>OX387658.1:23342121-23664156 GCA_947568875.1 Fissipunctia ypsillon
GATAAGTATTTCACGGGTGGCGATAAGATATCGCTCTTAAGATAGTTAAGCGACAATAGCGAAGCCAATTTAAATAAATAGTGCTGATGAAAATGGTACCGTCGAAGTGAACTGATGGTAAAGCCGGAAGGTAGGCACCGGAACTCCGTAATAAAACAATGTATCCTAGCCGTATTTGGGCTTATTAGAATTGAGATGCCCTCTGGCTATAAATTATTTTTAACCGACTTCAAAAAAGGAGGAGGTTCTCAGTTCGTTGGAATCTTTCTTTTTTTAAGTGTGTTCCCCGATTACTCGAAGACGGTTGGAGCGATTTGAAAAATTATTTTTTGTTTGAAAGGGTCTCTCCAGGTGGCCCCATAGTCATCAGGTCAGGATCTGATGATGGGATCCTGGAAAAATCGAAGAACTCTGCAAATATTATAGGCACATCTATAGCGATTTGGGTATTTTTTAATTTTTTTAGATTTGTGCATTTGCCCTCGGAAAGCACAATTTGGTGAAGTGGACCTGATGACGAAGACCACAGATGGTAAGATGGCCACTGAAACAACCGTAACTATTTCATGGGTTGCGATTCGATTACTTTAAAATTATTGCTAAGCAATATAAGTTCGTCACAATTTATATGATGAAGAGGAGCTGATGGTGAGTACCAGGAGAACTCCTTAACAATTAACGTCCCTGCATCGGGAAAATCAATGATTTGTATAAGGTGATGAGCAGTTGTCTTTAGGCTATTGTAACTTAGATAAATTAAAAACCGACGTATTAAAAAGTGAAAAATAAAAAACTTTTTTACAAAAAAAAAAAAAAAACTACAAAGTGAAAAATAAATTTAATTTCGGACAAAAACCTAAAATACAGATACAAAGACACCGACTTCCGAAATTAAAGTTATTTTTCACTTTGTAGTGTTTTCTTTTGTAAAAAAAAAATGAATGGTAATATCTATTGAGGGCCACCAACGATGGATAAATGCCGGTGGGCGGAGATGTATTGAAATGGCGTGAAACTGCGAGCAGCGAGAGTACCGCGCGTGACCGACCAGACAGACCAGCTCGGCGGAATGGGAGTTGACATTTTGTTCAACTGCTGCACACTTTCGACGATCTACATCTGTTCCCGTTTAATCAGTAGGCCAATTCCCGTAACTAAAAACGTTCAAAATCTAGTCGCAATCTCATCTCAGCGACAATTAAATGTCAAAAACTTGTCAAAAATGTAGGGAAATTATAGGTATTTTTTACATATTGAGACAGATCAGACTGTGAACGTTCTTAGAAGTACAGGAATTGCCCTCTGAAAATTGACTTGAATAGAGAGGACCAAACAAAGGAAGGCCGACCGAAGCTAACTGAACATCGCAGCACCCAACTGAGCAACGTGTGCGTGTCACACCACCCACCCCATCATCCTGTATAGTTACACAAGATCTAAATTAACGCATAACTTCTTAAGGGGTCATTGTACTCATCATTATGAACAACTTTTACTAAAGGACCAAACCTGAAATCGCGGAAAAAATCTGCTGTTCCCTACATTTTGATGAGTTATGCGAATATAAATGTAGGGAAAGCTGATTTCTTTTACCGCGATTTCAGGTTTGGTCCCATATTAAAACTTGTTCATAGTGATGAGTACAATCCAATGACCCCTTTTTTTTTTTTTTTTGTGGATGGGAAATCATCAAATGACTTCTCCCGCTCTGGGCGGAGCGGGAGGGCGTGTCAGACTTTTACTGACTAAAACCCACCCGTGTTCCTTCTGTTGCCTGTGCCGGGGCCACGGTAACTCTTTCGAACATCCCGCAACCCTAGCTGGCATCGGCCCTAGCGGACCCCGTCAATAGTGCTGACATCTCTTTGAGGCGCGCGTGGAACACAACGCGCCGTCGACTCGGGCTTTGTCCTTACCGGACGGCGAGCTACCCATTGCTCGCCGTCCGCAAGCCCGCGCCTACGGTGGCCGGGAATCGGCTGTCAATTCCCGACGCCCAGGGCGTCTCCTGCGGCGACTAGGGGCGTGAGGGCGCAAAGCTTGCCTCTCCCTCACGCGTTCCGCCTCCTCCTTCGCGAGCATTACTGCTTCGCAGAAGGAGGTAATGGCTTCCCATGTACTCTCGCCCCGTACCATGGCCTGGACCAGGGCCGGACGCGAGAGATCGCCGCCGCCGATCGCTTCCGCGAGGACACGGCGGTGCTCCGCCCAAGCCGGGCAGACCTCCACCGTATGCTCCACCGTGTCCTCCGGGCGATCCACACAGTGGTGACACCCGGGCGTTTCCTCCCGCCTTATCCGGAACAGGTACCTCCCGAAGCACCCGTGTCCGGTGAGGACTTGCGTCAGGCGGAAGGTGAGGACGCCGTGGCGCCTCTCCAGCCACTCCTCAAAGAGGGGACTTATCGCCGCAATGGTGGCGTGCCCAGCGCTGGGTTGCGACAATCGCACTCTCCATGCCGCCATGAGATCCTGCCGGAGCTCTGTCCGCCGTGCCGCGATTTTTCGCGGCAACGGAGTTACGCCCCGGCGTCCTGCCTCCTCGCGCCACTCCCACATGTGCGCGAGGACTTTTGCCTCCAGATCCCATGGCGGTAATCCGGCAAGGAGGTTCGCCGCCCCCCCGGAGACCGTGCGGTATCCCCGGGCTAATCCAATGACCCCTGAAGAGATTTCGTGTATGAATAGATAGACCTTATATCAGCGCCATTCGTTGACATTGTTCCTCTTCAGCTGTAGCTAATCCCACATTATGATTTAACATTCTAGTTTCAAATGTTAGTACATACTGTACACTATAACATTTCTATTGACTAAGGGCTGATTTAACCAATGACAGATACCTTTTATCAGCGGAATAAAATTGACGTCTGACAGTTTTTGTATGGAGACTCTGTCCAAAATTAAAAACTCATTCGCCGGATTAGACTTATAGTAGGTATGAAAGTTTGGTCGAATTCGCCCTTGTTCAACTACCTGGGTACCTACTCATGATAAGGGATTACCTCTTTTTTTATAACTGTGTTTCTGTTGATAGCATAATGTTGCATTGCAGCTAAAGTCGAAAAATGTTAACAACTTTTGGAGCGCAGGCGCACTGTACATTAATGCTATGTACTTGTCTGGAAAAGTAAAGCTTCATTCATGGTTATGAAAGGGACTGAGTACATTCACCCTGAAGCCACACAATGACATGGACACCGCGAACTGCGAGGTTTGCCTGCGGACTGCGGGCTCAATGTTAGCACGTCGCGGTCGGTAATCACTTGAGTGTTCCGACGAACGCTAATTAAATTCTGTGCGTGTTGCGCTGACTGACACATTTCGGAGAGTCGTGTGTCAATTCAATTTACTTTATTATCAGATTATGATCTTTTATGCATTTTTCAAACGCGTTGTAGTAGTCATGCTCATGCTACTCCAGTAGGCCTGGAATCACCGGAGCTACTCTACTATGGTACGCGTTGTAGTAGTCATGCTCATGCTACTCCAGCAGGCCTGGTATCACCGGAGCTACTCTACTATGGTACGCGTTGTAGTAGTCATGCTCATGCTACTCCAGCAGGCCTGGAATCACCGGAGCTACTCTACTATGGTACGCGTTGTAGTAGTCATGCTCATGCTACTCCAGCAGGCCTGGTATCACCGGAGCTACTCTACTATGGTACGCGTTGTAGTAGTCATGCTCATGCTACTCCAGCAGGCCTGGTATCACCGGAGCTACTCTACTATGGTACGCGTTGTAGTAGTCATGCTCATGCTACTCCAGCAGGCCTGGAATCACCGGAGCTACTCTACTATGGTACGCGTTGTAGTAGTCATGCTCATGCTACTCCAGCAGGCCTGGTATCACCGGAGCTACTCTACTATGGTACGCGTTGTAGTAGTCATGCTCATGCTACTCCAGCAGGCCTGGAATCACCGGAGCTACTCTACTATGGTACGCGTTGTAGTAGTCATGCTCATGCTACTCCAGCAGGCCTGGTATCACCGGAGCTACTCTACTATGGTACGCGTTGTAGTAGTCATGCTCATGCTACTCCAGCAGGCCTGGTATCACCGGAGCTACTCTACTATGGTACGCGTTGTAGTAGTCATGCTCATGCTACTCCAGCAGGCCTGGTATCACCGGAGCTACTCTACTATGGTACGCGTTGTAGTAGTCATGCTCATGCTACTCCAGCAGGCCTGGTATCACCGGAGCTACTCTACTATGGTACGCGTTGTAGTAGTCATGCTCATGCTACTCCAGCAGGCCTGGTATCACCGGAGCTACTCTACTATGGTACGCGTTGGGTTAGAAAGTTACAAGTTACAACGCATCTTATGGGTTGAAGCCACTTCCTTTTACTTCGGAGCACTGACCATGGCTTTGTAATTGTATCCCAAAGTTAAGGGCAGTGATATGAAGTGTGTAGCTTTAATGCCAGCGGTGACGGTTCTGCATCATTGCGACCCAAAACAACGGACGACGTCCAGTCATGCTCCCTTTGCCAAATATTAACAAATGAAAACAACGGACGACGTCCAGTCATGCTCGCCTTTGCCAAATATTAACAAATCAAAACAACGGACGACGTCCAGTCATGCTCGCCTTTGCCAAATATTAACAAATCAAAACAACGGACGACGTCCAGTCATGCTCGCCTTTGCCAAATATTAACAAATGAAAACAACGGACGACGTCCAGTCATGCTCGCCTTTGCCAAATATTAACAAATGAAAACAACGGACGACGTCCAGTCATGCTCGCCTTTGCCAAATATTAACAAATGAAAACAACGGACGACGTCCAGTCATGCTCGCCTTTGCCAAATATTAACAAATCAAAACAACGGACGACGTCCAGTCATGCTCGCCTTTGCCAAATATTAACAAATCAAAACAACGGTCGACGTCCAGCCATGCTCGCCTTTGCCAAATATTAACAAATCAAAACAACGGACGACGTCCAGTCATGCTCGCCTTTGCCAAATATTAACAAATCAAAACAACGGACGACGTCCAGTCATGCTCGCCTTTGCCAAATATTAACAAATCAAAACAACGGACGACGTCCAGTCATGCTCGCCTTTGCCAAATATTAACAAATCAAAGTAAACGCATGACATACGAAATTGAAAGATGACGCGTTCATAATAATGATTCTCGACCATTTACTTGTTTACCTCAATGACAAAGAACTGTACCGCAAGTTTGGATTATTTTCTGGCTTTGGATACGCAGACTCATGGCGGCGCGGCGGCGGACACGGGGAATGTTCAATGGATGGTCTTTGGATACGCAGACCATGGCGGCGCGGCGGCGGACACGGGGAATGTTCAATGGACGGTCTTTCGTTCTGTTTGGTTACTTTACTATTCAGTTGATGGTTCAATTACATTGCTGTTTTCACCGAGCTCTTAAAACGTACTATAGTTGAGCGAGTTGTGACAATGGCTAATGATGAGTATCGCGTGGGAGACGCGGGTGTCGTCAGGAGTGCGCCGCGTCCACCGACCGCCGAGCTGCGCGCCCCCCGCGCTCGCCTACGCCTCCTCACCTCGTGCCCCGGCGCTTGCTATCCTTCAGCTTTCTCATGGGCGAGCCACATACGAGCGCGACTGGTACACCGGACCAGGCGCGTCGAAAGCTCACACACTTATCGACTTAAATAATAATATGCCGGTGCTATATTTTCATTCTTCGATCGGTCTCTAATTTGAGAACACCTTTAATATACACGTTATGTGCTCGCCGATATCTTTCATTTTATTCTCCTAGAATCTAGGACCTAGATGAACTTAATAAGCCTCGTATAATTTAGTGTTCATTAGAAATAATTAATTTGCCGGCTTCCTGGCTTACTCCACATTTGAACTGCCGACAGACCACGTCAGACAATAAAGACGTCCCGTGAATAACTCGTTACCCGCCACGGCAGCACTCATTTAGCACACACTTAATTAAATCAAAAGAGGTCAAAGAATAAACTAAGGATAATTAGTAATTAGCCGTTATGTGATTCAGCCTGCTAGTTATTATAGGTACAACAGTGCAGGTCAGGGTCCTTATTGAAGCCCCCAAAGCATGTGGTCACCGCTATATTCGCTCCGAACTGGCTGTGTCCCGCGCTGGATCGGGAGCGATAGATACAAGGCTACGGTCACTCAATAGACAGATCAAGTAAGACTATTCAGTACGGTGCGCACGTGTCTCACGCCCATCGAAACAATAAGGCGTCGCCTCGTATGCCTCAGGGCATGACACGTACTGCTGTGGTAGTTGACCGCGAACCCACCGTGTCGATGGATCCACAGTCCCTCATCATCAGGACTAGACCTTCTGCGACTAGTGTCGGTGGTGCCTCGTAGTGCAGCGACCGCTGGGCCGCGGCCGACCCTGACCGTCACGTCACGTATATTTATACGCGCTGCACAGCGGTCGCTAGGCGCCCCGCTGACGTCACCACATTGGTACACATAGTGAACTAGGAAGTTACTCTCACTCGCAAGTCGGCTTGAGACATGGTTTACTGCTGATGTACACGTAAGAGTTGGGGTAATGCGTGGCTGAGTACGAATATAAGTGTACTATAATAGAAAATTATGGAAAGAAACAAGAAAGTAATCAGCTCCTTATCTAAGATTAGGACGGGCAATTTTTTTTTTAATGGATCCATTTTCTTTGATGCTGCATTGGCCTTTTCAATAATGAATGATGTTGAGACTTGAGATCATCATCCTCACCATTCTCCTGTCCTTGTCCTAATTTATTTGGGGTCGGTTAGCACGTCTTTTTCTTCCATACATCTCTTATCGCCACCATCTCAGAATTCATCCAACGCTTTCCATCAGGGAGGTCGAGGTCAAGAGTAGGCCCATCCCTCAATACAAAATACCTCCTTCTTAAACATTCACCTTTCACGCAATTTTATTTATGTATGTTTTTGTTGGTCTACCTATTTTCTTATAGCCTTCCACATCGATAGTTAATACTTTCGTTGTGTCATGCTCCTCATTCCTCCACTTTACATGTTCATACATACTACAAAAATTGGCCACCCCCTAAGCATTTTTGTCCCAAGCGCTTCAGACTCCGCCTTGTTTTTCATTCGCTATCTTATCCATTCTTGCCATACCATACGTTACCTCTTAACATTCTCATCTCAGGTGTGTGCCGTGCGTTTCTTTCGTAACTGGCAATCCCGATCCATACAGCTAACAGGACTAGGTCTCTCGTTTTGTGGATCTCGGTGCTGATGTTGAGGTTACTTGAAGTTGTGTTCCGCTGTCGTTGCACTTCTGTTATACAAGGCGTAGCCATTGTAGTCATTGATGTCATATTCATACCATCAACTGTTATTGTTATGTCTGCTTTTTTGGGCACGTACTACATGGTTTTCTTAGAGGAATCTTTAATAAACAGGGAGAGGCTTAAGCTTTTATGTATCTTTTATCGTTTTTCATTCGAGAAAATTGGTGTCGGCTTTTGGTCGAGCTCAGATTGCGGGCCCAGGCTGTCTGGCTCGCTTTGATGGCATAGAAACAACTTTTACCTACAGAAAATTCTGTAGCGTTCAAGTTTTCTCGTTAAGGAGACAAGAACGGGGACTAGGTCTGCAAATGATAGTACGTCTGGGCCCTTAGGCCCAGGTGTAGGTACCTTACTAGCGCCACAGGCCGGCGTAGGTACCTCACTAGCGCCACAGGCCGGCGTAGGTACCTCACTAGCGCCACAGGCCGGCGTAGGTACCTCACTAGCGCCACAGGCCGGCGTAGGTACCTCACTAGCGCCACAGGCCGGCGTAGGTACCTCACTAGCGCCACAGGCCGGCGTAGGTACCTCACTAGCGCCACAGGCCGGCGTAGGTACCTCACTAGCGCCACAGGCCCGTAGGTACCTTACTAGCGCCACAGGCCGGCGTAGGTACCTCACTAGCGCCACAGGCCGGCGTAGGTACCTCACTAGCGCCACAGGCCGGCGTAGGTACCTTACTAGCGCCACAGGCCGCGGCGTAGGTACTTTACTAGCGCCACAGGCCGGCGTAGGTACCTCACTAGCGCCACAGGCCGGCGTAGGTACCTCACTAGCGCCACAGGCCGGCGTAGGTACTTTACTAGCGCCACAGACCCGGCCACAGCATAGTAAAAAGAGAGGAAGTACGTTATCTTCATACAAACGCACCGCGCGCGGCTTGTATGTGTGCGCCAAAGTATCTATGCGTCGCCGCACGCATACTTGAACAAATCTCGGCCCGTTTCGCAGCGCGCCAGTCGGGGCTAACATCGCACGAGGTTCGCGCGTCACGGCTTTTCGGCACCGCTAAATGAATGAAAAATGTGTGATAATCGCAGGAGAACGTATTGCTGTGTGTTTGGGTGTCTTAATAATTCATCGATTCCAGAATTGTCTCTGTTCAAATTACCTATTGAACAGGAAAGAAGTCACTTTTTCTAGCATATCATTTTTACTTGATGATGAGATACCTACTTACTTATTTTTTGTTGTATTAGTTTTCTATCAGACAGAGGAAGTAGGTAGGCCTACATTCCCACTAGAATGTACTAGGTACTTTTGATCTGTCAATTGATTTGCCGCTATTGCTTTGTTTATGTTTAGTCATGCCGATTTCTCAGTACCTATTGTAGGTATAGTAACTAAGTACCTACTTACAGTTATAAAATCGTACTTAAAAAATAAGTAATTGACTAATTGTGAATCAGATAAATAGAGCAAAGTTCGAATCACCTACCGTTTACTCGTGCTCATCACCGCCCCGCGCCGCCCGTCTGCTGGCCCGTCGCTCTTTCTTTCGTCGTGAAAGGTTTCATCATCGTTTAGGTACCCAGACAATACAAGTAAAAAATACAACTTCCCGACCCTTGCCAATTTATTGGCACTGAATTAAAATTTAACTAAAAGTGACAACCCTGAGACAGTAGGCAATTATATCGCGGATTGTGCCGGAGATAACCTACTTCCTCTCTTTATACTATGGCCACAGGCCGGCGTAGGTACCTTACAGCATTCACTGAGCCGAACGAATGCGAATGCTGTAAGGTAGCCGAGATGAGAGGCGAAATGCAATAGTAAAACAAAATGTGTGTTTTAGTTAACTAGTTTCAGGTTTTGAGTTATTTTAATTTCTTGTAAAATTTTGGTTGCTGTAGTGAGTCATTGATTTCGTTTACAAGCCATATTCCGACTGATCGCTGATTAAGTTTTTAATACAATTTGTTGGGCCTTTATATGGTTAAAGCATCTATTTTATTTCTCAAATTATACACTCTTTATTAGATAATCATCATTCGTGCGTTAGTATTTCCAAAATTAGTCGAAGGTTGTCGAAGCGCATACCTTTTGTTTTAGGTATAATAATATGTTGATGATATCGATAATAATAACTACTGACTATCGATTACACATCCGATCACATTTCGACCTTAATGAAAAAGTAAAAAAAATATTTTCGGGCTCCCTTGGAGCACTCCCCTCAATGCTACGGAGCAGTGTGCGAGCATGTACCAGTAGTACTAACAAGTAGTAAGTAAGCGCGCGGTGAAGTGCGTGTCAAGTCCCACAGGGTGCAGGGTACAGGGTACAGGGTGCAGGGTACAGGGTGCAGGGTGCAGGGTGCAGGGTACAGGGTACAGGGTACAGGGTACAGGGTGCAGGGTGCAGGGTACAGGGTACAGGGTACAGGGTGCAGGGTGCAGGGTACAGGGTACAGGGTACAGGGTACAGGGTACAGGGTGCAGGGTACAGGGTACAGGGTACAGGGTACAGGGTACAGGGTGCAGGGTGCAGGGTACAGGGTGCAGGGTACAGGGTACAGGGTGCAGGGTGCAGGGTACAGGGTACAGGGTGCAGGGTGCAGGGTACAGGGTGCAGGGTACAGGGTACAGGGTACAGGGTGCAGGGTACAGGGTACAGGGTACAGGGTACAGGGTGCAGGGTACAGGGTGCAGGGTACAGGGTGCAGGGTACAGGGTACAGGTTACGCAAACGTAATGCGAGGCGACGTGTGCACTGAGCATAGTAACTTGCTCTGTTTGATAAAATGCTCAATCTGTAAAATGTATAACTATATTTTTAACCGGCTTCATTCTGTTACCTTCACAAATAATGTATTGCTGCTGAATGTGTCGCACACTGCACACACCTCGGATGTTAGCTTGTAATGATATTGATAAGTCCCGGTTAACCAAAGATAACATAACATAACAAACTCCGAAGTTGGCCAGCACACAATCTGCCACAGATTTGACGACTAAGGGCGGAGTTCTCCGACTATATGTATATCCTTCCCTAAGTTTGCCACAGACCAACTGTATACCGGCCCGCTGCAGCTGGCTCGCATGTCGGTGAAGACAGGCTTATATGTGACGTCACTCGAGCCGCCATTACAGTGTGCCCCGTTTTGAAAATAAAAATTAATTTTCGTTTTATAAATAAAAAATTAGTTTTGTTAATGTTAATATTTTGATGAAATTCATGTGTTAAGGAAAATAGACCACAGCATTCATTTTTAATCGGTTTTCTAAAAACTGGCAGCTGGCCTATTTTTGATTACTAACTTCGGTGTTTGTTCTTTCAAAAATAATTTTATTCCTAGAATTCGGACACAATACAAATGAATAAAACCGAAGACACCTGACTTCTGAAATCAGAATGAATTAACTTATAGTCATTACTTACTTATATTAATAAAACCGAAGACACCTGACTTCTGAAATCAGAATGAATTAACTTATAGTCATTACTTACTTATATTAATAAAACCGAAGACACCTGACTTCTGAAATCAGAATGAATTAACTTATAGTCATTACTTACTTATATTAATAAAACCGAAGACACCTGACTTCTGAAATCAGAATGAATTAACTTATAGTCATTACTTACTTATATTAATAAAACCGAAGACACCTGACTTCTGAAATCAGAATGAATTAACTTATAGTCATTACTTACTTATATTAATAAAACCGAAGACACCTGACTTCTGAAATCAGAATGAATTAACTTATAGTCATTACTTACTTATATTAATAAAACCGAAGACACCTGACTTCTGAAATCAGAATGAATTAACTTATAGTCATTACTTACTTATATTAATAAAACCGAAGACACCTGACTTCTGAAATCAGAATGAATTAACTTATAGTCATTACTTACTTATATTAATAAAACCGAAGACACCTGACTTCTGAAATCAGAATGAATTAACTTATAGTCATTACTTACTTATATTAATAAAACCGAAGACACCTGACTTCTGAAATCAGAATGAATTAACTTATAGTCATTACTTACTTATATTAATAAAACCGAAGACACCTGACTTCTGAAATCAGAATGAATTAACTTATAGTCATTACTTACTTATATTAATAAAACCGAAGACACCTGACTTCTGAAATCAGAATGAATTAACTTATAGTCATTACTTACTTATATTAATAAAACCGAAGACACCTGACTTCTGAAATCAGAATGAATTAACTTATAGTCATTACTTACTTATATTAATAAAACCGAAGACACCTGACTTCTGAAATCAGAATGAATTAACTTATAGTCATTACTTACTTATATTAATAAAACCGAAGACACCTGACTTCTGAAATCAGAATGAATTAACTTATAGTCATTACTTACTTATATTAATAAAACCGAAGACACCTGACTTCTGAAATCAGAATGAATTAACTTATAGTCATTACTTACTTATATTAATAAAACCGAAGACACCTGACTTCTGAAATCAGAATGAATTAACTTATAGTCATTACTTACTTATATTAATAAAACCGAAGACACCTGACTTCTGAAATCAGAATGAATTAACTTATAGTCATTACTTACTTATATTAATAAAACCGAAGACACCTGACTTCTGAAATCAGAATGAATTAACTTATAGTCATTACTTACTTATATTAATAAAACCGAAGACACCTGACTTCTGAAATCAGAATGAATTAACTTATAGTCATTACTTACTTATATTAATAAAACCGAAGACACCTGACTTCTGAAATCAGAATGAATTAACTTATAGTCATTACTTACTTATATTAATAAAACCGAAGACACCTGACTTCTGAAATCAGAATGAATTAACTTATAGTCATTACTTACTTATATTAATAAAACCGAAGACACCTGACTTCTGAAATCAGAATGAATTAACTTATAGTCATTACTTACTTATATTAATAAAACCGAAGACACCTGACTTCTGAAATCAGAATGAATTAACTTATAGTCATTACTTACTTATATTAATAAAACCGAAGACACCTGACTTCTGAAATCAGAATGAATTAACTTATAGTCATTACTTACTTATATTAATAAAACCGAAGACACCTGACTTCTGAAATCAGAATGAATTAACTTATAGTCATTACTTACTTATATTAATAAAACCGAAGACACCTGACTTCTGAAATCAGAATGAATTAACTTATAGTCATTACTTACTTATATTAATAAAACCGAAGACACCTGACTTCTGAAATCAGAATGAATTAACTTATAGTCATTACTTACTTATATTAATAAAACCGAAGACACCTGACTTCTGAAATCAGAATGAATTAACTTATAGTCATTACTTACTTATATTAATAAAACCGAAGACACCTGACTTCTGAAATCAGAATGAATTAACTTATAGTCATTACTTACTTATATTAATAAAACCGAAGACACCTGACTTCTGAAATCAGAATGAATTAACTTATAGTCATTACTTACTTATATTAATAAAACCGAAGACACCTGACTTCTGAAATCAGAATGAATTAACTTATAGTCATTACTTACTTATATTAATAAAACCGAAGACACCTGACTTCTGAAATCAGAATGAATTAACTTATAGTCATTACTTACTTATTTGTAATCATTTGTTGTCCGTCGTTACTTGAAATTTTTCTTTACTAACGCTACTGTATGGATTCACTGTGGTCTGATAAATATAGGTTTGTTAATATTATGATGTGTTTGTGTGTCAGGAAGCCGAGCTGAGCACGTGGACGGCGTTCCTGCAGCGCGCCGTGGACGCCACCGGCAACAGCGAGGTCGTGGTGGACAACCTGCGCAACATGCTCGGTGAGCGCACTGGCACTGACTACCGAACGTAACATTGTTGCACAATAGTCCAGTAGGGATACAATATTTTTTCCACAAATCCTTCGATAATTCTAAAGTTTTTTATTTTCGCTGAGTGGATAAGTTTAGTGAATTTATTGCTATGTACAAAAATGCTAACAGTTTAGAGTTATGCAATAGGTATTAAGTAGGTATTTCCTATTATTTTGTGTTATAACAATATTAGAAAATTTAAATTAATATACTATATTGGTTCTTTGTAAGTACTATCTAAATGATATATTAGTGAAAATGCTAACAGATAGGTACTATGGAACAATGGAAATCTGAAAATGTCCCGTAACTCATTCAATAAAAAATTTAAGTTTTTCAAATCATTTCTTATATACTTAAAGGGATTAGTTATACCTTACAACAAAAGTTCTAACAACTAAGTAATATGGCTGCACAAGTAATTGTATTTTTACCTTGCGATTAGCGAAATATTGAATTTAAGTTTATAATTTTGCGCCTACATATTCATATTAATAAACTCTGCTACCATACAAAAGTTTCAACATATACATGCTATGCCTTTTGTTTAATAAATAAAATACAATTTGGATATTGGGGCGCGGTGTAGGTACGCGGCAATTCGTGCAGCACGGGCCACGGCGCGGTAACACTCCGAACCGAACCTCACTAACTGCAAACGTACCTACTGAATGAGGCGCGAAATCATTTCATTACCTACTGTCACATCTCACAAATCACTAGGTAGGTACTAAAACCGGTCACTCCAGTTTAAAAAATCTGTTTTCAAAATACGTTGTTGATACTTAATTTCAAAGAATTTAATACCTACCTACCAAGATCGTAATATGTAGACTACTTATAATTTTATTATATTATGTAGCTACTTGTTATAGTGATAGAGGAACAGAGACAGAAAGTGGAGATTCCATTACCACATTTTTTTCCGGGATAGTTGTCCGCTCTAGTAATTTATCCGTCTTGCTGATAGCCACGACACAGGCTGTGCCTAGTGTGGCTATCATTTTAACTCTACCATGTACCTCTTGTGGAATAAATAAATAAATAAAATTTTGGGACATCACTTAAGGCGAGGTAGACCCTGCGAAGTAGGTATTTAATGCAACCAACCTACCCACGGAGCGAGCCGTGCGCTTACGTCGCCAGCGTGAACTTGCATGAACCCAAAATGTGTCACAGTATAGGTAAGCGTGTCGTGTCGGCAGTAGGTCAACTCATTGGAACGAAGTTCTTTGACGCGGCTTGGCAGAAATCGTCACTAACGAAAAAGCGCGTTCATACTTTCTTCTTTGAAATTCACTCTCTCTCTCTCTCTATCAAGAGGGAAAATTTTCAAATTTTCCTTCCCGTGCTAAAGCCGATAGTAAAGTCAAAATGAAAATCCAAGATGGCGGCCGTGAATATTTTCAAATTTTTCATCATGGGTGCCGTTTTCGTGGTTATCGAGGGTGCTGAAACCGATAGTATAGTCAAAATGAAAATCCAAGATGGCGGCCGTGAACATTTTCAAATTTTTCATCATGGGTGTCGTTTTCGTGGTTATCGAGGGTGCTGAAACCGATAGTATAGTCAAAATGAAAATCCAAGATGGCGGCCGTGAACATTTTCAAATTTTTCATCATGGGTGTCGTTTTCGTGGTTATCGAGGGTGCTGAAACCGATAGTAAAGTCAAAATGAAAATCCAAGATGGCAGCCGTGAAAATTTTCAAATTTTCCTTCATGGGTGTCGTTTTCAAGGCTTTCACGGGTGCTAAAGCCGATAGTAAAGTCGAAATGAAAATTCAAGATGGCGGCTGTGAAAATTTTCAAGTTTTTCATCAGTGGTGTCATTTCCATGGTTTTCAAGGGTGCTGAAACCAATAGTAAAGTCAAAATGAAAATCCAAGATGGCGGCCGTGAAAATTTTCAAATTTTCCTTCATGGGTGTCGTTTTCATGGTTTTCGAGGGTTCTGAAACCGATAATTAAGTCAAAATGAAAATTCAAGATGACGGCTGCGAAAATTTTCAAATTTTTCGTCATGGGTATCGTTTTCAAGGTTTTCGAGGGTACTGAAACCGATAGTAAAGTTAAAATGAAAATCCAAGATGGCGGCCGTGAACATTTTCTAATTTTTCATCATGGGTGTCGTTTTCGTGGTTATCGAGGGTGCTGAAACCGATAGTAAAGTCAAAATGAAAATCCAAGATGGCAGCCGTGAAAATTTTCAAATTTTCCTTCATGGGTGTCGTTTTCAAGGCTTTCACGGGTGCTAAAGCCGATAGTAAAGTCGAAATGAAAATCCAAGATGGCGGCTGTGAAAATTTTCAAGTTTTTCATTAGTGGTGTCATTTTCATGGTTTTTCAAGGGTGCTGAAACCAATAGTAAAGTCAAAATGAAAATCCAAGATGGCGGCCGTGAAAATTTTCAAATTTTCCTTCATGGGTGTCGTTTTCATGGTTTTCGAGGGTTCTGAAACCGATAATTAAGTCAAAATGAAAATTCAAGATGACAGCTGCGAAAATGACAATGCCAGATCCTGCCCCACCCTTACATTAATTTCCAAGAAATGTAAATTTATCAAAATTATCGAATGAAAATATGACCCTTGGTTACTTAACTATTATTCTTTTAATGTTGTGGCTAAAAAGTTAATGAAAAAAGGAATTTAAAAACCCAACCCATTTCCTGTTTATAACTATTATTCTTTTAATGTTGTGGCTAAAAAGTTAATGAAAAAAGGAATTTAAAAACCCAACCCATTTCCTGTTTATATCGATCGCGACTATCTGCGTTACTTAGTACGTATACACGTGGAACCAAACGAGTTATTTCATAAAAAAATAGCATCTATTAATGTATTATGAATGGATTTTAATATGGATTTGGTTAAAATACACATGTTCATGAAAATAATGTTTTTTTTTTAAATAATATTATATATTATTATGAATGTATATTCTCATCATTATTTCGCATTTGAGCCCTAGATTAGGTGTAATGAAACGTCATTGACGTGCTAATATTAGCTATGTCAAAAAGTCATTCATTGACATTCGCTCTGTTCTGTTTGAATTGTTGTTTATTTTTTAAGCTCCCTAATCTCTCTGTGATCATAATTACTGTTATATTTTCACGACGATTTTCGCTTTTGTACACGGACTCGATCTCGCCTAATCGCCGACTTTGTGCTATTTACTACGGATTCTGACCATTGCTTTCGACTTGGTTAACGATGTTGAGGTGCTTAAATTGGCACTTGTGCGTCGACAGGATGCAAAGACATGTTGTGTCTTCATTACAACCTGCACTGCAAACACTTCTCGTAAAATGGAAATCGTTGCAACAGGTATGTAGGTACTACGTACTACTATGTAGGTACTACAATTATGTCCTAAGTCAAAACTATTACTAAGGTTGATATCGGTGTTATGTCATTCCTTCCTTTCATAGCCAAACATCCTAGGATAGCGTTGTAACAATATACAGCACTTATTTAATTATTTCTAGAATTATAACTGCAATTAGCCTAAACTTAAGGTACCTAACCTAAATGTAATAATTGTTCTTAGATTTAAACAGAAACCGCAAAATCTAAAGACATTTAAACGTGTTTTAGTTATCACTAATAAAGCAGCAATAGAATGCTACATTTGGCATACTTGTAAACCAACATTTATTTGATGGGTCAAAGCTCTATAGAGTTTCTGGCATTGTCCTTTTCAAATTTTTCGTCATGGGTATCGTTTTCAAGGTTTTCGAGGGTACTGAAACCGATAGTAAAGTTAAAATGAAAATCCAAGATGGCGGCCGTGAAAATTTTCAAATTTTTCATCGTGGGTGTCTTTCCATGATTTTCGAGGGTGCTATAGCCTATAGTAAAGTCAAAATGAAAATCCAGATGGCGGCTGCGGAAATTTTCAAATTTTACGTCATGGGTGTAGTTTTTCTAGTTTTCGAGGATACTAAAGTCGACAGTGAGGTCAAAATGTAAAATGAAAATTATTTTTTTGTGAAAATCAAATGTGAGATGAACTTTGTTACTGACGGTGTCTCCCGACTGCACATGATTTTTATTTATTTATTTAACAGTTTACGTACACACATGTAAACAGACCAGAAGAAAGGAACAGAAAAATACGTACAAAGGTGATGCTGATGGTGGGGTTTTATTTTAAAGTAGGTACCTATATACAAATTAGTTTTGGATATTTATTATTTAATACGAATTATTAATTGACGAAACCCAGTGTTATATTGGGGCCATGCCTAATAGGTTGATTGGAAATGATACGATTGTCGAAATTAAGTGTCCCATAATAGCATCAAAACAAGGATTGGCGAAAGCTATAGAAGAAAATAAATTCAAATAGTAAAACATTATAAAACCGAGTGCCTCTGGGGTCTTCCGACAGGACCAAAGATCCTTGTTACGTGATGACTCTTACATGATTTTAAATAAAAACAAAAGTTTTACAGCCGCCATCTTGGATTTTCATTTTGACTTTATTATCGGTTTCAGTACCCTCGAAAACCTTGAAAACGATACCCATGACGAAAAATTTGAAAATTTTCGCAGCCACCATCTTGGATTTTCATTTTGACTTTACCTTCGGTTTCAGCACCCTCGATAACCACGAAAACGACACCCATGATAAAAAATTTGAAAATGTTTACGGCCGCCATCTTGGATTTTCATTTTGACTTTTCTATTGGCTTTAGCACCCTCGAAAACCTTGAAAACGACACCCATGAAGGAAAATTTGAAAATTTTCGCAGTCGCCATCTTGGATTTTCATTTTGACTTTACATCGGTTTCAGCACCCTCGAAAACCATGAAAACGACACCCATGATGAAAAATTTGAAAATTTTCGCAGCCGCCATCTTGAATTTTCATTTTGACTTTACTATCGGTTTCAGCACCCTCGAAAACCATGAAAACGACACCCATGAAGGAAAATTTGAAAATTTTCGCGGCCGCCATCTTGGATTTTCATTTTGACTACTATCGGCTTTAGCACCTGCGAAAACCATGAAAACGACACCCATGATGAAAAACTTGAAAATTTTCACAGCCGCCATATTGAATTTTCATTTTGACTTTACTATCCACTTTAGCACCCTCGAAAACCTTGAAAACGACACCCATGAAGAAAAATTTGAAAATTTTCACGGCCACCATCTTGGATTTTCATTTTGACCAAATTTACAATTAAAAAGGCGACTCGTGACGATTTCTACCATTTAACTCCTACCCCAAGCCGCGTTACAGAACTTCGTTCCTAAATAAGGGTTCCGTTTTTCATTCGAACTTACGAAACCCAAAAAAAACATACCGACTTATTTACACTATATATGTCCTACGAATGAATTGTTCGATAAATTAGCGGAACAGCCGTGCGCTAGCAAAACGGACATAGGTCCTACCTCGTCAAGGCCCGGCGGGCGATTGAATCGCAGTGCGCCAGCCGCTGTATTATACAGGGTGTGGCGTAAATAGTGGTCCAATGTTAAGCGGTCGATACACCGTATATTCAGCTATCACATACCACAATTTGAAACGTTTTTCCATAGATCTCAGAATAAAATATTTTTATTATTTTTTGAAAGTTTTACTACACCTTGCTTTACTAATTGGGCTGTACAATTCAGCTCTTTTTGAATAGAAATGGCTACAACTTTTGTTTAAATTAAGGAGTCGGTTATTATTATACTATTTTAGAATCTGCATTAATTGAACAAGTTTTCAAAATAATGGTCACCGACAGTGTCGTACATTTTTATCACACCATTCGCACCCCAAGTCACATAATTTTCTAGACATTTGAGTTACATTTTGAAATAAACACATTTTTCTTTATTACCTATAAAATTACATTTACAAAATTACTTGTATGTGATAGCACATGTATTCCACAGTTATAAACAGAAAAAAATATGATAAAATAATATCTGTTTTAGAAATTACAGCCACATTAGTAAAGCAAGGTGTACATTTTTCAAAAAAGAATAGAAAAATATTTTATTCTGAGATCTATGGAAAAAACGTTTCAAATTGTGGTATGCGACAGCTGAATATATGGTGTATCGACCCCTTAACGTTGGACCACAATTTACGCCACACCCTGTATAATATTTTATTATTAAATGAATTTAACTATTTTGCAAAATGTAACCACAAATTGTTCTTCTATTTGTTATGAACTTTTTACAGATATATTTTTTGGAAGTATTGCTTTCATAAGCTTCAAGCAAAATTAGAAAAACATAAAAAAAAATCATCGATTAGACTCCTCTTCCGATTTTTTTTTTGATCGAGCGAAGTTTTCGATATCATGTTTTGAACCACAAAAAGTCAAAGTACATTTATAGTAAACTACAATATATATATATATATATATTGGCTTTAAACAATCACTATTTGTTTGCTTTTTATTGAATCAAAGTGATGCAATATTAGGTATAGGTCGCCTTAACTAGGTACAAAAATAATTATATCAAAGCAATAAAATAATTGGATTCAATAAGTACCTGTTTTTGTTTCATCATTTTTAATGTACACTTAGTGATACCTATCCCGAAACCCGAATCAATTTCCCGAAAAAAAAGTTGTACGGAAGTCACTTTTTGTCTCTGATACTATAACAAATGCTGTCTACCTATTCCGATCTGTCAAACAGATGGTGCTTTTAAATTTTCATCGAACACTGTACCCCATTCACAATAACATTAGACAGAGAGAGAAGATTAGATATTTAAACAAAACTTTTTACAGTCCGTTCAACCGATTTTGACTTCTATTGAGTTGGTGGCATGATAAATGGCAGCTGCAGTAAATAGTTGGTATTATAATCACGTTTTTGCTTTTAATGCCATCCTTATGCCTACGAAATAGAAGTAAAAATCGGTTGAACGGACTGTACCTATGCTTCCCGTCTTCTCGCTCATGGCTAGCGGTAATAAGTGTCTGTAGCGCCCGTAGTTGTACAGTCACTACGTCGCGTCGGCATTTAGAAAAAGGTCACAAATAGCACATTTTTCACTCATTTTAAAAGTTAACCGTCCTCAATGCAGTACAAACATTACGATGCATCGAAGTAAACAATCTCAACACACAGAACGATTAAAAACCATAATCAAACGCGCCGTGACGTGCATTAAGCCGGATTCACATTACCGCGTCGTGTCGTGTCGTGACGCCTTCTGACGTAGTGTTAGCCAATCAAAACTAGTTGTAATTTGACGTAGTCCTGAACAGATTCGTTTGATTGGTGTATCCCGCGTCACGACACAACACGACACAGTAATGTGTCGGTGGCTTTAGTAAGCGCCAGGGAGAAAATTAAACAAGTGCGGTCATTATGCGGCGTTAGGTATATCCCCGATCGGAGCGGGCGGGCAGGCCGGGCGGGGGAGTGTTGCTACTCAGTAGCGATCGCACGCGCCGTACCTACGCGGCTCGTAGCGAACATAGTTATTCGCAATTTAAACAAAAGCCATAATATGCATTTGTTGAAACTTTTGTATGGTAGCAGAGTTTATTAATATGAATATGTAGGCGCAAAATTATAAACTTAAATTCAATATTTCGCTAATCGCAAGGTAAAAATACAATTACTTGTGCAGCCATATTACTTAGTTGTTAGAACTTTTGTTGTAAGGTATAACTAATCCCTTTAAGTATATAAGAAATGATTTGAAAAACTTAAATTTTTTATTGAATGAGTTACGGGACATTTTCAGATTTCCATTGTTCCATAGTACCTATCTGTTAGCATTTTCACTAATATATCATTTAGATAGTACTTACAAAGAACCAATATAGTATATTAATTTAAATTTTCTAATATTGTTATAACACAAAATAATAGGAAATACCTACTTAATACCTATTGCATAACTCTAAACTGTTAGCATTTTTGTACATAGCAATAAATTCACTAAACTTATCCACTCAGCGAAAATAAAAAACTTTAGAATTATCGAAGGGCATAGTCTTCTGGCTACTGGACTACAAGGCGGATCTTGAGATCTGTCTGAGCACGAACGTAGGCTTCCACAAAAAACATTTTTCAAAAAAATAAAACTGACTTCCAAAAAACACTACAAAGTGAAAAATAACTGATTTCGGATGTCGGTGTCTTTGCTTTTGTATTTTCGTTTTTTACTACTGAGTTCCGAAATCATAGTTATTTTTCACTTTGTAGGTACTTAGTGTTTTTTTTCGAAGTCGGTTTTATTTTAGTTTTGTTAAGTTTTTATTTTTAACTTTTTAGTTGTGGTGACCACGCACAAATTCAGTGACAGGAGGTTATTAGAACATCATCCACATAGACTAAGTGGGAAAAACACATGTTATTGAAGCTAACTCAAAGACCACCCAAGCAAAGTTAATACATTTTACATGGGACCAACTTTGAGGTATACCCTCCCGAACAAAATAAGAATCACTCAAATCGGACTACTCTGTAAAAAGTAATGCGTGATCATACATAAAAAAAGTATACGCGTCGACTTGAGAACCTCCTCCTTTATATTCGTCGGTTAAAAAATAGTCACTATCATTAATTTGTTGTCGCTGGTGACAACTTCGTCGCAACACTCGCAACTCGCAAGCGAGCGTCTTCGGAACTAAACAAACCAAGTAACGGGTGGGTGTCCCGAAATTCAGGCAAGATTAGAATTTTGCGCCATTTGTGCGGAAAAGGGTCGTCAACGAAAAAAAAGATGGTTGATAACTGACAGTTCGACATTACAACGCATCTATATTGCTGAGCAATATTTTAAGTCATTTCCTGGTCATGTAATTTCTTTTGTGATCAAATCAGAATTGGCCGCCCAGTGTATGCCATTTAACGCCGTGCACCGTTGGACTCTTTTCTTGACAGTTTTTTGTAACTTAAATCACGCCATGTGGACACGCCTTGAAGGATGAAATTAAGCATTGTAGCAACGACATTCGGCCACATTAATGCAAAGATTTAATTTTGTAACTTAAATCACGCCATGTGGACACGCCTTGAAGGATGAAATTAAGCATTGTATCAACGACATTCGGCCACATTAATGCAAAGATTTAATTTTGTAACTTAAATCACGCCATGTGGACACGCCTTGAAGGATGAAATTAAGCATTGTAGCAACGACATTCGGCCACATTAATGCAAAGATTTAATTTTGTAACTTAAATCACGCCATGTGGACACGCCTTGAAGGATGAAATTAAGCATTGTAGCAACGACATTCGGCCACATTAATGCAAAGATTTAATTTTGTAACTTAAATCACGCCATGTGGACACGCCTTGAAGGATGAAATTAAGCATTGTATCAACGACATTCGGCCACATTAATGCAAAGATTTAATTTTGTAACTTAAATCACGCCATGTGGACACGCCTTGAAGGATGAAATTAAGCATTGTATCAACGACATTCGGCCACATTAATGCAAAGATTTAATTTTGTAACTTAAATCACGCCATGTGGACACGCCTTGAAGGATGAAATTAAGCATTGTATCAACGACATTCGGCCACATTAATGCAAAGATTTAATTTTGTAACTTAAATCACGCCATGTGGACACGCCTTGAAGGATGAAATTAAGCATTGTATCAACGACATTCGGCCACATTAATGCAAAGATTTAATTTTGTAACTTAAATCACGCCACGTGGACACGCCTTGAAGGATGAAATTAAGCATTGTAGCAACGACATTCGGCCACATTAATGCAAAGATTTAATTTCCACCTAAGGAGTGCATTGTGCCAGCAAACTCGTGGAGAGTTGAGGCCACTGTGCTATTCCATAATACAAAACCCTATACTTATGAGTCAATAAAAAAATGACAACTTTTTGTCCAAATTACCTACATCTCGCGTTAATTTTGGGACATCCAGTTTTTTTAAAAATGCATAGGAAATTAATACTTTGGTTAGACAAAATTATGTATAAATGATGTATAAAAACACAAGCTTATGTCACGGGAAACATACGGACCTCAGCTGGACAATAAACCCCCACGCGCGGACATGGCAACACCGGCCGACAAGTTTTATCTCTCACATAAATGTGTTACGGCCGGTGTCGTGTTATTGGCGATGTCACGTCAATGCCAGCTTATGGCTCGCACGAAGGGCCCGCGGCGCATCGCTAATGCGGCGTACGTTCTAACTCATTCAAGTTCTGCACCCTAATCGCGTAACACACTATCAATCACAATCTGAATGATTTTGAAGCAAATTACTAATCCATTGTTTCATATGTTCGAAAAATTTGTCTGCTCAATAACGTAAATAACGCAATGAATGTTGTTAAACTCTCAAAATGAAACCGAATCCTACTGGTAGTGAATTACGCAATTTGAGCGCTGATTATGGTGTTTCAAGTTGATAACCGCGCGAACAGGACGCCGACTAGTTGTTAAATAATTTGGCAACAGCGAGCGGCGGCGGGGAGCTGCTGTGGCAGCGAGCGGTGGCGGGGAGCTGCTGTGGCAGCGAGCGGCGGCGGGGAGCTGCTGTGGCAAACGACTCGCTACTTAGTAGCGCCTGTGTCGGCTACAACCTTGTAACCTTGCTGTACAAACATTTATAGATGATTTATAATGTTAATAAAATCGCATCATGTGTCTGCATATTTTTAGCGTGTACACATCAAAGTTCGTCCGGATACTTGCGTCTGCGGTTTGGCCAGCATCGACGTGTAGAGTAGGTACCTGCATTCCAGATTGTTTGATTACTGGCCAATAGAAGAATTGTATCGCCGAGGGGCTCCCGCGACCGGGCAATCAAAACCCTTCCCCTGTAATATTTTTGTAAAAACTAAACTTATGATCAATGCAACTTGAAGCCTCTACAATGTATGCGAGGACAATGTTGCGTGGTAATATTTAATAAGCGTATCTTAAAATAGTGCATTATCATGATATTGCAGCGGAGCAGCGTCGCTGCGTGCGCGAGGTATCGTCGAGCAGCGTGTTCACGTCGCTGACGGGCGAAAGCGCGGCGGGCGCAGGCGGGGGCGCGGGGAGCGCGGGGGGCGCGGGCGCCAGCACGCCGCGCTCGCCGCTGGGCCGGCGCGCGCCGTCGCTGGCCTGCAGCACGCCCATCCCGCGCGACTAGCGGCGGGGCCCGCTCTGCTGCTTCCCCAGCTACTTGCGGCAGTCAGCGCCACGCACCGCGCCGTCCCGCGCACACGATCAGTTCAGTATACTCGAGGAGCCGAAGAGGAGAGCGAGGATTGATGTCAGTCGCGGGGCAGAGCCGACACACTCACAGAGTGGTACGGTCGACGAGCAGGCTCCGACTGTTTGACTGCGGTCGGCTTCCGTCAGCTGTCGGATGACACCAACGAGATATCGTTCCGACCGGTCGCGTGCGTTACACGAACAGCCGCCACGCTTCCATTAACTATATTGTTCAGTACAGTTCCGACTAGTAAAGCTAGATTATCTTGTGCTTATGTTGTGATCTCGAAGGTAAACGGTTCATACCTGGTGTGTGTTGTAAATATTCAACATGACGTGTGAGATGTCACGAGTCAGTGGTCGTGGCTCACGCTATATACTCTGCCATGCTGCCGGCGCAGGCGCTGTGCGCGGGCGCCGGTGGTGCGCGCTCGGTATCGCTGCTTCCAGACGATATAAATAGCGATCGCTCAAGCTACTATCGACGTAACGCCAGCACCGACCTTGCCGTATCCCACATTATATCTTTATGGTTTTGTAATGAATATGCGAACTGCGCCAACACACTTGATATTCGCTGGAATATCTACAGTGTTGTGGTCATCTGCTCGCTGTATCGATACCGACGCCCGCCACGAGATGCTCTCCGCTCACTGCTCGCAGCGCACAGGGCTGTGGCTGCGCAGTAGACGCGGGGCGGGGGTCGCACGGCGCTGCGGGGCTGCACCGCGCTGTTCGGCGAGCGGTAACATTGTTCGGGCGCGGCTCGTGAGCGGAGAGCTTTAGCGTAATGCGTCCGTAGATACACGTCGCTCGAAATAAAGATATATGGAGTCGTAGAGCGATGCCGCGTCGAGATAGTCATTGCTGTAATGTAACGCATGAGTACAAATGCCGCGCGTGCGCGGCACTGCCTTAAAGTGTGTTCAATCCGCGCCAGCCGGGTCTTACATTATTGTGTGCGCTCGCGTTTGTTAAGGTGTTTCAGTAATCATAACGATATCGTATTCGCTTATAAAGTGGACGCGTTGCTCTGTGGAGACAGTCTCCGTATCGATTATATTAAATATTGTGTTAGAGATAAATTATGAATAAGTATGGAGTTAAGTAAATAAGATTCGTACAGGTGATGTGGCTTGACAGACAATGTGAGTGGGTTCAGTACTGAAGTAACATATTGAAATATGCGCAACGTGAGACGCTTTAACTGTTCTTACTTGCGCTCCCGCCGCGCTCACCTGCGACACGTGACACGCGTCGGCTTAGCTCATGTCGTGTGTAGCGCTGGAGCTGGCGAGCCGAGCAGTAGCGTCCGTCCGACCGGCGGCTGCGTGTGGCGCCGCTAGTGCGCTGCGCTTGAGGTTCAAGTACGAGTTGAAGCTGCAAGTCTATTACGTTGCGCCCTCTTATGCCTATTAATATTTTAATTTAATATTGTTTGCATGGTGCTGTTAGTGGTATATAGTCGTGCTACTCACTCACTGGCGCGACCCGCCGCACGCGCCGGCGCGTCGCGCGCTGCATACGGAGCTGAGTAAGGTTACCACGAGCTGCCGTCTATTCTGTGAAAAGCTCACCGGGAATGATGCCTGATGCTAAGGATTGATACTATTGAAGTATTGACAGCTACTTCACCTAAGTTGTACAGTGAGATTTTTACAAAATAGATCGGCTGTACGTAGCCGCCACGTGGCGTGAGTCGTAGTGCGCATGCGTTAGTGACAGTGTGTCGCCGCGTGGTGACAGCATTCTTTCGAACTAGTTATAAGTTTTTTGAAATTTTTACATAATTCCTAGTTAATAGTGTTCGCCGTACTTGCGCAGGCGCCAGTTCCCTGCATGGATACAGACAAGTGACTGCACACTGTGGTCTCTCTCTACCCAAGTGCGGCAATTTTTTACAAATCTACTATCTTCTAAAATAGTTTAATTATAGATCTGGTACATTCACTGAAATGCTGTTTTGAGCTTTTTTATATGTAACTACTTTATGTATTTCACAGTATTACTATAATTAAATTATAAAACAATTAATTAATGTATTAGTATTACGATGTATTTATTATGTATTTTAAAATGTATAAGTAAGTACAGTGTGGCCAAATTTTCCTTAGTGTGTCTGCGACGTACACTAGCACACTAGTGTCGCGACGGACGCATACAGAAGCACTGCTCCGCGGCTGCGTCACTCTCGCACGAAGCATCTGTGCGGAGCACTCCTTCTGTACTAAACTTA
Organism: Fissipunctia ypsillon; assembly: GCA_947568875.1. Classification (NCBI taxonomy): domain Eukaryota; kingdom Metazoa; phylum Arthropoda; class Insecta; order Lepidoptera; family Noctuidae; genus Fissipunctia; species Fissipunctia ypsillon. Next base: position 23,368,669 of record OX387658.1, read on the forward strand.
GTGTGTCTGCGACGTACACTAGCACACTAGTGTCGCGACGGACGCATACAGAAGCACTGCCCCGCGGCTGCGTCACTCTCGCACGAAGCATCTGTGCGGAGCACTCCTTCTGTACTAAACTTAGTGTGTCTGCGACGTACACTAGCACACTAGTGTCGCGACGGACGCATACAGAAGCACTGCTCCGCGGCTGCGTCACTCTCGCACGAAGCATCTGTGCGGAGCACTCCTTCTGTACTAAACTTAGTGTGTCTGCGACGTACACTAGCACACTAGTGTCGCGACGGACGCATACAGAAGCACTGCCCCGCGGCTGCGTCACTCTCGCACGAAGCATCTGTGCGGAGCACTCCTTCTGTACTAAACTTAGTGTGTCTGCGACGTACACTAGCACACTAGTGTCGCGACGGACGCATACAGAAGCACTGCTCCGCGGCTGCGTCACTCTCGCACGAAGCATCTGTGCGGAGCACTCCTTCTGTACTAAACTTAGTGTGTCTGCGACGTACACTAGCACACTAGTGTCGCGACGGACGCATACAGAAGCACTGCCCCGCGGCTGCGTCACTCTCGCACGAAGCATCTGTGCGGAGCACTCCTTCTGTACTAAACTTAGTGTGTCTGCGACGTACACTAGCACACTAGTGTCGCGACGGACGCATACAGAAGCACTGCTCCGCGGCTGCGTCACTCTCGCACGAAGCATCTGTGCGGAGCACTCCTTCTGTACTAAACTTAGTGTGTCTGCGACGTACACTAGCACACTAGTGTCGCGACGGACGCATACAGAAGCACTGCTCCGCGGCTGCGTCACTCTCGCACGAAGCATCTGTGCGGAGCACTCCTTCTGTACTAAACTTAGTGTGTCTGCGACGTACACTAGCACACTAGTGTCGCGACGGACGCATACAGAAGCACTGCCCCGCGGCTGCGTCACTCTCGCACGAAGCATCTGTGCGGAGCACTCCTTCTGTACTAAACTTAGTGTGTCTGCGACGTACACTAGCACACTAGTGTCGCGACGGACGCATACAGAAGCACTGCTCCGCGGCTGCGTCACTCTCGCACGAAGCATCTGTGCGGAGCACTCCTTCTGTACTAAACTTAGTGTGTCTGCGACGTACACTAGCACACTAGTGTCGCGACGGACGCATACAGAAGCACTGCCCCGCGGCTGCGTCACTCTCGCACGAAGCATCTGTGCGGAGCACTCCTTCTGTACTAAACTTAGTGTGTCTGCGACGTACACTAGCACACTAGTGTCGCGACGGACGCATACAGAAGCACTGCCCCGCGGCTGCGTCACTCTCGCACGAAGCATCTGTGCGGAGCACTCCTTCTGTACTAAACTTAGTGTGTCTGCGACGTACACTAGCACACTAGTGTCGCGACGGACGCATACAGAAGCACTGCTCCGCGGCTGCGTCACTCTCGCACGAAGCATCTGTGCGGAGCACTCCTTCTGTACTAAACTTAGTGTGTCTGCGACGTACACTAGCACACTAGTGTCGCGACGGACGCATACAGAAGCACTGCCCCGCGGCTGCGTCACTCTCGCACGAAGCATCTGTGCGGAGCACTCCTTCTGTACTAAACTTAGTGTGTCTGCGACGTACACTAGCACACTAGTGTCGCGACGGACGCATACAGAAGCACTGCTCCGCGGCTGCGTCACTCTCGCACGAAGCATCTGTGCGGAGCACTCCTTCTGTACTAAACTTAGTGTGTCTGCGACGTACACTAGCACACTAGTGTCGCGACGGACGCATACAGAAGCACTGCCCCGCGGCTGCGTCACTCTCGCACGAAGCATCTGTGCGGAGCACTCCTTCTGTACTAAACTTAGTGTGTCTGCGACGTACACTAGCACACTAGTGTCGCGACGGACGCATACAGAAGCACTGCTCCGCGGCTGCGTCACTCTCGCACGAAGCATCTGTGCGGAGCACTCCTTCTGTACTAAACTTAGTGTGTCTGCGACGTACACTAGCACACTAGTGTCGCGACGGACGCATACAGAAGCACTGCTCCGCGGCTGCGTCACTCTCGCACGAAGCATCTGTGCGGAGCACTCCTTCTGTACTAAACTTAGTGTGTCTGCGACGTACACTAGCACACTAGTGTCGCGACGGACGCATACAGAAGCACTGCCCCGCGGCTGCGTCACTCTCGCACGAAGCATCTGTGCGGAGCACTCCTTCTGTACTAAACTTAGTGTGTCTGCGACGTACACTAGCACACTAGTGTCGCGACGGACGCATACAGAAGCACTGCTCCGCGGCTGCGTCACTCTCGCACGAAGCATCTGTGCGGAGCACTCCTTCTGTACTAAACTTAGTGTGTCTGCGACGTACACTAGCACACTAGTGTCGCGACGGACGCATACAGAAGCACTGCCCCGCGGCTGCGTCACTCTCGCACGAAGCATCTGTGCGGAGCACTCCTTCTGTACTAAACTTAGTGTGTCTGCGACGTACACTAGCACACTAGTGTCGCGACGGACGCATACAGAAGCACTGCCCCGCGGCTGCGTCACTCTCGCACGAAGCATCTGTGCGGAGCACTCCTTCTGTACTAAACTTAGTGTGTCTGCGACGTACACTAGCACACTAGTGTCGCGACGGACGCATACAGAAGCACTGCCCCGCGGTTGCGTCACTCTCGCACGAAGCATCTGTGCGGAGCACTCCTTCTGTACTAAACTTAGTGTGTCTGCGACGTACACTAGCACACTAGTGTCGCGACGGACGCATACAGAAGCACTGCCCCGCGGCTGCGTCACTCTCGCACGAAGCATCTGTGCGGAGCACTCCTTCTGTACTAAACTTAGTGTGTCTGCGACGTACACTAGCACACTAGTGTCGCGACGGACGCATACAGAAGCACTGCTCCGCGGCTGCGTCACTCTCGCACGAAGCATCTGTGCGGAGCACTCCTTCTGTACTAAACTTAGTGTGTCTGCGACGTACACTAGCACACTAGTGTCGCGACGGACGCATACAGAAGCACTGCTCCGCGGCTGCGTCACTCTCGCACGAAGCATCTGTGCGGAGCACTCCTTCTGTACTAAACTTAGTGTGCTTTGTCAAGCTTTACAACAATCGATTAGTATTTACTATATTATGAAAGTGTCATTTGGTGAGACCGTCGAATATTCATGTATTTTTATATAATAAAGTTGTTAAGTAATATCAAATACAAATAAAAATCATAGTTATCATAGCGCGTGATTATTTAGAAACAGAATATAAAATGTATGTATGATCTGTGCTCAGCTGTGTGATAGCACAACGAAGCATACAATGTTAACATTTACATGTTTATCTATGGGACCTTAGCGTACTTGTTGTCATATTAATATAAACGTTGCTGTCTTTATTTCAACATGTTTACGCATTTATTGTGATCGTATCGCGGCGCGACTTTATATAATGAACGTATGACTTATCTACTTTAATAGATCACAAGAGAGAATTAGTGTTCGTGTTGAAGCCTAGTTTGTAACCGTAGCTAATGAAATGTATAATAGATGTTTATCCGCTATACAAGTAAATATCACTTTATCAGAGTCCTCCCTGACCTCATTTGAAACAACTCCTTTCTGATATTTTTCTGGTAGATCCGTATACAATTTCAACTATACTCCGATTTAGGTAATTAACTAAAGGTAAACAAATCGTGAACAGGGTTTTTTTATAGATGACACATTCTTGTTTAAAAATACGTTATAAAATTAAATTTGTTTTCGATTTTTATGATAGTTTCCACTTTTACTAATGTACCGTCAAACGGGGTGAATAGGGATCGTGGGGTGAATAGGGAAAAATTCGGGATTTAAATTATCACGGTAATAACTCTGATCATTGATTAACCATAGCCTATAAAATGGCAAGAATTCAATATAGAATAGTTATTCTTTAAACTGCTAACTTTTATTTGACGTGAAGTTAGAAATAAATTGTCAAAACAGCATTCTGAAGTTTCGTGTTTGAACTACCTGCTATCGAAGTGTCTTTAATTTTAAAAAGTTTAATTGTTTTTGTGGTTAAATTAATATCATAACGACTATCTACGTACTTGGTGTTTATTCTGGAGCCTGTGTAACTTATTGTAAGTACAATTGAAAAGCTTTTAAAATCGTATAATTATATTTTAATTATGAGCAAGAATTTATTTACTTATTAAGAGGTATTTAGGTACGCGTTGGGGTTTTTTAGGTACGACTGGGGGGCCAATAGGGACGCCATATTTAATAAATAGGGACGATGCAGTGTGTCAAGAGACAGTAAAGGGACTATAGGAACAGGGTTGTCACTTGATTTGTGAAGTCATTTAACCGATTCGTTGCGGATGGCACGCCAGGCGTGCCATCGATTTTTTTCTGGATGGCGTATGACACGCGGGTCGCTCAAATTGCATTTTGGAAGATTTTTTAAAAATACTTTCTAATAAATAACAAATATGTAAATAATAGCACTCATCGCGACCGCTCACGAACTAATTCGATTTAATTCTAAAAAAATTGGAAAATCAAAAATATTTGTTCGCCGCTACAGCTAGAAGTTTTCGAAAACGGGCGCCGCAACGAATCGGTTAAAAAAGCTTGAACTTGCGGTCGCGATGTAATTTAACATTTTTAATTTATATACCCGAAACAATAAAAATCATGTTAATATTTTGAAGAATAATGCCTATTTATTTGTACATAATTCTGTGCTATTCTATCTGCCAAGTTTTGCAACACCATTTCGATACGGTTTTATGTACCATTTGCTGTTTAGAAGATTGCAAGCTTCAACTCATCTTGGCGCGCGGCGCAATGTGTGCCGCACACAAAACGCACGCACCAAAATGCGCTAAAGAATTTTGTACTTGCCTAAATAATTATATTAACAAAATTGTGACAGCCCTAACGGTTTTTCCCTATAATGCCAATAACCGTCCCTATTGACCCCATATTGTGTTTGAATAGGGACGACCTATAATTTTAAGAAATAATTAAAACTGGATGCTTTTCATGATTTATTGTAAATTTCTTAAGAATATTCAGAATGCGACTCAAGTTTTAATACCAAAATCAATACCATATTTTCAGGAATTAATGGTGATACTTAAAATGTGTTCAAAGTTCAATTCTGTGCCTATTCACCCCGTTTGACGGTATGTTAACCTTTGTTATTTGTTCTTAAACTATTCTTCGTAATGTAACTAACTGCTTGAGCACAATTTTTTGTTAGATTTATAATAATATTTTGTAATCTGTCTATTGTAAAGAGCCCAAAAAGACAAGTACAACGAATTATAACGTTGCTAAATTGAAGAGTACAACTGTGACGTAGCATGACTACTGAAGTGACAGGTATTACGTTTTTTTGTTTACCTTTAGTTAACTAAACCAACGGAGTATAGATGACATTAATTTAGTGTATGAACACGCCTATTGTGCAAGTAGCGGTGACGTGCGCGGGCGCAGACGTTCACTTGTTCTTACCCGACCGCAAAGAAGGGTTGTTGTTATAGCGGTGTTCATTCAACACTCGGCGTCTGCGCCCAGCGCCGCATTCTCCACACATTCCAGATTTTCAAATATTTTGTGTAAAATTGTATAGAAAAAAAAATAAAGTGATTATTTTAATATATAATTTTATTTGTACCTTTTATCGACATTATACATTTAATGGAATTTTTCACATAATAATTAAAACATTAGATTACACAGTAAGAGTATCCTTATTAATCAGACTCTGGTTGGCAAGCTGGCGCGGGATGGCGCGGCCTGCCACGGCCACTCGTCGCCGCGAGTACATCGTGCCGCAGTCCCACGAGCGCGCCCCGAGCGGGTGCTGCCGCGCAGTAGTACTGCAACACCCTTATATGACACATTCAAGAGAAAGCTACCTCTAAAGCAGTACATGTTTGACGATATGGTAACAGAAGAAGCTGTGCCCGTCGTCGCGAATTCCGAGAATGATACACGCTACGTACGCTACCGCTCAAAAGTCGCCACCCCCCCCCCCACCCCCCACCACCTGCATTTTGTTTAAGTTACAAACAATACATTAAATTATTAGGTTTCATTGTTTGTATATCACCGCCAAATACTTATCTACGGTAAAATTGTAAACAACTTATTGTTATTTGCCGACTCCTGGTCATAAAACCAAAATAGTGATATTGTCGGAATTTCTTCGAAGTTAATCTTTGAAGTCACAGTTTTGTTTTGATTTAGTTATTGAGAAATAAACATAACTAAAATGTAGTCTAACTATTACAAAATAATATTATTACGTTAGTTATCTGATGTCATTTGACCAGAAAACACGCTCTCCGTAGCTCAGTACTTAACCCTTAATCGGGCACCGTGAATCGGTTTGAAAGAGGGGTTGGAAAAGTGTTGCGTACTGATTATAATATATTCAGAAATTGATTAAAATATTTTTTTATTTTTTACTCTTGGTTTTTTTTATGTAAATTTAAGTGGGAGCTATTCTACCACTGCCCAATTAGAACAATTCTAATTTAGATAAACTAAAATTCACAGATAGAGCAAATCTCTCTATTTTTCATAAATAGGCTAGTATAATCCAGGTAAAATAAATAACAGTATGTTTAATTCGTTCGGAAATACTCCATGACCGATAGAGTCTATGACAAGATGTGGGATTATTGCAGTCACGGCCTGGTTAAAAAATTAAAATGTATGTGGGAGCCATACTCCCACGGTTTTATTAAGGGTTAAAGTCTAATAATATTTTCTTGTTTTTCACTTCTGAGTTTTATTTTTTGAAGCAAATGAGTAAAACTAAGGAATATTCCCAAGAAATCAAAGGCATAATAATCGGCCTTCATAAATCTGGTAAAAGTAATCGTGAGATTTCAAGACTGCAGAAGATACCAAGGCAAACTGTTGACTACATCGTTAAGAAATTTGCGACTGAAGGAACAATTTGCAACAAACGTCGTTCAGGCAGACCGAGAGCCACAACTTTGAGTGAAGATTTGAGTATAGTTATTAAAAGCAAACGGAATAGACGATTAACTGCACCGGAAATAGCAGCACAGTTTAATGTGGATCGTGATAAACCAGTCAGTGTGTCCACAATCAAAAGAAGACTCCATGACGCAGGACTTTAGGGATGCATAGGGGTGTTAAAACCACTTCTTAAAACTATTAACAAAAAGAAGAGATTTAATTGGGCTAGAGAACACAAGAACTGGACAATAGCAGAATGGGAAAAGGTCCTCTGGACGGACGAATCAAAATTTGAAATTTTTGGATCCAAACGAAGTTTTCGTACGGCGGCAAGCAAACGAAAGGGTGAATGACGCTTGTACTGTAGCTTCAGTTAAACACGGCGGAGGGTCTGTGATGGTTTGGGGCTGTTTTTGTGGCTCCGCCGTTGGAGATCTTGTGCGAATACAAGGAATCTTAAAAAAAGAAGGTTATAAAAAGATATTGGAGAATAACGCAGTGCCTTCTGAAACCCATTTTATTGGTCTATGATTTATATTTCAACAGGATAATGACCCGAAACACACGTCAAGACTATGCAAGGACTTTTTAAAAGGAAAAGAACAACAACAGGTGTTGAAACTCATGATATGGCCGCCACAGTCCCCAGACCTAAACCCAATAGAACTATTGTGGGATCAGCTGGATAGACAGGTGCGGAAACGTTGTCCTACATCTCAGGAAGACTTGTGGAGAAAACTGCAAGACGAATGGCAGAAGATAACCAAGACAACATTGAAAATATTAGTAGCTAGGTTGCCAGCTTTGTGAGGCTGTCATTAAAAATAAAGGTGGACACATAGATGAGTCCAAAATTTAAAAAGTGTATTATTGTTATGTTTAAAAATGCTAATAAACGGTTTCATTGAATCAAACTTTTACAAAATGTATTTTACTAGGTGGCCAAATACTTTTGAGCGGTAATGTACTTACGCTGCGCACTTAGCAACACGGGCGCTAGCACCGACACATCCCGGTAGCAGCGCGGGGACGGATCTCACCGGATGCCACTCCACGTGCCTATACGTTATCTGCATAAATTGTTCATTCATACATTGCTCGCTTTTTTATAGATTTAATACTCATCACCCGTAAGAACAATCGGGGAATTGGACACGCTTATTGTTCAGAGTGAGAGGCGTCGGGACATCAGCGTCCACAGTTGCATCTGTATTACAACAGAGGAGTGTTTCAACACAATAAATGTCGGGGGCGTGCGTACGCATGGCACGGCGTCCGCTGGCCAGTTTGAATGCGCAAGTTTACTCCTGCAAGTTCTCATTTTTAAGAGTAATAGTCGGTAAGCACACTTCCGGACTACTACATCGAGCCGAATGCATTTCCACGTTAGGTATAAAGGCTCACAACATCAAAGTATTGTTAACTGAAAGAAATGTTTTGATGCAGATTTGAAGCCGACATACTGTCATTACTTTGGTGTCCCAATTGTTCCAAATTTGAATTCTCAACCATTTAAATAGACAAAGAAGGAGTGTAGTTAGTCGCGGATGTTCACACAAAACTTGAATCAGATAAGATGTCAACCTTTATGCTATACCTACATTAAATAACAATGAAATGCTGTTCGTTGGTAAGCGCATCACTTGAGAACGGCACGACCGATTTGGTTATTTCTAGTTTTAAAATGTTCGTAATAGTCCGAATCAGGTTCATATGGAAAGAAACATTTGAAAAGTTGCCGGGAAAATTGGATAATTCGGGAACTGAAAGTGCATATTCAATGGGAGTTTTGTATGAATTATTGGAATTTGGACAGGACATCTGTCGAGTCAGCTAGTCTACAATAAAACTTACATACAGTGGACGTCGCGCATGCGCGTCTGTGAGACCCTGCCTAGCAATCTGTATTCCAAAGTTCAGTACGAGGCGCAGCGCCGAGCTCAGAGCGCAGAGCAGAAGATTTCTATGATATCTAACATTAAACCTTATCATTAGCATCAGTGCGAGCCAGCACGAGCGCCTCGAGGACGCCCGAGGAGACGTGTGATGTCTGCACGGTGCTCGTAACACGACTGCCCCAAAAAATAAAGTTCTCTCCTCTACTTTTCATTCCTCCTTGGTCTGCGCTAAGCCTTATACAGGGTATAAGCGACAGCCCTCCGCAAACTTACAGGGTGCATTCAGCTCCTTATTTAGAATCATATTCCACTGGAAATATTCACAGGAAAATTTTCATTTTTTTTTATCGTATTTTCAGTTACTATTCCTTTATTTCAATGTAAAATTACATTCTCCTTATGCAGCACTCCATTTATGTAAATAAAACAGCTGAAATAAAAAAATCAGCAATGGATGTTGAAATATTCGGCGGCCGAAGGCTCGCTGCGCTGCCGTTCGCTACGCGCGTTTTGCCACGGTAACGATACATTGCGTGTGAGGTGATAAAACAAATCAGGTTTATTGGATTCTCATAATGTTCCTGAAATAATTTGATGTGCCGGTCACCTTAGTATGATATATTGAATTCACCCCATCAGTCTGTGGAGGGCTGTCCCTTACACCCTGTATACTCACCAGGTTAATTGCATTTTAATCCTGCATCGTCACATACGTAAGCAGGTATAATAAGAGTGATACATTTGTGTCCAACACGAGCTGTAGGTAGGTACGTGAATTGAGTATTGTGCCCGACTGCTCTACAAACAGGGTAACGCGTTAATGTTGTGGCGAGTTCCTGGTTTCATATCATGTTCAAAGCTGTGTTGAAAGTATCGTGGAGCTGCAAATGTATGTTATAGTTACCCATTATGATTATGGCGCTGTAGTCGTAGGCAGAGCAGTTCCACGTGTGCTAACTAGTCTCGACGCGAATTTTCATTGTCCGTGTTATCAAACCGGATTTGCGAGCAGGTTAGACTATTATAAATAACATATGGTCGCCTGTACACAATACTGCGGGGTCGGGCGACCGGCGAGCTGTAGCTCCGTAAGTCCACATTCGTGCGCTTTCAACTCGTCTAGCGCGTGTACAACGTAAGCTGTACAAGTCGAATCGGCGGAACGTAACACGCATGCTTCACAAGAAGACTCGAGCGTGGCTTGAAGCGCACGAGTGAGGATACCTTACGGACATCGGCACGTCGCATCGTAGCGAGCGCCTCGGCCTGCGTGCGACGAAGCGACGACTATAAATACTTAAAACTAGATACTATTTACACTTGGCGACAATATGAAGCACTAACGTTGAAGACAATTCCATGGCCGCAGGGTGACGCCAGGCGCCAGATATGATAGTAACAACACAAGCTACGCGCGACGAGCACAAGTAGGAGTCTTCTGGAGCACCCGAGATCTTACTCCATGTTCAGGTAAACCGCCAACTGACGTCCAGCTGGCGGCCGCGGAGACTGGCGCCCGGCCACACGGTGTGCCTCAGGCGACGGGCTGTGGGGGCGCGGGTGCAGGCGGCGGCGGCGGGCGCGCGCGCGCTGGCGCCAGCACGCCGTGCGGCACGCACAGCGTGCGGCCGGGTGCTTGGCCGGCCGCCTGCACGGCCACGTGGCCGCGTCGCGCCGCGCCCACTACCAGTACGGTGTCGCCGGCGCGCAGGCGCACGCCTCCCGCCTCGTCGCTCCACTCCGCGCCCACGGTGCGCTGCTGCGGGTAGCCGAGCTTCACGCCGCCCGCCACAGTGTAGGCGCGCGGCGGTGGCAACGGCGGCGGCCGCTCCTGCGATCGGGCGAGCGCTCGGTCAGGCACGGGCAAGGGAACCGGGGGGAGCGAGAATCTGAATGGCTCGCCTACCAGATCGAGGCCGAACAGCGAGCACGTGCGCTTCACGAGCGTCGGGTCGCCCGGCTCCGGCGGCGGCGTGCCGGCGATGGGCGCCGGGCGGGGCCGCGCCGGCGCCGGCGCAGCGGCGGGCGGCGCGCGCGCAGCCCGCGCCCTATACCGGCGCCACGCGGCCTGGATGCACTCGGCGGCTGCTTGCCGTCTCGCGCGTCGTATTCTCTCCAACACCTGCAGACATTATATCATTCCGATGAGCAAATTAGTGTTTCGCGGGCTCTCCTAGTCTGCGGAGGGTCGTGCTGGCGCTGACCTGGCGCATGCCCTCACTGAGGAACACGTGTCGCTTGCCGAGCGCCCAGCGCACGGCGGCGGGCGAGGCGGGCGCGGGCGGCGCGGCTGCGGCTTGCACGGCGCGCAGCACCGCCGCGCACGCCGCGCCCGACTCGCGCTCGGCGCCACGCCGCCACAGCGCGCGGTACCGCCCGCTAAACGCACGAAACCGCATGCGGTGCGGGTACCCGCTCGCCATCAGTTGAGTTGTTTCCAAAATTTGTAAGGCGCGCACCTGAAACGGATGCAACGATTATCGTAAGAAAACGTATCCGACCGTAGAGGATTGAGTGTATACAGTGTGCCCTCATGGACACAATAGCTTGGCGTGTGTGAGCGGCTACCTGCCGGGCGACGGGGGCGCGCTCGAACAGCATGGGCGTCTCGGTGGCGTTGGCGCGCAGGCAGCGCACGAAGTGCGGGCGCGCGTGCACGAGCGTGCGCAGCAGGTTGTCGAGGCGCGTGTGGAAGTCCTGCGTCAGCGTGGACGCCGCGGCCGCGTCCAGCGCCGCCGCCACCGTGGGCGACGCGCGGAACTGCCCGCCCGTCGGCCCGCCTTGAGCGGTTAGAGCCTGAAATTAAATTAAATGATATTTATTTCTGTAAGTAGATGTTTTATAACACGTTTACACGTCAACTTTTTGAATAAAAATTTTATATCTTGATGGCGTCGGCATTTCATAGCTGACCGATTCCTGACGAGAAATGCTAATGGTCTCTTATAAAGTTCAAACATTATATTAGGTCTTTACCTATGAAATTGGTGTTTTGTACGGGAGGAATATAAAGTTTTTTTTTTTTTGTAAAATATATTTAACTAGCTTCTGTCCGCGACTTCGTCCGCCGAAAATGTCTTTTTTTAATTTTAACATAAGATTACATTCGGAAATACTGTAGTTTCCCATTAGTGAAAGTTTTTAGATCAGTAGTTCCGAACATTACCGAAGTGCTCTTGTCTGCTCAAGGTTAGTCCCTTAGTCGCCTTTTACGGCACCCTCGGGTTGTAATGGTGCGATGTTTTATGTATTTTTAATCAGTCATAACACGGATGCTAATAAAATTATATGCTATACTATATAAAAAATACAAACCATCAATTGCTATTATAAAAGTTAAGTTAGGTACCTATTTCATTTAAAGCTTCTCTGTATACAATGTTTGAGGTTGTTTTATTTTCCGGTAACAAAATAATCTGCTTTTCGGAGGATCCAACTCGTGATAGACCAACATATAATTGCCCATGGGAAAAACATTCTTTTCGTAAGTCAATGCCAACCAAAGAAAATGTTTGTCCCTGGGACTAGTTAATAGTCAGGGCAAATGATGTTCTTACTGGAAACTGGAGCCGTTTAAACGATATAGGCAAGTCCGTGGGAATCATTGGAATTCTTGGGATGTGCGCCAACTGGCCAGCTCCTGGTCCTATGAGAATGGTCGCCACAATTAGGTTATCTTTTAAATCTTTTACGAGTAGCCTTGTGCCATTGCACAGGTTAGGTGGGCTTAAATTTCTTAAAAGCATGATAGGCGTTCCGATTTTCAATAGCAGTTCGTGAGGTGGCAGGCCAGATGGTTTAAGGGAATTTAAAAATTCCTGCGGATAGTGGACTGCATCCTCGATATTGCACACTGTATCAATGGACTTGTAGATTTTGCCTTGGCCGGGGACTTTTTGTAAAATTAGATTATTGATTTCATTGACTGTATCGTTCCTTGGTGAGACGATAGCCCTTGAACAAAGCCAATGAATGTCTCTATCTAGTAAATATTCAAGGTCAGGATATACTGCATCTATAAGCTGCTGCAGACTGTGAACTATACGACCCAGAGTCTCATTTATAATGATTTCCGCAGCGTTAGCGCCCATGGTTCGAGAAGAAAAATACCCTTCTGTTCTCCAACTTTGAGCAGCTGTTGTGGAAAATCGTTATCCGTATTTCCGATAAGGTGGGCTCTCATGTTCGTACGTAAACTTAAAGTTTGAATTATACTCCATAGGGGCGATGATTTTAGACATGCCTTTATGATGTCCGCACGTGTCCCTTTTGTGACGACGGGAAGTGTCTGGCGAAAGTCACCTGCAAACACAAAAGTGACACCACCCATGACAGCGACTGCGTTTCTCAAGTCCTTAAGTGTTCGATCCACTGCTTCACCATGAGCTCTATGACTTAAGTGTTCGATCCACTGCTTCAACATGAGCTCTATGACTTAAGTGTTCGATCCACTGCTTCAACATGAGCTCTATGACTTAAGTGTTCGATCCACTGCTTCACCATGAGCTCTATGACTTAAGTGTTCGATCCACTGCTTCAACATGAGCTCTATGACTTAAGTGTTCGATCCACTGCTTCAACATGAGCTCTATGACTTAAGTGTTCGATCCACTGCTTCAACATGAGCTCTATGACTTAAGTGTTCGATCCACTGCTTCAACATGAGCTCTATGACTTAAGTGTTCGATCCACTGCTTCAACATGAGCTCTATGACTTAAGTGTTCGATCCACTGCTTCAACATGAGCTCTATGACTTAAGTGTTCGATCCACTGCTTCAACATGAGCTCTATGACTTAAGTGTTCGATCCACTGCTTCAACATGAGCTCTATGACTCATGGTACATTCGTCCCACATTATCAACGACGTATTCTGTAACAACTGACCAATGGGCCCATTTTTGCGTATCAAACATACCGACTGTTGCTCCAATGAAACTGTCAATGGGAGTTTGAAGGTAGAGTGCGCAGTTTTACCGTCGCTCAACAAAGTAGCCGCTATCCCAGAAGAAGCCACTGCCAGAGCTATTATTTATAGATACTGCCAGAGCTATTATTTATAGATACTGCCAGAGCTATTATTTATAGATACTGCCAGAGCTATTATTTATAGATACTGCCAGAGCTATTATTTATAGATACTGCCAGAGCTATTTTTCCGGATTGCCTAACATGTGCTAATATTAAATTAGCGAGGAATGTTTTCCCTGTGCCTCCTGGGGCGTCCAAAAAAATATGTTTCCTTTATTGTTCGTTACGCTGTCAATAATTGCATCAAAAGCCTGTTTTTGATCTGTGCCTAACTTGGGCAAGTTTTCATTTACAAAAGTAGCTAATTCACTGATGTTGTACGGATGTACCAACATTGTATCTATTGCATCATTAACGGGGCGAACTGGAGAGGGTAATCCAAAGTCACTCAATGTTTTATCATTCAATGCTAAAAGTTTATTTTCAATTTGTATTAAACCTTCGTTGTACATAACATCATTAAAAGGCATGGTAAAGTCCTGATTTTGCTGTCGAATTCCGTGTCTGATATCTTCACAAAAATCGTCTTTGAAGATATCCCACAGTTTTAATGGTTCAGATGGCTGACAAAATAGCAGTATCACCACAAATAACTCCCTAAGTTTCAATGAACATTGCGACATCGAAGCTTCTCTTAAAGTCTTCTCCCAGTGATCATCATTTTCCAGCAAACCTCTATCCCGACAAGCTGCTTGATACGTCTCCTTGACAACTCCGTTTATAGTTTTTAAATCTTCAAATGAAGTGGGACCGCGTACATGGTGCAACAAAATTCGAAGCTAAAAGCTTTCTGATTGATTGAGACGGGTGTACACCGTACACTCTTCCCAAAGCTTCGTCTCTTTTTATGTCTGGATGCCCATCTACGTCTTGATTTGACCGCGCCTTCGTCTTGAAAATTTGTTATTAGCCCACGTATAATAGTGTGGAACTTCGTGGTGTTGTACCACGAAGTTCAACGTTTTTGCAAATTCGTCGGTGTTGCAGAGTTCAAAAAACGCTAATAGAGTGGTTTTGCGCGGATTTTGGGCAACTTGTCGCACAGTTGCTGGTGTGAAATACACCCTTTGACCGTTTTCTAAATGCACGGCCAAATGCACGACAGTGGGATGCCGATCGTGGATCTGAAACTCGAGTATTCGCCAGACAGCTGCCGATGTACTTATATACCGCCCATTTAAATAATTTTCCACCTCATCATGCGGATTTCTAACGCTGAACGTGGCTTGATCGGAACCCTTATTTATATATTTACAAATGTATTTTATAGTCTGAACTGAATGGCAGAATTCGACGTTTATGTGGGCGTTAAATGACCTACACAATATTGGAGAGTATGGAACAATCCATCTGTTATCTATTGTAATCGGCGTCCCTCTGATGTTCACAGTTGCGACCTGACCACCATTTTCAGCATCACGACGACGATATACAGGATAACCATCCTCGCCTGTCTTGACGAATCGCCGAGGGTATTTCTTTGAACAGATACCGTTCTTCATAAACGGCGATGATAAATTGTGCTCCCCACAAGGTCCATGAATCATATTTTTGGTGATAATATCGAATAATATTGGGTCATCATCTTTGTTGGGTAGTTCGGCAACTATTATACTGTCTATTTCATCTGGTTGTATTTTTTGTTCAAAACAGCATATGACAGTGTGCTAGTCAGCATATGACAGTGTGCTAGTCAGCATATGACAGTGTGGTAGTCAGCATATGACAGTGTGGTAGTCAGCATATGACAGTGTGCTAGTCAGCATATGACAGTGTGGTAGTCAGCATATGACAGTGTGGTAGTCAGCATATGACAGTGTGCTAGTCAGCATATGACAGTGTGGTAGTCAGCATATGACAGTGTGGTAGTCAGCATATGACAGTGTGGTAGTCAGCATATGACAGTGTGGTAGTCAGCATATGACAGTGTGGTAGTCAGCATATGACAGTGTGGTAGTCAGCATATGACAGTGTGCTAGTCAGCATATGACAGTGTGGTAGTCAGCATATGACAGTGTGGTAGTCAGCATATGACAGTGTGGTAGTCAGCATATGACAGTGTGCTAGTCAGCATATGACAGTGTGGTAGTCAGCATATGACAGTGTGGTAGTCAGCATATGACAGTGTGGTAGTCCGCGTTCTTGTTCAAACCAAAACAGCATATGACAGTGTGCTAGTCCGCGTTCTTGTTCAAACCAAAACAGCATATGACAGTGTGCTAGTCCGCGTTCTTGTTCAAACCAAAACAGCATATGACAGTGTGCTAGTCCGCGTTCTTGTTCAAACCAAAACAGCATATGACAGTGTGCTAGTCCGCGTTCTTGTTCAAACCAAAACAGCATATGACAGTGTGCTAGTCCGCGTTCTTGTTCAAACCAAAACAGCATATGACAGTGTGCTAGTCCGCGTTCTTGCCACTCAGCACTAAGCATATGGCATTTGACTTTGCCGAATATCTCGTCTTTAGTGAACAACTTGATCATTTTCTTCATCTTTAAATGAAAAACCCTAGCAATGATGTCATGACGGTCGAAAGAACGGTGACCAAGTAATAGCTCTTTCTTAATTTCTGGCCACTCCGGATCGCAAGTGAACGTCACGAATAAATCGGGTCTTCCATAGTTGCGTACATATGTCATCGCATCTTGGGTTTTTTCATGCATGTAACGCGGAGAGCCGGTGAAAGATGAAGGCAAGATAACATGTTGGCCAATATTTGCAGCGTTCACATTAGCATCCTGATTTAAAGCGTCTCTTAAATGTATAATAATATAGTCGTCAGCTCTCAGTTGTTGTTGATTGCGACTTATGAAATTTAGTCTCTCTGTTATCATTTTAGTCATCATGCCAACACAGTACCTATTGACTAAACAAATGCCTGTAATAATGAAGGGGATTAAAATAGTTCGCCCTGATCATCAAACTATACATATAAAATAGTTCGCCCTGATCATCAAACTATACATATAAAATAGTTCGCCCTGATCATCAAACTATACATATAAAATAGTTCGCCCTGATCATCAAACTATACATATAAAATAGTTCGCCCTGATCATCAAACTATACATATAAAATAGTTCGCCCTGATCATCAAACTATACATATAAAATAGTTCGCCCTGATCATCAAACTATACATATAAAATAGTTCGCCCTGATCATCTAACTATACATATAAAATAGTTCGCCCTGATCATCAAACTATACATATAAAATAGTTCGCCCTGATCATCTAACTATACATATAAAATAGTTCGCCCTGATCATCAAACTATACATATAAAATAGTTCGCCCTGATCATCAAACTATACATATAAAATAGTTCGCCCTGATCATCAAACTATACATATAAAATAGTTCGCCCTGATCATCAAACTATACATATAAAATAGTTCGCCCTGATCATCAAACTATACATATAAAATAGTTCGCCCTGATCATCAAACTATACATATAAAATAGTTCGCCCTGATCATCTAACTATACATATAAAATAGTTCGCCCTGATCATCAAACTATACATATAAAATAGTTCGCCCTGATCATCAAACTATACATATAAAATAGTTCGCCCTGATCATCAAACTATACATATAAAATAGTTCGCCCTGATCATCTAACTATACATATAAAATAGTTCGCCCTGATCATCTAACTATACATATAAAATAGTTCGCCCTGATCATCAAACTATACATATAAAATAGTTCGCCCTGATCATCTAACTATACATATAAAATAGTTCGCCCTGATCATCTAACTATACATATAACATTGCATACACGAAACTGTTTTATTTCGCGCTGAATTTTGTAGAGGGATAGTCATCTTCACCATTAATAAACATCAAAGGGTAAGGGTAAGGGATCCTAAGCTCTGTGTAATTCAGAAACTCTTTTCAGCTGACCATCTTTGCAACGAAGGACTATATCTCCTAGATCCCTTATCTTCGTCCACCAATAATACTGCAACTTCGTTTGCTGTAGGCGAATTGTATCTTCCACGATGTTGATTTTGTGGAGTGCGGTCAGCGTCAATGATAAGCTTTAAGTTCTCAGATGAAGAGTTATGCTCTAAATTATATTTGAAACTGCGAATATAGATCAATATTTAGGTTAGGAGCAATACTAGACCACAACGAAAGTTGGTCGGCATCAGAAATGAAATAAATTTGTAGAAACTGCGGGCTTTGCCCTGACGAAGGAAGTAGACTAGCAATCAAGTGATAAACTTCTTCTTTCTTCTTCTACTTTACTTAACTTCTACTTTAACTTTAACTTCTACTTTAAATGTAGGCATAAAGTTCCCTTCGCGGATTTCTTTAGCATAAAGTTCCCTTCGCGGATTTCTTTAGCATAAAGTTCCCTTCGCGGATTTCTTTAGCATAAAGTTCCCTTCGCGGGTTTCTTTAGCATAAAGTTCCATTCGAGGATTTCTTAGCATAAAGTTCCCTTCGCGGATTTCTTTAGCAAAAAGTTCCCTTCGCGGGTGTCTTTAGCATAAAATTCCCTTCGCGGGTTTCTTTAGCATAAAGTTCCCTTCGCGGATTTCTTTAGCATAAAGTTCCCTTCGCGGATTTCTTTAGCATAAAGTTCCCTTCGCGGATTTCTTTAGCATAAAGTTCCCTTCGCGGATTTCTTTAGCATAAAGTTCCCTTCGCGGATTTCTTTAGCATAAAGTTCCCTTCGCGGATTTCTTTAGCATAAAGTTCCCTTCGCGGATTTCTTTAGCACCGAACGACGTCATCTGAAAGAGTGCATTATACTTGCGTATGTTTTTAAAAAAAATCGCAGATAATGGATGACTACCCATTAACAGATCTTTTATTGGTTGCGGCGGTACCTGGATATCAGGAAGAACCACTTTTATTGGTTGCGGCGGTACCTGGATATCAGGAAGAACCACTTTTATTGGTTGCGGCGGTACCTGGATATCAGGAAGAACCACTTTTATTGGTTGCGGCGGTACCTGGATATCAGGAAGAACCACTTTTATTGGTTGCGGCGGTACCTGGATATCAGGAAGAACCACTTTTATTGGTTGCGGCGGTACCTGGATATCAGGAAGAACCACTTTTATTGGTTGCGGCGGTACCTGGATATCAGGAAGAACCACTTTTATTGGTTGCGGCGGTACCTGGATATCAGGAAGAACCACTTTTCCTGCAGCACAACACATACCATTTGGTTCATCGCTCCATTTATTCGCAAAACACTTAGGACATGTTTTATTCATTTCGCCAATTTTCACAGTATTTTGCTGAGCATAATCTATATTGGCATCGTAATTGAAAGCTGATCTATTGCCTTGAGCTAAGTTCCGATTATGTGCTCTGACTGTAGCTGCTCGCTGTCTTTCTGTTGCTAGGCGCTGCGAATGCTCAACGCTAGTCTCCCTATCCCTTGTTTCAGAGACATGCTGCCTTAAGTCAGAAAGACGCTGCGCACGTTCAGCGCTAGATTCCCGAGCACGGGCCTTTTTTTTTTTTTTTTTTTGTTTTTTTTTTGTGGATGGGAAATCATCAAATGACTTCTCCCGCTCTGGGCGGAGCGGGAGGGCGTGTCAGACTTTTACTGACTAAAACCCACCCGTGTTCCTTCTGTTGCCTGTGCCGGGGCCACGGTAACTCTTTCGAACATCCCGCAACCCTAGCTGGCATCGGCCCTAGCGGACCCCGTCAATAGTGCTGACATCTCTTTGAGGCGCGCGTGGAACCATTTAAAATGTGCGAGTTAATTAAATGCTTAAAAAAAAAAGGATACTGCTCCCAGAATTGATAGGATAACATATTCAATGATATATTATTTACCAAATAGCAGTAAGATTTTTCTACTTAGATTGTTCAATATGATCTTTGCAACGAGCTCAATAGCAGATCAGTGGAGAACCTTTCTGATTATCCCAATACCAAAAGCATCAAATAATAGCAATAGCTCAGATCTGAAACTAAGACATATCTCTCTGATGTCATGTCTGTGCAAAATCTTTCATAACATGTTATTAAAAAGAATGGAATGGTACGTAGAAAAGAATCTTATTTTGTCCCGTAGTACAACAGGATTCCGCAAAGGTCAATCATGTTTAGATAACTTAGCCAGAATCATAACACATATTCAAATTGGGTTCGCGAAAACGTTATCAACAGTTGCTTGTTTGTTAGACGTGGAAAATGCATACAACAATGTACTTACAGAAAAGCTTGTTAAAAAGTTGGATGAATTGAAATTTGGTTATCGCATCTGTAATTACATATCGTCCTTTTTAAGTGCGCGATGCTTAACCATAAAGGATAGATTTACCAATGACATTGTTTGTACTAGGTGGACAGGTATGGGCCTAGCCCAGGGAGATCCACTTTCTCCACTTTTGTTTAATGTGGTAACTTATGATGCATGTCTAGGTAATGAGGATCCACAGATTATGATATCGCAATATGCAGATGACTTCGTCTTTTATATAAGTAATAAGCATTTAGATAATTGTAAAACCAAGTTACAAATATTATTAAAGTCTTGAGACTCGAGATCTCGCCAAACAAAACCAAAGTGTGTATATTGATTTACCCGGAAGCGCGGACCCCAAATGATAGATGTGACGATAAATGGTAGCATTATTCAGTCTGTTGATAATATTAAATATTTAGGTATGTGGTCTGACAAACTTTACTTTGGAGCAAACATATCAATGAAGTAGGTCAGAAAACTTTAAGAAATTTAAACTTATTAAAAATGTTATCAGGCCCCTCATGGGGCGTGCATTCTTATACGACCACAGTGCAAAATGTTATCAGGCCCCTCATGGGGCGTTCATTCTTATACGACCACAGTGCAAAATGTTATCAGGCCCCTCATGGGGCGTGCATTCTTATACGACCACAGTGCAAAATGTTATCAGGCCCCTCATGGGGCGTTCATTCTTATACGACCACAGTGCAAAATGTTATCAGGCCCCTCATGGGGCGTGCATTCTTATACGACCACAGTGCAAAATGTTATCAGGCCCCTCATGGGGCGTGCATTCTTATACGACCACAGTGCAAAATGTTATCAGGCCCCTCATGGGCCGTGCATTCTTATACGACCACAGTGCAAAATGTTATCGCCCCTCATGGGGCGTGCATTCTTATACGACCACAGTGCAAAATGTTATCGCCCCTCATGGGGCGTGCATTCTTATACGACCACAGTGCAAAATGTTATCAGGCCCCTCATGGGGCATGCATTCTTATACGACCACAGTGCAAAATGTTATCAGGCCCCTCATGGGGCGTGCATTCTTATACGACCACAGTGCAAAATGTTATCAGGCCCCTCATGGGGCGTTCATTCTTATACGACCACAGTGCAAAATGTTATCAGGCCCCTCATGGGGCGTGCATTCTTATACGACCACAGTGCAAAATGTTATCAGGCCCCTCATGGGGCGTGCATTCTTATACGACCACAGTGCAAAATGTTATCAGGCCCCTCATGGGCCGTGCATTCTTATACGACCACAGTGCAAAATGTTATCGCCCCTCATGGGGCGTGCATTCTTATACGACCACAGTGCAAAATGTTATCGCCCCTCATGGGGCGTGCATTCTTATACGACCACAGTGCAAAATGTTATCAGGCCCCTCATGGGGCATGCATTCTTATACGACCACAGTGCAAAATGTTATCAGGCCCCTCATGGGGCGTGCATTCTTATACGACCACAGTGCAAAATGTTATCGCCCCTCATGGGGCGTGCATTCTTATACGACCACAGTGCAAAATGTTATCAGGCCCCTCATGGGGCATGCATTCTTATACGACCACAGTGCAAAATGTTATCAGGCCCCTCATGGGGCGTGCATTCTTATACGACCACAGTGCAAAATCCCATTTATACAAGCTTGACAAAACTCAAAATCAGGCACTTAGAATTATTGGTGGCTATATCAGGAGTACTCCCATACATGTTGTGGAGGCTGAGCTAGCTATAGCTCCTTTATTTAATAGATGATTATATCTCACTTTTAAATATTCTGTTAAATGTATGTCTTGGACTAATAATGGTACAATAAACTTAATAAAGGACTTAACCACTTTAGAAAATTGTCAGTAGGTAAGTACTGGCGGAATAAAAGAAAGCCGTCACTTTGTACTGTTTATCAGTATTGTAAACTATATGACATCGATTCATCCTACCCACTTAACATGTTTTCACTAGATATTTGGACAGCATATATAGATGAAAAAGAAATAATACAATGTAACCTTGATTGTGTTAAAGACAGTAAGAGAATTTATGAAAATTCAGTGATTCATTCAGAGGTTATCAAGGAATTAAATGAAAAGTATAACGGATGGTATAAAATTGCCACTGATGGGTCCAAAACTGACAATGGTCAGGGAGCCGCTTATTACGATGCGAGTCAGAAGACCTCATCTATGTTTAAAGTGACTAATTGTAATGCATCGATTATGACGCTGGAGCTCATTGCAGTTTTAGAAGCAATTAACAGTATTAGTCATTTGTTTTGTAATAAAGTGGCGATTTTCACTGATAGCAAAAGCGCTTTACAGCACATAGCTCGTTGCGCATCTGGCCCCAGAGGTGCATCGCTAGCTTATGCAATATTAAAGCAAATGTATATTTTAAAAAACTGCGGCAGGGATCTAAGACTGCAATGGGTTCCTTCTCATATCGGACTAAGCGGCAACGACGAGGCTGACAGGTGGGCACAAGTAGCAACTACTGACGGTCATGACTACAATGTAAGATTATTTTATACTGAATATATAGCGCGAGTTAAAAATAAATGTTATGATATATTTAAAGAGTACTTTGATGAAAGAAGTAAAGAGAAGGGAATTTGGTTTAAAACAATTCAATGTCAGCCTCGTCGAATACCATGGTTTGTTAATTATAAAGTTTGTAGGAATGTGATAGTCATAGCAAATAGGTTACGATCAGGACATTATCCCACCAAGAGATTTGGATATCTAATGAAAAAAGTTAATTCCCCTAATTGTGAGGTATGTGGGATGTTGGATGATGTAAGTACAACACCTACTTTTATACTGTGTAAAATATGAGAGAGACAGGGAATTACTGATGCGTGAATTTAAATTAAATATAATGGATGTTGGTACATTTACAGCAGTTCTAGCAAATCCCACGTCACCTGCTGCCGCCACTTCATTTAAGATGTTCGCGCGTCAGTGAGGTCTTGTTACCGATACCTTTTCCTTTACCTTGTAATGAAACTATGTTGTTTGTGATGTTGTATAATTAGATGTGACTTAACGGGGCTGGCATGTTCTCACAAGAACAAAAGTCCCTAAAACAAAAGATTAAAAAAAAACGAATTCATTAAAATGGACCTTACACAACGTAACAATTATTTATTTATTTATTGCTGAATGGGCCTGCTCTTGATCTCGATCACGCCTGATGGAAAGCAATGGATGAGGTCTATGATGGAACGAGCGTGCCCAGAAGATGCCTGTTCACACTTGCTTTGAAGGCAGACAGGTTATATGTGGAAGGGAATACAGATGTTGGCAGAGAGTTCCACATTTTGGCTGTGTGCATAATAAATGTGCGGGAGAAGCGCTGAGTGCGACTGGTTGGGATACTAACCAAGTGCAGATGGTACCCTGCACACCCTGCAGTACTTCTGGTAGACCGGTAGTAAAATGGCGATGGTTGGATCAGGTCGTGGAGCTCCTGCGCACACTCTCCGAAATACAGTCTGTAGAAGACCGACAGGCAAGCAACATTACGTTGATGAGCCAGGCTCTGAAGCCTAGCCACCAACGTCTCGTCGCCTATCTGCCTTTTTGCTCTGCGTTCCACCGAGTGCAGCAAGCTGGTATTTAGCTCAGCCATCCCATAAGTGGATGCAATACTCCATACTGGAACGGACCTGTGCTTTGTACAGACTTGAAAGCTGTCCAGATATGAAGTATAACCTCACCTTGTTTAGGATACCCAGCTTCTTGGCTGCAGTTTGTGCTTTTGACTCAATGGTTGAGCCGAAGTCGAAATCAGACGTCAACTCCAAGCCCAAAAGCTCTAGGCGGTTGGTAACTGGTACAGATGCACCTCGGGAAGTGGGAGGTAACTCAAACTGGCTCCTTTTGGCAGTGAAAAGACACGCCTGACTGTTCAGAACATTGAATTTAACCAGATTGTCGTCACCCCATTGGGAAACGAGATTCAAGGTCAAATTCATTCGCTCCATCATGGCCTCTCTAAGAGTAGTTGTTTGCTCTCTGCCGGCTCTTGCGCTGGACAGGTATCTTTCTGAGGCTGCTGTCACCTGCGTACCTGATAGCACCAAGCTGTAGCAGATCGTTGATATGCAGCAGACATAGAGTCACCGGCATCAATAGCCATATGATCCGATGAGCAGCCATCTATGACCACTCTGATCGATCGATCACTCAGGAAGTCGAAAATCCAGTTGCAAAAGTCAGCAGGGATGCCGAATGCAGGAAGCTTACCCAACGAACTAGTATGTCAGACCTTGTCAAAGACCTTTGAGATATCAAGCAACACAGCAAGGGCTTCGCCGTGTCTCTCAATGGCCTCGCCCCAGCAATGCGTAACATACACAAGAGGATCCCCAGTTGACCGACCACGACAGAAGCCGTACTGGTGGTCACTGAGGAGCTCATTGTCTTCCAGCTATGCTAGTAGCTCATTATTAAGTACCATTTCCATTACTTTACACAGTATCGAGGTTATGGCGATTGGTCTATAGTTAACAGGATCGGCACGGTTACCCTTTTTGAGCACTGACTGCACTTTAGCAAACCTCCAGGACTCCGGCACCACTCCAGTTTTTAGAGAGAGGCGATACAAGCGCGTCTGGACAGGAGACAACTCTGGAACACATATTTTCAGGACTCTTGCGGGTATTCCGTCAGCCGAGCGTCCGCAAGCCGAGCTCTGGCATGCCTGCTCAAGCAAGCCGAGCTCTGGCATGCCTGCTGTGCGCAAATCGGCTTGCGCATAAGACGCGTTATATCAGAGCTGAGCCTCACAGCCAAGTGGGACGTCAGAGAATGGGATAAAATATTCTATTCTCAGACGTATCATGTCAAAAATGGCGTCAGCGCAGTCACAAGGGTTACGCGAAGAGAAGCAAGTTCGCCGCCATGGGTAAAGCGTAAAGAAATGCCGCAGGTCATCTCAGTCTGCTGACCCGTATTTTTATATTCGCCTCGGGCCTCCAGAGCTTAAATCTGGAGGAGAACAGGAAGACACGGAGTTCACCAGACAGTGGTCGGACGATCCGAGCGGAGCCCAGACCGACACAGAGTGCCTGTCCGGATCTGTTGGCAGCAGAAGGTCTAAGCAGTTGGGTGTGTGGCCATCAACAACCCTGAATGTGATGAATGGAGTAAACTTATGCGTATGTCTCGTGTTCTGTGAGAAAGCATGCAAGAGAGTCCACTGTTCCATGTTAGTTTTAATTAAATTATGTAATAAACAACAAAATTGTCAATATGAATCGTATTTTTATGTTTTTATGTTAATTAATGTAATTGGTGTTGTACCGTTTTAATTAACTAGAAATAAATAAATAAAGATCCGAAACGCGGGTAGCTTGGTCAACCAACTGGTGGAGATCTAGCGGTATCGCAAACGCGCGACTCTCTTCCAGCATGGTCAGTTTTCTGGTACGGGAACAACCATCCCTTATGATGGGCATTAAAATCCCCCAGAAAAACAAGCTCCGCTGTCGGATATTATGTGAAAGAAAAGCAGCTTTGCTTCAACTGCCTGCTTCCGGGTCATTCAGTTTACAAATGCAAGGTACCAGTCACTTGCCGCATATGTAGAAGACGTCACCGTTCCTTGCTTCACAAATCAGAGAAGTCGAAGGATACCACAGAGACAGAACCAAGAAACCATCAACGTCTCAAGAACAAGTCAACAAGGAGGCCATAACAACTCTTCGTGTTGGTACCGGAGTATCCAGAAGAGCATTATTAGCAACTGCACTAGTCAAAGCCAAAGGAAACGATGGACATGCGACACTGTTAAGGGTTCTTGTAGATCAAGGTTCACAAGCGAGCTTCATAAGTGAAAAGGCAACTCAATTATTGAAGCTACAGAGTACCTAAATCAATTGAAGGCACTGTAGCAGGTGTGGGTTCTATGCAAACACCAATTAAACACGTGGTTCAGCTAAACATACATATATATGTAAGTATATCAAGAAGGAAACCAAAATTCAACATGCACGTCGAAGCTTACATCATGTCCAGGCAACTGACTACGAAAATCCACGCCACACAATGGCTGTTCACAACTGGCAGCACCTGGAGGCTCTCGATCTTGCTGATCCAGAGTACAACAACCCAGGCCCGATAGATCTGCTGCTTGGTGTTAAGGGGTATGCACGAACAGTCGAACAAGAGTTAATCAAGGGCCCGCCAAGGTCTCCATGTGCACAGAAAACAACCTATGGATGGATACTAAGTGGAGAAATAAATACAACTGTTTATAAGTTGCTGTTTGTCAAGATTGTCTTTAAAAGATCGTTCTTAGCGATAAGGCCGCCCATTGTGGCACCCCTTGTATAGTTTCTACTTATATGTGTAACATACAGGGCGTCCCACGGATATGCCACATGGAAAGAAAGTACCTTGAATATTGTAGATGGAACTTTTACCGAAAGAAGACATTATTTGAATTTAAAAACAATTTAAACTGCATTCATAGATATTTAAATAATTACATGGTTGAACCGGAAATCGAACCCGTTACACGAGAAAAATAATCACCCTGTAGCTTTATCATACCGATCGAAAGGCTTCATCATAAGGATTAATTTTTGCTAACATAGTGTCAAAAATAAAAGGAAGACCATGAATTTTAATATTTTTAATACAAAATTAATCAATTTATCAAATGCTCAAAATGAGTCCCTTTCTGTTGAATACAAAGTCGCACTCTTTTGATTATTTCACTCCCTATCGATTTTTTGATCTTGTTGTGGTGGATATTTAGAATAATACGTCTAAGTCCTGCTTGTAGCTCGTGGACACTTTCATACTAGTTTTTGTAAACTAAATTTTTTACATAACCCAATAAAAATAAAATCTAACGGGGTTAGATCTGGGGATCTCGGCGGCCATCTTATTTGTCCATTTGTCCCGATCCAGGGATGAAAGTGTTCGTTGAGATAGTCACGTATCTCTTTATAATTTTATCATGCACTTAAATTATAATAGGGAAATGATGCGTACTTGTCAAGTGGGTACATTTATTAGTAATAGGTACTTATGATAATGTCAGTTGTATGTCCTTACGGCAATGTCAGCTTTTCATTTTTCTGAACAAAATTTTAAATCAAATGTAAAAATTCATGGTCTTCCTTTTATTTGTGATACTATGTTATTTAGCAAAAAATAATTCATATGATGAAGCCTTTCGATCGGTATGATAAAGCTACAGGCTGATTATTTGTCTCATGTTACGGGTTCGATTCCCGGTTCAACCATGTAATTATTTAAATATCTATGAATGCAGTTTAAATTGTTTTTTAAATTCAAATAATGTCTTCTTTCAGTAAAATGTTCCATCTACAATATTCAAGGTACTTTCCCTCCATGTGGCATATCCGTGGGACGCCCTGTATATGGTGTGCATAATAAAGAGTATTATATCTATCTATCTATCTATCTTTATAGTTTTAATAGTAGTTTTTTTTATAACTACTTAACAAACCTTGAGCTCGGCGCCAAATAAATGTGTCGCGAATCCGAACTCGCATGTCCTATTGTCGAAAGCAGCGAGCAAGTCATCGGGCACGGCATCTCGGTTGGCTTCGAGGAAGTCCGCCGCGTCGTATGACACCTCGCCCGCGTAGTGGCGTACGGCGAACCGGCGTGGGTGCGGCGGTCGCGCCTCCGCCAGCCTCGGGTGTCCTCTGAAATAATCGTTTAGTATCAAAGAAAATCATGATTGTTAAGATTATGTCAATTTTAAATGTGGGTGTGTAACAATTAAAAATCTCGATTCATAATTGACAGTTCGCTGGCGTCCTCTGGTGGACATTTGAGTGGTTATCGTACAGAAGTACCATTTAAAATTGACTAGATGGCGCTATTGTCGATAGATATTTAATCGATAATTAATAATGTGTAAACAATAAAATAAAGAACACAGTATCCAAACAAAGGAATTAACTAATTTATGAATTTAAATTATATAGGTATAGTTGAATCAATGATTGTTTGGTGACAGAGTTTGACAGCTTCCAATTATCTGTGGAAGGTGAATTGTCTGTGGTCGTGAAAGATCGAGAAGATTTTTTTTCACAAGACTGGCTCACGGATAGTGGATTGTTAATAAATAGAAGAATAAATGGATGCCTTAGTTCTAAAAGTCACTAAGTCCATTTTTATCGATATTGAGTTTACCAGTTCAAAAAAAATCTTATTTTTTTGTCTGTGAGTTGGTCTCATCCTTTTTTTAATTGAATGTCGCTAACTTGTATTTTTCCAATTCCTAAAATCACTAAATCCTCTGCTCTGAACTGAATCCAAAAAGTCCCTAAACCCTAATTTAAGCAAAAAATACCCAAATCCATTGAAATTTATGTGATAAGTCACTAAATCCATCCATTTTTAAACTATATCCTGGTCACACAGGCGGTCGTTTATTTTCACTGTTTTGAAGATTCAAGATTAATTTGTGGAAACTATTACATCGCGCACAATAAACTTCCAGAGCACACTCACTTGGGAGTTGTTTTTTGTAATTGTTTTAGCCAAAACAAAAATCGCTATCTATTCACTTTCCTGGATCAATTATGTGCAAATAATATATTTCAAACTTAAACTTAACTTTTAACTTAACAACGTAACGTTACCTAACGTTAACGTTAACTTAACGTTTTTTAACTTTTTTTTTTAAACGTTTTGTTTCGATTTCTTATCCGATTCCTGGACATAGCATGATGCCAATAGATCGAGACTTTGCACTCATAGAAACAAAGCGTATTAAAATAGAAAAGGTTTACTCGCCTGACTATTACGTAGATCTTATAGAAAACAAACGCAATACAGGTAAATTCCAAGTTGTCGACGACCCCAACATAATTGGGAAAATGCTAGGCAGATGATGATGAGTTAAGATAATATGTCACTAATTCCAAAGAATTTTCATAAGAAGTCCCTAACTCCACTAATTTTGCGATAAGTCCTGTATGTTAAGTATTAAATACTGGTCATTATAATAATAATATATATTTTTTAAGAACATCATATTAAAGCCTACCCTATAAACTATTGTTTAATTTTTTCCAAATTTATTTATACAGACATTTTCTTAAAACATTTTTTTTTACACTTTAAATGATCTTATCTCAAAACAAAGAAAATGGATTTAGTGACTTAGAACTAAGCCATCCAAATATGAGTCGAACAAAGTGGTGCCAATGTTAAAATGATACGGAATACGTTTCATTAGGACATTGTAAGTATTAATTTAAAATGTTAAATTAATTCCATGTACATGTACTTAGGAATTTCAACATGTATTTTTTGTCCCAGGGTCCTACGTTTTAATTTTAAAATAGTGAACGAGCAATATAATGGTCTCCTCAATTGGACAAGAACATAAATAGACTGCGCCAGTTCAAACAGGAGCCAGCAGAGGCGACTGGCTCCGGGTACAGGTGTGCACGTGGCGTGACGTCATCCAAGCCTGAACACAGACAGCACGTGCTGGTGGCGACAGCATACTTCTGGGTGTTTGTCTTTTAAGGGTAATTAAACCCATAAAATGTAAGTTGTCTGACACTGGCTTGGCCACCATCAGGGATTTTAATTTTGATAACAAAACATTTGTAGCTAATTAGTCGAAATTTATCGCCAAATATCAGAATTTGTCGGTCACTGGTTCAAAAGATATAAGGGTTTATAGGTGGCCGATCTGGAGAGAGTCTCCCCAGCTTGGCCACATTTATATCTCAAAAACTAGGGCACCTAGCGAAGATCTGTTTTGTTCCAAATTTAATCGCTAATTAGTCGCAATGCGTCGCCAAGTTAGATTCAGTCGATGTGTAATTAAAAAGATATTAAAGAATTCAATTTCCCCATACAGTGGTACAAGCAAGTACAAAATACTTTAAGTAGTTTCTAGACAGTGTCTATGACGTCTTATGGAGGAATGTTTGTTTCGAAAATATAAATATAAACTTATGTATTCTATCATTTCAACCAAAAGAAAGCTGTATTCATACATACATACATAAACTCACGCCTTCGTCCCACGGGGGCAGGCAGAAACTATAGAACGCCACCAGACACGATTCTTACATATTCCTTGTGCCTCGTTTACGTTCATACATCTGGTCATACACGCACGCTGGTTGCGAGTACTACTGTAGCGTTGTATTGACCTTTCTGAAGAACATCACCAATAAGATCATTATATGCCTTCCTAGGTCGTCCCTTCCCGGCGTTTCCACTCACATCTGCCGTATTACAAAGCTGAAAGCTGTATTCATTATCTATAAACAGATCTACAATAAATATATGTAATTATTTATCGAACACAATGTGCACTTAGTCGCTGGCAGATAGACCGCTGCGCTCCGGTTCACTTACGGTAAGTAAGAAAGAGATAGATGCGCGTGTACAGACGAGCTACTTAGACCGAGTTGCCCGTGACGTAAGTTAACGTCAGCCGGTTTAAAGTGTAACTTATTATAAATATATTAGTTGTTAGGAACTCGAGTGTTTTATACAACGCGCCGCTACAATGGCGACATTCATTTAACCCACGGGTAGAGCTAGTGGCCAGTAATCATATACATTATAATAAGATAAAATTATTCGCAAATTGAAAAATTTAATTTTTCTAACAAACTTAATAAATAAAATAATAACCAAAATGGGAACACTCGATTCATTCATGAAGCTTACCTTACTTACCAGATGGGAAGCTTACCTTACTTACCAGATGGGAAGCTTACCTTACTTACCAGATGGGAAGCTTACCTTACTTACCAGATGGGAAGCTTACCTTACTTACCAGATGGGAAGCTTACCTTACTTACCAGATGGCTTACGTTCCATTCGGAGCGGCAACGCTCGCTAGCAACCACGCAATGCGCTTTGTACGATTCGTCCCATCCTTTGACGGCAAATTATAAAAAAAAAAACCAGCGAGTGCAACGCGGAGATGCGTAATTAGTGTAATCAATCGCTTATCATCCTCTCTTATTAATAAAATCACTACTTACTTTATTATTAATCACTATTTTAAACTGAAAAGTTTTCAATGTGAGCACCGCGTTGGCGGATACAAAGGGCTAAACGGCGTTTCATGTTATCCCGCACTTTTGAAAATAAATTTTCACTTAATGCCATTTCTTTCAATTTTTCAAACGCGTTTGTTGTTCGAAGGCATAATTGTTCCACTGAGTCAATGTTCTCCGCGTACACATCGTCTTGTATAAACCCCCAGACAAAAAATCGAGTGGCGTGAGGTCTGGCGATCTTGCTGGCCACCTACGAGCTCCAAATCTCCCTCTCCAGTGTGCACCAAACGTGTCATTTCACTGCTGAGCCATTGTTACAGAATGTGCCGGCGCGCCATCTAATTGGTACCACATTCGTTGGTATCGGAGGACGTTTAGATTGTCTGTGTACTCTGACACCCTCCCTATCATTTAGAAGGTTAACAAATCTTTCTCCAGTCAAAATGCCATAAATGAATACGGGTGCGATGATGTCGTCACCATGAATACCAGCCCAAACATTTAGGGAAAATCGGTACTGATGAGCTGACTCACGCCAAACGCGTGGATTTTGGTTTTGGGGTACCCAATGGTGCAAATCGTGCTGGTTCCACATGCCGTTTCTGGTAAATGTGCTTTCATCAGTCCAGCAAATTTGGGAAAGAAAGTCACTGTCCTCTTCAGTTTTATTTAGTAACCACTGACAATAATGAAGTCTAATTGCTTTATCACGCGTTGGTAATGAATGTACTTTTTTAAATTTGAATGGGTGCCACTTTTCGCGCTTTAATATTCTGTGGATGGATCTGTGATGGACGTGAACATGCCTAGCGCATTGGCGGAGACTAGTTTTGGGTTGATCTTCAAAACATTGTAGCACATTTTCATCTAACTGTATTGGGTTTTGCCGTGTAGGCGGTCGATCCATGGGCGCCGGCAGGGGGGTGCCAGGGGGTGCACTTGCACCCCTTGGGAATCTCGGGATCAACAGGAATTATTGAAATAAAAAGCCGTCTGTTGGAAATCATTTTTTTATTCACAATAATTAGTAGGCAGTAATTACACAATTCTCATTTAGAAAGCAACTGCAGCCGGCGGGGTTTTTGACCGAACTTATTAATGACGTTTTCTATAAAGTTATCTTTATTGTCCTCGGTAATCTTGCCTCGGTGCGCACTTAACAAGCATAATCCAGACAGTCGCTCGTCACCTGTTGTGGACCTATTCCAAGTTTTAACTCTTCTCAGTGTGCTAAAAGATCTTTCTATTGTGCACGTTGTGACGGGTAGACTAAGGCCAATCTTGATCGCCTCAACCTCTCAACCCAAGATCGACCATCGATCTTGGCGTTGAGGCCTAGGATCCACAGGCTGGTTTTCGCGGATGCGCTGAAGAGCTCCTACAATAGTTCGAGGATTAGTAGGGCATCGTCTCGAATTGCCATATCTCTCGCGATACGTCCTCATCGCAACGGCAGCATTTTGGAGACATTCTCCGTAAATTAGGATCATGTCCGCATATTCGGCTGCCGTGTAGTTTGGATGTGTATTTGACATTACGATCACAGGTTTTTAAACAAGCACTAGATAACATACACAAAAACAATACAAGACGTAATATTTATGCGCACGCACGAGTGTTAAAAAGTGTGTCAAGGACAAGAGCCCGGCTAGCACTACAAATACAAAAAATAACTTTGATTCTTAGAAGGGGCGGGTGGAAGGGGCGCGCGTCGCCTGCGCCCCGGTCACCGACATCATAGCGCTCTCTCTTTCCTTCAAGTCGCAGTAATTCGCCTTCTTTTTCGTTGATGCGATGTTACCCCGGCTTATGACCTCTGCACTACAGTTCTTTAAGTACAGGTTGCTCCAAGATGCTAT
Source organism: Fissipunctia ypsillon (assembly GCA_947568875.1). Taxonomy (NCBI): domain Eukaryota; kingdom Metazoa; phylum Arthropoda; class Insecta; order Lepidoptera; family Noctuidae; genus Fissipunctia; species Fissipunctia ypsillon. Next base: position 23,401,693 of record OX387658.1, read on the forward strand.
TTTAGAAAATTGTAAATAAATCAATAAATAATTACCATTAATGAAATTAAAGTATCTTAATAAAACGAAAACGCGAAACCATATGCGTGTGTTAAATTAATGTCGCCATTAAAGCGCCACGCTGTATAAATAACGTAAATTAGAGCTTAACATTGTAAATTGGTAAAACAGTTGCATGCGACTGTACATCTTGACACCAAATAGACCAAGAGCAAGGTTTAATGTTTTCAAAGAAGTTTATGCCACTCTAACCTAGTAATTTAAAACATAAAAACATGTATTTAATTGAGAATTTATCTCTCTCTGACGTTTCTAAGGACTTTAGACCGATACAACTAGAAGTATATTACACATATTAATAAAAAATATTTTTTCTTGGCAATTTTTCGTGAACTCTTCGATCTAGCTCTTAGACTATACCTTACTATTTGATCTCATTATATCTTCTAAACTAAGACCCGATTAAATCTGTGAATTGGCCACGCATTGCGACTAATTAGCGATTAAATTTGGAACAAAACAGATCTTCGCTAGGTGCCCTAGTTTTTGAGATATAAATGTGGCCAAGCTGGGGAGACTCTCTCCAGATCGGCCACCTATAAACCCTTATATCTTTTGAACCAGTGACCGACAAATTCTGATATTTGGCGATAAATTTCGACTAATTAGCTACAAATGTTTTGTTATCAAAATTAAAACCTGTGGGAACGCTTTTCCTACGCTCGTTCTTCTGATGCTCCTTGCAGGTCACATCTTAGAAATCTCCTTAAATCCCCTCCCCACTCAACCGACTTCTACTCCTACTCCTTCACTGTGCATGCGGTTCGGTTATGGAATTCACTTCCGCCTGATATAGGGACTGCCAAACTGTTGCAGTGTTTAAAAGAAGAGTGAAAGAACACTATCTCTCCACTTCGTCATAGCTATTAGTATTTATTATGTTATGTTTCATTATTATCGTATATTTTTTTGTGATATTTATTTTGGTAGTATAATGTATGTATTTGTATGTACTCATATTTTATGTTTATATATATATTTGTTTATATTCATATTAGTGTATCGTTTGTGATTTTATGTATTTTGTTTTCTCTTTTACTCTTACACACGTTGTCTACATCTCTTTATCTACTTTCCTATCGCAGGTATGCTGGAAGAGATTTCTTTAGAAATAAGCATCACCTTTGTACGTATTTTTCTGTTCCTTTCTTCTTGTTTGTTTATATGTGTGTACATAAACTGTTAAATAAATAAATAAATAAAATCCCTGATGGTGGCCAAGCCAGTGTCAGCCACACAGTTGTTTGCATATTGACATGATGATATCAAGAAGATCCTGATCTGGAACTGGGTGAATGTTTAATATCTATATTAAATTTAATTGAGAAGACCAATTCAATGACTTTGCTTTGATCAAATCCTCATGCGAATCAATCCCTGAGTCTCATGCAGTATACCGCTAGGTAAGTCGGTGAGTAGGAAAAATTAACCCTACAGGTGTAATAAAGGTATACCTCAGCCCAACCTTACGGGGAATATAGGTATAACACAATAGACACACAGGTATAATATAGGTATAACACAATACACACACAGGTATAATATAGGTATAACACAATACACACACAGGTATAATATAGGTATGACAAATTGTTTTTGGAACTTCTTTAACGCGGCTTGCGGTAGGATTGCACTGGCAGAAATCGTCTCGCAAAACAGCTTTCATACTAAACTTCATACACGTTATGCCCCCTCCATGCGACTTTTTTCTTTCGAATTCATCATGGGTGTCATTTCATGGTTTTCGAGGGTGTTAAAGCTGATAGTAACGTTAAAAGGAGATGGCATTTTTTGGCATTACTAATTTTGGAAAGGTACAGAATTCAAAGCTATTTAAAAAAAAAAGCGCTTATTTTTATGTATTGGTAGCCAGATTATCTTTATTATTGACAATGGGGATAAAATCTCGTTAAATATAAGTAACTTGATTTGATTCAACACAGAGCGGACCAGTCTTTGTTTCTAAGGTCATGGATACAAGGCTTTTTGGCATATTTGATAGTGTTGTCATTGAAAAATATAAAAAATAAAATAAATGATTAATAAATTAATTTACATAATGTTTTGATTGTAAGTGCATAACTGATAAAATAAAATCATAAAAAATCAAAATATGTATACAGTTTAAGAGGACTTGATCTAGCTAAGAAATCGAATGTATTTTTATTTCAACGAAATTGTTACGATTTTATTTTTATTGGCAACACTAAAACCCATAAATATGACTCTATAAAAGACGACATTTCACGTCAAGTCACATTTGCTCGCTCGCTACCTGCGCTCGCTGCTGTGTTTTGTGTTGGTGTGAATGTTTTGTGCTCCCAAAGTTTTACGTGGATTTTTACAACGACCTGGCTTGCCTTTGGATTTCGAAGACTCCTACCTTTCTGAACAACCGTTGCGTGACTTGGACCTCGACGTTTCCTACTTATACGACCGACCTTGGCGCTCTATCTTGGACACTGATATTGCTTTGCTTACGATAGTTTGCTCATCTCTCTTTATTTGTTGTATAACATTACGAGTCAACATAATGTCAACCACGGACCGCTGCGTAAACTGTAGAATAGCTACAAATAGTTGTAGTACAATAACAACACATGCTTTGGAAGATGAATCCATTATATCGGTCATTCGCTCCTGGATTGCCTATTTCATAAGATAAACATTTCGATTGTTTTTTTTTAGTTGAACATTATTTCGATTTTATTTTTTTAGGTGAGCAATCAGGATCTTATATGTAATGCCTGTTGGGTACTTGTAACCAATTTTTTAAATCAAGTTCATACTATGCCTGAACCACATCCACCTTCTTGTACCGTTGGGCACCGACAGGTGTGTGTCAATTGTGGATCTTCTACAGCACGTTTAAGAAATCACCAATTACGGACTGATTCAGACAGAGAACGAGGCATATATAATGTGATTCGAGAATGGATACTGCCCCGACAAGTAAGTTAATTATGACACATTATTTCAAACTTATTTATTCAAAAGACGTATGTAAGTATGTTTTACATAAATGTTTTATTGTTGCAGCTGCGGACTAGAAACAATGTCTGTCACCGTTGCTGGGTGAGAGCAGACAAAGCGTCTCGTCATTTTATTTCCGGGGCATCCACAGTCTCGAGTAGGCGCTCTCATCTTGACTCTGAAACTTCTGAAGGTCCACCTGATAATGAATCTATGCCCCAACATAACCCTGAAAGTCTGCCTCAACGTGACCTTGAATCTCGCCCTCAACATAATGTTGAAAATCTGCCTGAACCTGATGCAGATAATGAACCTGCATCTGATGTTGAAGATCATCCCGAACCTGTTGTTGAAGATCAGCCTGAACCTGACCTTGTAATTCAGCCTGCATCAAGAAGACAAGAGACAATTGTGTTGCCTGATTATATCCGAGCTGTAGACTGTGGGTCAAGGTGCATTATTGAAGGTTGTCAGGGGAGTGAAAGATTCAGGCTACCAGTTTCAACAAGAAAAATGCTGCTTTTACAGCTTAATTATTATGTACCAGTAAATAGTCGTGTGTGCAGTAACCATTTAAATACAGAAACGTGGGACTTTCAAGCTGGTATTAGTGCTTATTCAAATGCGTTTAATGCAAGACATATACAAGATATGTTGCATTTAAAAAGCACAAACGTTAACGCATTAGATTTTTCAAATATAAATAATATAGAAGACCATCTTGTACGTCACTGGATTGGCTACATAAAAGATCAATTCAATCAGTTATTAAATGAAATACCTGCCATAAATGAAATGCGAAGAGGTAAAACGGCTCTCACTGCATTCTTAATGAAACTAAGGACAGGTGAACCAAATGAAAGGTTGGCAACATTATTTCAAATTCCAAGGAGAACTTTGGAGGTGTTGATGTCAAAGGTTCGAGAACTATTATATAATAATTTCGTTCCATCTCACTTGGGTATAGCACACATATCAAGAGAACAAATAATACAAAGAAATCTATTGATACCCCGAGGATTGTTTGGAGTTCAAAGTGATGGTCAGGAAAATCCTATAGTCATAGCTGATGGTACCTACATATAACTATATACAAAAAAGTTCTAATTATTTAAATCAAAAAAATACTTACAGTTTCATAAATATCGAAATCTAGTGAAACCATTTATGCTAGTATGTTCTGATGGTTATATTATAGATGTTCTGGGCCCCTATCCAGCTACAACATCAGATGCAGCTATAATGCAAAAGCAATTCGAAAACGAAAATAGTTATTTACGCAGACATTTTCAAGAAGGTGATGCTTTTGTACTGGATAGGGGTTTCAGAGATGCCTTGCCCTTACTGAATGCTTGTGGTTATAAAACCCATGTTCCAGCTTCATTACAGAGGGGTGAAACGCAACTATCTACACAAGCAGCTAACAAATCTAGGTTGGTTACTATTTCTAGATGGGTTGTAGAAGCAGTCAATGGTAGGTTTAAAAGAGATTTTAAATTGTTTAGGCAGGAATATTTTAACTTAGCCTCAAAACATGTAATGATTGATTTTAAAATAGCTGCTGCATTAATTAATCGCTTTCACCCTCCAATAACTAATAGAAATGATGCCGGGGAAATCTTAAGTATAATAAATGCGAACATGTTTGTAAACAATTATTTATCTGATTTTGTCAATATGAATCAACTAAACACAAGACGAGCTGATTTTGTAAGCGTTACCGTTGAAAACGATAACCTGACAGATTTTCCCCGGTTATCATATAGTGAACTAATATTAATTTCTCTTGGAACATATCAAATAAAGCAATCGCGTTCCTATTACGGAGAGCATGTAAGGGCAAATGGCACCTATATAATAGAAGTATGCAGGGAGGTTGACAGGAGTTTACTGGAAGAGCTGTCAACATCAAACACACTGTGGATTTTACGGGGAAGAATTAAGTCTAGACATATGGGCAGAAAGATATACTTTGTTTATATTTTGATTGACAGCTCTCTAAGTGGCCGCGAAGCTATAAAGCAATACTGTTGCAATTGCATTGTTGGACGAAGAACAGTAGGATGCTGTGCCCATATCATGTCAATCATCTGGTACTTGGCATGGGCACGGCATCAAGATAGCCTGTCTCCTCCTGCACCTTTCTTAGATAATATATTGCTAATATATGATGATGAGCATGAATAAATACTGGTTTTTTATTGTACCTGCAACAATCCTGTCATCCTGAAGTAATTCATAATAATATTATATGCTTCGATTCGATGAGTGAGTCTCTAAAGTCTCCTGAGGTTTCTGTGACTACTGAGTATAATTAATTCTTCTAAAATCTTAAACTCTCATTAGGTCTATGATCAGTGGGTAAATCATGGAACTAAACCAACTTCAACAAGTAGTTATCATTTTTCAAGTCATTACAAAGCATAATTAGCTATCTGTTGTGCATACAATAAACATTTATGCGTTAAAATAGTAATACAGGTAAAATAGTAATACAGGTAAAATAGTAATACAGGTAAAATAGTAATACAGGTAAAAGAACCTATTAAAGTACAAATATTAATGCACTTAACCTCACTTTTACAAAAATTAAGATTTCTCTTTAACCCCATTGTTATTATTATTTTTTATTTTTTTTAATAAAAGCTTATAATATTCCCTATCAAACCATGCCACTTTTATTTCTGTAGAAACTAAAAAAGTTTAATGCCAGCGTTCTATGAACTTCTGCCATTCTCTTTTAAGATGGTGGCTGCGAAAATTTTCTAATTTTTCATCATGGATGTCGTTTTCATGGTTTTCGAGGGTGCTAAAGTCGATAATGAAGTCAAAATGAAAATCCAAGATGGCGACTGCGAAAAGATAAAAATTTTTCGTCATGGGTGTCGTTTTCATAGTTTTCGAGGGTGCTAAAGTAGATAGTGAGGTTAAAATGTAATTCCAAGATAGCGGCTGCGAATATTTTGTTATTGTTTTAAATCATACGTGAGAAGGAACTTCGTTCCTGACGGGGGTCCCCCGACCGCACACGTTTTATTTTTACTTATGTTTCACCAAACCAACAAAAAATAAAATCATAATACTAGATGATGTCATACCTATGCGCGGCCTTTATCCTGACAACGTACTGCTCGGGCGTGCCGCGCGCGGCGCACTCGGCGTCCAGCGCGGCCAGCAGGCCGCCGCGCAGCGACGACACCAGGTCGATGCACGGCACGTTGTCCACGTAGTCCACCTCCAGCGCGCACGACACGCCCTCCTCGCGGCACGACTCCGCCGACGACTTGAACACGTGCGTGTTGTAGAAGTGCTGCATGGTCTCCGCGCACAGGTTGGCGCACAGGTGCTCCAGCCGGCTCGGCGCCGCGTCCTCGAAGCCGAACATGTCGAGGATGCCCACGAACCCGTCCGTGGCGTGGCGTACCGCGTCGTTCAGCGCCGCCATAGAGCGCGCGCCGGCGCGGCCCCGCGCGCCCCCGCCGCCGCTCCCGCCCGCAGACGACGCGCGACGCGACGCCGCATCTTGGTTGTGCACCGACTCGTTCGAGTCCGAGGAGAGAGTGCCGAGTGTGGATCCAAGTCGCTTGAGGGAGTTGGCACGACGAACTATGGTGGCCACCGTGCGACAGTACAGCGCCTTGGCGAGCGCGTCCCGCGCGGCAGCGGCGGCGGGCGCGCTAGCGGGCGCACGCGTGGGCGCGGCGCGGGACCGTGGGGCCGCGCGGGATACAAGTCCGCGCAGCAGGGCGGGCGCCGCTACGCCCAGCAGCGCCGCGGCGGCCGCCAGCTCAGCCTCGCTGGCGGGCTCGGCGGACCCGTCGCCTCCCTCCGCGAACTGCACGTTGCCGAGCAGCAGCACGGCCGCCAGCACGCGCACCACGTCCAGGAACGGAATGCCGAGGATGACGAGGCAGGTCTTCCACGCGTGGAACCGCGCAGCGTCTTCAGGCTCCGGCCGCCGGTGGTGAGCCGACGCGAGGTACCTACCGAAACATAAGTACAATAAGGTCGAGGCCATCGCACTAGTACGCAGGTTGTGCTCGGTCCTGAGCCCTGCGGTGCCTCCCTGCGCCCCACGGTGCCTACCTGCGCCCTGCGGTGCCTCCCTGCGCCCTGCGGTGCCTCCCTGCGCCCCGCGGTGCCTACCTGCGCCCCGCGGTGCCTACCTGCGCCCTGCGGTGCCTCCCTGCGCCCCGCGGTGCCTACCTGCGCCCCGCGGTGCCTACCTGCGCCCTGCGGTGCCTCCCTGCGCCCCGCGGTGCCTACCTGCGCCCCGCGGTGCCTACCTGCGCCCCGCGGTGCCTACCTGCGCCCTGCGGTGCCTCCCTGAGCCCTGCGGTGCCTCCCTGCGCCCCGCGGTGCCTACCTGCGCCCTGCGGTGCCTCCCTGAGCCCTGCGGTGCCTCCCTGCGCCCTGCGGTGCCTCCCTGCGCCCCGCGGTGCCTACCTGCGCCCTGCGGTGCCTCCCTGAACCCTGCGGTGCCTCCCTGCGCCCCGCGGTGCCTACCTGCGCCCTGCGGTGCCTCCCTGAGCCCTGCGGTGCCTCCCTGCGCCCCGCGGTGCCTCCCTGAGCCCTGCGGTGCCTACCTGCGCCCTGCGGTGCCTACCTGCGCCCTGCGGTGCCTCCCTGAGCCCTGCGGTGCCTCCCTGAGCCCTGCGGTGCCTCCCTGAGCCCTGCGGTACTTACCTGCGCCCTGCGGTGCCTCCCTGAGCCCTGCGGTGCCTCCCTGAGCCCTGCGGTGCCTCCCTGAGCCCTGCGGTGCCTCCCTGAGCCCTGCGGTGCCTCCCTGAGCCCTGCGGTACTTACCTGCGCCCTGCGGTGCCTCCCTGAGCCCTGCGGTGCCTACCTGTCCCTGCGGTGCCTACCTGCGCCCTGCGGTGCCTCCCTGAGCCCTGCGGTGCCTACCTGCGCCCTGCGGTGCCTACCTGCGCCCGGCGGTGCCTACCTGCGCCCGGCGGTGCCTACCTGCGCCCGGCGGTGCCTACCTGCGCCCGGCGGTGCCTACCTGCGCCCGGCGGTGCCTACCTGCGCCCGGCGGTGCCTACCTGCGCCCTGCGGTGCCTACCTGCGCCCTGCGGTGCCTACCTGCGCCCGGCGGTGCCTACCTGCGCCCGGCGGTGCCTACCTGAGGTCTTGTGGCGAGTAACCTTCTAAGTGGAGCTGTGCGCGCTCGTCGGTGGTGAGTCCTGCGAGCATCTGGTAGAAGATGTGATAGTTGCGCTCGCCGGCGGGCGGCCGCACCACGCGCGTCTGGTCCAGGAAGTAGCAGTGGATCTTGGTGCGGTACAGCGCACCGTCCGTCACCTGCACTTCGATGAAGTGGCCCTGCGGGACACAAGCCATAGTTGAGCGTGGTGGCACAGCGGCGTGCTGTGCGGTGGGCGGTGCGCGACGCACAGCGGCGTGCTGTGCGGTGGGCGGTGCGCGACGCTTACGATGCGGCTGGAGTGCGTGTTGGCGGGTGTGGCGGCGGTGCCGAGCGCGCGCAGCACGGTGAAGGCGGCGGCGAGGTGTTTGAAGGCGTCGGTCTCGGGCCCGCCGCCCGCCACGTCGAACAGCCGCCGCAGCAGCACCATCGAGGCGTACGTCTTGCCGGAGCCCGACACGCCTGCGCGACAACAATTATATCATTACCACTTAGCTTACTTTAGCGTTGAAATCTCACTAACTTCTTCACATACTGTATCAACGCCAGAGGAATGATTAATCTGTATACAGTATGTTGCATATTGTGTAAAGATTAATCATTTCTGTTGAATAAAATACGAGAAATCCTTTGTGATCACTAGTCAGGCACGCAGCCTGACAGTACGCTAGTTGGGGAGCGGTGCGTACCTGACAGTGCGCTAGTTGGGGAGCGGTGCGTACCTGACAGTGCGCTAGTTGGGGAGCGGTGCGTACCTGACAGTGCGCTAGTTGGGGAGCGGTGCGTACCTGACAGTGCGCTAGTTGGGGAGCGGTGCGTACCTGACAGTGCGCTAGTTGGGGAGCGGTGCGTACCTGACAGTGCGCTAGTTGGGGAGCGGTGCGTACCTGACAGTGCGCTAGTTGGAGAGCGGTGCGTACCTGACAGTGCGCTAGTTGGGGAGCGGTGCGTACCTGACAGTGCGCTAGTTGGGGAGCGGTGCGTACCTGACAGTGCGCTAGTTGGAGAGCGGTGCGTACCTGACAGTGCGCTAGTTGGGGAGCGGTGCGTACCTGACAGTGCGCTAGTTGGAGAGCGGTGCGTACCTGACAGTGCGCTAGTTGGGGAGCGGTGCGTACCTGACAGTGCGCTAGTTGGGGAGCGGTGCGTACCTGACAGTGCGCTAGTTGGGGAGCGGTGCGTACCTGACAGTGCGCTAGTTGGGGAGCGGTGCGTACCTGACAGTGCGCTAGTTGGGGAGCGGTGCGTACCTGACAGTGCGCTAGTTGGGGAGCGGTGCGTACCTGACAGTGCGCTAGTTGGGGAGCGGTGCGTACCTGACAGTGCGCTAGTTGGAGAGCGGTGCGTACCTGACAGTGCGCTAGTTGGGGAGCGGTGCGTACCTGACAGTGCGCTAGTTGGAGAGCGGTGCGTACCTGACAGTGCGCTAGTTGGGGAGCGGTGCGTACCTGACAGTGCGCTAGTTGGAGAGCGGTGCGTACCTGACAGTGCGCTAGTTGGGGAGCGGTGCGTACCTGACAGTGCGCTAGTTGGAGAGCGGTGCGTACCTGACAGTGCGCTAGTTGGGGAGCGGTGCGTACCTGACAGTGCGCTAGTTGGGGAGCGGTGCGTACCTGACAGTGCGCTAGTTGGGGAGCGGTGCGTACCTGAAAGAATGATGGCCTGCGGGTAGCCGGTGTCAGCCTGGTGGCGCACGGCATCGTGCACGAGGCGCGCCAGCTCAGGCCGCTGCGCACGCGCCGCCGTCAGCGTCAGCGCGTTGCACGCGTCCGTGTACGGGTTCACCGCCACCAGAATCGGCCCGATCATCGTCTGGAATGTACATACACAGCCGTTCGTCAAGGGAAAGTAAGTTAAATGTAGGGCACATGGTAGGCTGACATGAGAAACAGAACAGACAGTCGTCTGGGCAAAGACAACGTCACAACCCTCGAAATGTAGGGCACATGGTAGGCTGACATGAGAAACAGAACAGACAGTCGTCTGGGCAAAGACAACGTCACAACCCTCGAAATCAAGCAATTTTATATTTGGACCATGCCAGGTTGAAAGTTCCCTCAACAACGATTTACTTGTAATATACAAATTCATGGACAGTTGAGAGCTAGCAATGTGGCTCCCGGTACACTTACGTAGAACTTGCTGTGGTAGAAGCGCGTCTGCAGCGCGCGCACCACGGCGTCCTCGGTGAGCGGGCCGCGCAGGTGGATGAGGTCCTCCACGTCGGCGCCGCCCGCGGCCGCGCCAGCCGCCGCCGGCTTCGGTTGCGACCAGCGGCTCTCTAAACGCAACAACGTTATAGCATGCGTCAATGTATACAAACACTTGATGCTGCCCATCACCTTATCATCGCCTAGTAAAACTAGTGATGATCGCCTGAGCCCTCGCACCCACGGGCGATTTTATATCACGCACTGGATGTTCAACTCACTGCTTAGCGTTGGGAGTTGAAAATCCAACAGTGTATTTTTTTGACGCGCTGGGATGCCCTCTGTTGGATCCTAAATGCTCGGCTCAACACCGAGAGTTGAAAATCTGGTGCGCGATAAAAAATCGTCGCGCGTGCTTGGTACCTGGGCTAAAAGACCAATGTCCTGTTGATACAGCCGTACTTTCCGATCTTCTGAGAAGTCAAATGCTATCATGGAAATAATGTATACTTGGATATTGACCTGGTGGTGGCGGCAAAGGATGGTGCGGTGCAGGCGGCGGTGCCGGGGTGGCGGGGGGCTGTGTGGCCGGCGCCGGCGGCAGCAGCTGCGGGGCGCGCGGCGGCACGGCCGGCTGCCCCGCGCCGCCCGCGCCCGCGCCGCCCGCGCCCACGAGCAGGTGGTTGCGCAGCGACACCAGGTCCGAGCTCAGGCACAGCAGCCGCCGCTGCAGGTGGACCGCCTCGTTGGACGACGACGCGTCTGTAACATATAATACATTATGTCGTTGTTACTGAACTGCTACGCACCGAGCGGACGACCTGCTCATGCTCGCATACCTGTCCAACTCGAGCTTACTGCCGTAGCGATACCTGTCTGTGTCCAACGCGAGCTTACTGCCGTAGCGATACCTGTCTGTGTCCAACGCGAGCTTACTGCCGTAGCGATACCTGTCTGTGTCCAACGCGAGCTTACTGCCGTAGCGATACCTGTCTGTGTCCAACGCGAGCTTACTGCCGTAGCGATACCTGTCTGTGTCCAACGCGAGCTTACTGCCGTAGCGATACCTGTCTGTGTCCAACGCGAGCTTACTGCCGTAGCGATACCTGTCTGTGTCCAACGCGAGCTTACTGCCGTAGCGATACCTGTCTGTGTCCAACTCGAGCTTACTGCCGTAGCGATACCTGTCTGTGTCCAACTCGAGCTTACTGCCGTAGCGATACCCATCCACTCATATATAAATCCAAACGTAACAATGAGTAGATAATTGTGTCTTACAGTCATAAGTTCTGACTTGACAGGTTCACGAAATCCCGTATACTTACAGAAATCATATTTATTTGAAAATTCATAATTTGACAACAATGACAATTGTTGTAGTAGCTAGATACTAGTGATTGTTATAATAAACAAACTCTATAAACGTTTTCATACAAGTTTGATTTTTTTATCAGAAATAAGTAGGTACTACTCAATATCGAATACGTAATTTTGTTCACAACAACTGCTGCTTGTCGCTCACAACAACTGCTGCTTGTCGCTCACAACAACTGCTGCTTGTCGCTCACAACAACTGCTGCTTGTCGCTCACAACAACTGCTGCTTGTCGCTCACAACAACTGCTGCTTGTCGCTCACAACAACTGCTGCTTGTCGCTCACAACAACTGCTGCTTGTCGCTCACAACAACTGCTGCTTGTCGCTCACAACAACTGCTGCTTGTCGCTCACAACAACTGCTGCTTGTCGCTCACAACAACTGCTGCTTGTCGCTCACAACAACTGCTGCTTGTCGCTCACAATAACTGCTGCTTGTCGCTCATAACAACTGCTGCTTGTCGCTCATAACAACTGCTGCTTGTCGCTCATAACAACTGCTGCTTGTCGCTCATAACAACTGCTGCTTGTCGCTCATAACAACTGCTGCTTGTCGCTCATAACAACTGCTGCTTGTCGCTCACAACAACTGCTGCTTGTCGCTCACAACAACTGCTGCTTGTCGCTCACAACAACTGCTGCTTGTCGCTCACAACAGCTGCTGCTTGTCGCTCACAACAACTGCTGCTTGTCGCTCACAACAACTGCTGCTTGTCGCTCACAACAACTGCTGCTTGTCGCTCACAACAACTGCTGCTTGTCGCTCACAACAACTGCTGCTTGTCGCTCACAACAACTGCTGCTTGTCGCTCACAACAACTGCTGCTTGTCGCTCACAACAACAGCTGCTTGTCGCTCATAACAACTGCTGCTTGTCGCTCACAACAACTGCTGCTTGTCGCTCACAACAACTGCTGCTTGTCGCTCACAACAACTGCTGCTTGTCGCTCACAACAACTGCTGCTTGTCGCTCATAACAACTACTGCTTGTCGCTCATAACAACTGCTGCTTGTCGCTCACAACAACTGCTGCTTGTCGCTCACAACAACTGCTGCTTGTCGCTCATAACAACTGCTGCTTGTCGCTCATAACAACTGCTGCTTGTCGCTCATAACAACTGCTGCTTGTCGCTCATAACAACTGCTGCTTGTCGCTCATACAATGATATAATTAAACTCCAACAAATGTCTACTACAGTCCAAACGTCCGTTTCTGTCGCGGTCGTGATGTGACGTCATTTGGCTCGTTACTGCTTTCTTTACATCTGTTTTTTAAGGTTTTTTAGCCCCAAAACATATAAATAAAATTATTTTTTGTGCTTTATTCAAACAGAAATTGCACTTATGTACTGAGATTTCAAGCACTTTGCAAATAATAGATTTATATTCACATAGTTTTTACGTCACTTCTGTCGTTGTCGAAGGCGACGCGTTTTGAGTTTGCGTTCCGTTCTACCAAAAAAACGGAACATAAAATAATTAATTGTAAAATAAGTAAAAAAATAGGAATTTCTTTCTTGGCTCCTATACAATGTATATTTGAATAATGAATAAGTTTTGAATTATGTGCATATTCCCTCCAAAAGTGTTGAATGACGTATTTGGGGAGGTATGTACAGTTCAGCTATTGCGTGTTGCACCGAGAGCCTCCGCCCCACATACCTACATGATTACGTTTTACGAACACGTGTTTATTCTGGTCTGTGTATCGCGCGGTCATTTCCCGGAAATAAAAGAGAAATACCAATTAAATAATATCAAGTTATCAACTCTTGAAACGAAATGCCGAGGTTAACGAATCAAATGTTCAACTGATCATAATTATTATTGTTTATGGAGGTAGGTTGCGCGGGCAGGCGGGGCTGGGGGGCCGAGGGTCTGGGGAACAACCGGTCGTGCAGCCGCGCGCCCGCCCACTGCACTCCATACAACTCCAAATGGAACTCGCGCTGTGACGCATGCGCAGCGTCAAAAACCTTTTTATTATGTACTAGCTGTGCCCCGCGACTTCGTTCGCGTGGATGTCGTAAGATATACAATATACTAAAATAACAGCCACGTTTTAATAAAACTCCCTCGTCTCCCGACCCGTCGCCAAACATCGCGTTGAATCGCCCGCCCGCGCTATTACTTCGTTTTCGCATAATGTTCTTTCTTTTTGCTCGGCTCCTTAGGGTCTTAGCGTAATGTTAAATAGCCTATAACTACACTCGAGAATTGGGTTAACAAATTCAAAAAGAATTTTTCAAATCCACCATTTTTGTTAATAATTTCATGGGTTTTTAATTTTTTTGCGCGGAACCCTAATTATTTTTCTAAAATAAAAGTAGCCTAAGTTATCCGCTGTAATATCAGCTATCTGCCAATAAAATCTGTCCAGTCGTTTCGGTGATTAACCGAAACAAACAGACAGACAAAAAAGTTAAAAATTGCTTTTTTGTTATAAGTACCGTTTAGGTATACTTTCTTATGGATTTAGTAAAAAGTTGTTGTTTTGACTTAACAAACAAACAATTCAATTTTATTTAGTTGTATAGATAGTTGTGCCCCGCGACTTTGTTCGCGTGAATGTCGTAAGATACATAATGTACTAAAATAACAGGCACATTTTAATAAAACTCCCTCGTCCCCCGCCCCGTCGCCACAGATTACCAGATAAATCACTCCATGTAGGTACTTACGCGCGCTAACTACCTACCGGCAGCCGGGCCGCACGCAGCCCATTTCTCAGGTTTATTCCCGGTCGTCCCCGCCCCGTCGTCCCCACTGGGCACGAATGGAAAAAAAAGTTCCAATCGTCGCCACTGGGGAGGAACGAAACTTTTTTTTCCCCACTCGTGCCCAGTGGGGACGACGGGGCGGGGACGACCGGGAATAAACCATTTCTCAGTGGGTAGCCGACAGCCGCGAGGCGCGTACGTACGTGTATATAGTTTCAAATTCTTATGATATGGCTGGTTCTGTGTATTATGTGCAGTTGATGGATGTAGATCCAGCAAGAGAAGAGATAAAAACTTATCTTTCTTCAGTTTACCTGCTGATACAGTTTTACGATCGTTTTTTAAATAGGTAATAGTATCTGAGATAAGAATAGAAAGGTCAATGCCCTCCATTTGTCAACAGTAATTTGAAAATTACGTTTAGAAGAAATCTACTTTGTGAAAAATAATTTTCGACAATATTTATTATCGTTATTATCTTGTTAATGTTATGTTCATATGATTCGTTATTTATTTAAAAGCGTGCAAGTGTTATTATACGACCTAATTGTGGGGCGCGTCAGCGGATGGCGCGGGGCCAGAGGTAAGCAGCGGTGGCGAGGCGAACTCAAACCCAAACTCAAAGCATTTATTTCAAATAAACTAATTAAAGGCATTACTTCAAAATTATAAATATTTTCTTAAATCTAATTTGTCACAAATACGCACAAATTAAGAGCTACTCGTGTATGTTTATTCTACAGGCGCACATACAATGGTTTTAGAGATACACGATTCTGCAAAACGTTACTCCAGCAGGAATTGCAATATCTCGAAAACCTGAAGACGCACAAAATATATTTTCGGTGCACAATTTTGCACAAATATAAGCTCTCTGCCCATGCACGAGAGTTCTCTCTCCGATCATTCGTTTAGAATTCTCCTGCTGGAGCAACGTTACTCCAGCAGGAATCGTTTTTTCCGTTTTTTTTTTAAACGACAAAGGGCACAATGTTTTTATTTGGCGCACATTTACAGCAGAACTCGCACTAACTATACGTTCCATTCATATCACTCTAGGAGCTACTTTCCTGCTGGAGTAACGCACACACAAATACCTACTGACATCTTTATCGCAAAAGGCAGCCCTGGCAATTCACGTGATCACGTGGTCCTGATTATCGTGACGTTAAATAGCCTATCACTATCTTCGAGAATTGGGCTACCAAATGCAAAACTATTTTTTCAAATCCGACTTTTTGTTCATATCTGATTTTTTTCTTTCTGCTTGGCTCCTAAGGGTCGTAGCGTGATGTTAAATAGCCTATAATGGTCTTTGAGAATTGGACTACCAAACGCAAAAAGAATTTTTCTAATCCGACTTTTTGTTCATAATTTCATGGGTATTAGTTTTTTTGCGCGGAACCCTAATTATTTTTCTAAAATAAAAGTAGCCTAAGTTACCCGCCGTTACATCAGCTATCTGTCAGTGAAAGTCCCGTCAAAATCGGTCCAGCCGTTTCGGAGATTAGCCGGAACAAACTGACAGACAGACAAAAATGTTAAAAATTGCTTTTTTGTTATAAGAATCGTTTATACTTTCCTATGCATTTAGTAAAAAGTTGATATTTTGACATTACAAACAGACTTCAATTTTATTTATGTGTATAGACTAGCCGATACCCACGGCTTCGCTCGCGTGGATGTCAATACTTCCCTATTTGAATCGGATTTTGTTCACAATTTCATGGGTTTTATTTTTTTGCGCGGAACCCTAATTCTTTTTCTAAACTAAAATAGCCTAAGTTTCTCCTTATAACATCAACTATCTTCCAGTGAAAGTCCTGTCAAAATCGATAGAACCCTTTCGGAGATTAGCTGGAACAAACAGACAGACAGACAAAATGTATTTTTTTTTTTATTATAAGCACCGTATATACTTTCTTAAGCATTTAGTAAAAAGCTTGTATTTTGACATTACAAACAGACAATTCAATTTTAGTTATTTGTATAGGTTTAGGTAACAGAGCTTTCGTTGATCCAAGTAAACTTGAGCAGGAGGCTCTGTTCATGAAGCTCAAGTCGGCTCAATGCAGCTCAAGTCGGTTCAATGCAGCTCAAGTCGGCTCAATGCAGCTCAAGTCGGCTCAATGCAGCTCAAGTCGGTTCAATGCAGCTCAAGTCGGCTCAATGCAGCTCAAGTCGGCTCAATGCAGCTCAAGTCGGCTCAATGCAGCTCAAGTCGGCTCAATGCAGCTCATGTCGGCTCAATGCAGCTCAATTTATTTTCTGGATATAAAATTTTATGTTGAAAAGTAGGTACTTACGAGTACCTACATAATTTCGTACCTACTTTCAAATTAACTTGTAATCCGGAAGTGAAGCTCGCATCACTTGCATTCGTTTCGTACATCACGCTTACCTACTACAACACGCTAAACATCACGCTTAGCTACTACAACACGCTAAACATCACGCTTACCTACTACAACACGCTAAACATCACGCTTACCTACTACAACACGCTAAACATCACGCTTAGCTACTACAACACGCTAAACATCACGCTTACCTACTACAACACGCTAAACATCACGCTTACCTACTACAACACGCTAAACATCACGCTTACCTACTACAACACGCTAAACATCACGCTTACCTACTACAACACGCTAAACATCACGCTTACCTACTACAACACGCTAAACATCACGCTTAGCTACTACAACACGCTAAACATCACGCTTACCTACTACAACACGCTAAACATCACGCTTAGCTACTACAACACGCTAAACATCACGCTTAGCTACTACAACACGCTAAACATCACGCTTACCTACTACAACACGCTAAACATCACGCTTACCTACTACAACACGCTAAACATCACGCTTAGCTACTACAACACGCTAAACATCACGCTTACCTACTACAACACGCTAAACATCACGCTTACCTACTACAACACGCTAAACATCACGCTTAGCTACTACAACACGCTAAACATCACGCTTACCTACTACAACACGCTAAACATCACGCTTACCTACTACAACACGCTAAACATCACGCTTAGCTACTACAACACGCTAAACATCACGCTTACCTACTACAACACGCTAAACATCACGCTTACCTACTACAACACGCTAAACATCACGCTTAGCTACTACAACACGCTAAACATCACGCTTACCTACTACAACACGCTAAACATCACGCTTACCTACTACAACACGCTAAACATCACGCTTACCTACTACAACACGCTAAACATCACGCTTACCTACTACAACACGCTAAACATCACGCTTACCTACTACAACACGCTAAACATCACGCTTAGCTACTACAACACGCTAAACATCACGCTTACCTACTACAACACGCTAAACATCACGCTTACCTACTACAACACGCTAAACATCACGCTTAGCTACTACAACACGCTAAACATCACGCTTACCTACTACAACACGCTAAACATCACGCTTACCTACTACAACACGCTAAACATCACGCTTACCTACTACAACACGCTAAACATCACGCTTACCTACTACAACACGCTAAACATCACGCTTACCTACTACAACACGCTAAACATCACGCTTACCTACTACAACACGCTAAACATCACGCTTACCTACTACAACACGCTAAACATCACGCTTAGCTACTACAACACGCTAAACATCACGCTTACCTACTACAACACGCTAAACATCACGCTTACCTACTACAACACGCTAAACATCACGCTTACCTACTACAACACGCTAAACATCACGCTTACCTACTACAACACGCTAAACATCACGCTTACCTACTACAACACGCTAAACATCACGCTTACCTACTACAACACGCTAAACATCACGCTTACCTACTACAACACGCTAAACATCACGCTTAGCTACTACAACACGCTAAACATCACGCTTAGCTACTACAACACGCTAAACATCACGCTTAGCTACTACAACACGCTAAACATCACGCTTAGCTACTACAACACGCTAAACATCACGCTTAGCTACTACAACACGCTAAACATCACGCTTACCTACTACAACACGCTAAACATCACGCTTACCTACTACAACACGCTAAACATCACGCTTAGCTACTACAACACGCTAAACATCACGCTTACCTACTACAACACGCTAAACATCACGCTTACCTACTACAACACGCTAAACATCACGCTTAGCTACTACAACACGCTAAACATCACGCTTACCTACTACAACACGCTAAACATCACGCTTACCTACTACAACACGCTAAACATCACGCTTACCTACTACAACACGCTAAACATCACGCTTACCTACTACAACACGCTAAACATCACGCTTAGCTACTACAACACGCTAAACATCACGCTTAGCTACTACAACACGCTAAACATCACGCTTAGCTACTACAACACGCTAAACATCACGCTTAGCTACTACAACACGCTAAACATCACGCTTACCTACTACAACACGCTAAACATCACGCTTACCTACTACAACACGCTAAACATCACGCTTACCTACTACAACACGCTAAACATCACGCTTAGCTACTACAACACGCTAAACATCACGCTTAGCTACTACAACACGCTAAACATCACGCTTAGCTACTACAACACGCTAAACATCACGCTTAGCTACTACAACACGCTAAACATCACGCTTACCTACTACAACACGCTAAACATCACGCTTACCTACTACAACACGCTAAACATCACGCTTACCTACTACAACACGCTAAACATCACGCTTAGCTACTACAACACGCTAAACATCACGCTTACCTACTACAACACGCTAAACATCACGCTTACCTACTACAACTCGACTAAACATCACGCTTAGCTACTACAACACGCTAAACATCACGCTTAGCTACTACAACACGCTAAACATCACGCTTAGCTACTACAACACGCTAAACATCACGCTTAGCTACTACAACACGCTAAACATCACGCTTACCTACTACAACACGCTAAACATCACGCTTAGCTACTACAACACGCTAAACATCACGCTTAGCTACTACAACACGCTAAACATCACGCTTAGCTACTACAACACGCTAAACATCACGCTTACCTACTACAACACGCTAAACATCACGCTTAGCTACTACAACACGCTAAACATCACGCTTAGCTACTACAACTCGACTAAACTATCCGTAACTCATGCTTATTAATGTTTTGTATCTGAGGTTTCAGGAACGAAAACAACACATAAATTGCTAAGAAATTGTCAAACGCATTCACGCATGTCAAGTTGTCAACTGCTGTGGTCGGTTTACTGAACTGTAATTAACATGTATCATTATCTACAATCAACTGCCAATGATCACTTAACATAGATTTAGTATACGCTAGTAGTATACATGCTAAATCTATGACTTGACATGAGTTTCATTAGGCGCGCTGTGCGGCGAGGTTACCGCCAACCGACGCGCGCGGCGCTGTGCGGCGAGGTTACCGCCAACCGACGCGCGCGGCGCTGTGCGGCGAGGTTACCGCCAACCGACGCGCGCGGCGAGGTTACCGCTAACCGACGCGCGCGGCGCTGTGCGGCGAGGTTACCGCCAACCGACGCGCGCGGCGCTGTGCGGCGAGGTTACCGCCAACCGACGCGCGCGGCGCTGTGCGGCGAGGTTACCGCCAACCGACGCGCGCGGCGAGGTTACCGCTAACCGACGCGCGCGGCGCTGTGCGGCGAGGTTACCGCCAACCGACGCGCGCGGCGCTGTGCGGCGAGGTTACCGCCAACCGACGCGCGCGGCGCTGTGCGGCGAGGTTACCGCCAACCGACGCGCGCGGCGCTGTGCGGCGAGGTTACCGCCAACCGACGCGCGCGGCGCTGTGCGGCGAGGTTACCGCCAACCGAC
Organism: Fissipunctia ypsillon; assembly: GCA_947568875.1. Taxonomy (NCBI): domain Eukaryota; kingdom Metazoa; phylum Arthropoda; class Insecta; order Lepidoptera; family Noctuidae; genus Fissipunctia; species Fissipunctia ypsillon. The sequence continues at coordinate 23,422,015 of OX387658.1, forward strand.
GCGCGCGGCGAGGTTACCGCTAACCGACGCGCGCGGCGCTGTGCGGCGAGGTTACCGCCAACCGACGCGCGCGGCGCTGTGCGGCGAGGTTACCGCCAACCGACGCGCGCGGCGAGGTTACCGCCAACCGACGCGCGCGGCGCTGTGCGGCGAGGTTACCGCCAACCGACGCGCGCGGCGCTGTGCGGCGAGGTTACCGCCAACCGACGCGCGCGGCGCTGTGCGGCGAGGTTACCGCCAACCGACGCGCGCGGCGAGGTTACCGCCAACCGACGCGCGCGGCGAGGTTACCGCCAACCGACGCGCGCGGCGAGGTTACCGCCAACCGACGCGCGCGGCGCTGTGCGGTGACGGCACCAATTAACTAAACGAAAACCGGAAAAACGGCCGAAAAGATTAAACAACTTTCAAGCCGTTAAACCGGAAAACAAGGAGTGTTCAACGTGTGTTCCACCCACGGAGCACAATAATGCGTTGATCTCGGGGAGCACGACCTGATGATGCGCTAACTAGAGCCTGTCGCGGGGGCTGCGCCACCACAGGCATGCTTCCTCCCGCCCCGCCGCCCGTGCTCCCCGCACACCAGACCCAGCTGGTAACAGATGTAAATGACCGTAACTCCTGCGTGCTGTATATTTGATAAGATTTAGTGCTATTTCAACGTTAAGTTTAAAAATGGCCACATTCAGAACTGTTTTTGGACGCATTTTTTATTTAAAACACTGATAAAATGCTTGCGTTGTGGGCATTGGTATTTGTTGAAAGTCTACGGATAGCTTGGTACAAAGTCTACGGATAGCTTGATACAAAGTCTACGGATAGCTTGGTACAAAGTCTACGGATAGCTTGGTACAAAGTCTACGGATAGCTTGGTACAAAGTCTACGGATAGCTTGGTACAAAGTCTACGGATAGCTTGGTACAAAGTCTACGGATAGCTTGGTACAAAGTCTACGGATAGCTTGGTACAAAGTCTACGGATAGCTTGGTACAAAGTCTACGGATAGCTTGGTACAAAGTCTACGGATAGCTTGGTACAAAGTCTACGGATAGCTTGGTACAAAGTCTACGGATAGCTTGGTACAAAGTCTACGGATAGCTTGGTACAAAGTCTACGGATAGCTTGGTACAAAGTCTACGGATAGCTTGGTACAAAGTCTACGGATAGCTTGGTACAAAGTCTACGGATAGCTTGGTACAAAGTCTACGGATAGCTTGGTACAAAGTCTACGGATAGCTTGGTACAAAGTCTACGGATAGCTTGGTACAAAGTCTACGGATAGCTTGGTACAAAGTCTACGGATAGCTTGGTACAAAGTCTACGGATAGCTTGGTACAAAGTCTACGGATAGCTTGGTACAAAGTCTACGGATAGCTTGGTACAAAGTCTACGGATAGCTTGGTACAAAGTCTACGGATAGCTTGGTACAAAGTCTACGGATAGCTTGGTACAAAGTCTACGGATAGCTTGGTACAAAGTCTACGGATAGCTTGGTACAAAGTCTACGGATAGCTTGGTACAAAGTCTACGGATAGCTTGGTACAAAGTCTACAATAACAGGATACACTACGGACCATCATGAAACCGGAATTAAATCGCTTCCATCGAAAATGAAACCATTAGTAACAGAAAAGCTTAAACAAATGTCGGAACAAATATCTGGGGGCCAACCACCACCTCTTAAAGCAGTATTATTTTAAAAGATACTTAAGTGTGAGAAAGAGATGGAGCTATACAGGACGTCTGGCTCCATCTCTTTCCCACACTGAAGTAAGATTACAATAATACTGCGTTAAGAGGTGGTGGTCTAGCTCCAGACTTCAGTTTCAGATGAATTTCTATAAGAAATTCATCTGAAACTGAAGTCTGGAGCTAGACCACCACCTCTTAACTCACAGTTTGGAACTCTTAAACAAATGTCAGACTTCAGTCTCAGATGAATTTCTATAACTCACAGTTTGGAACTCTTAAATCCTGTCTGAAGGAAAAAGATGCTATACTAGTAATAAAAAAATACAAGCTGAGAACGAACGTCTATCGACAACATCCACACTGACACTGATAGCAGTCTGGCTGTCTCTTGCGAACTTCATGTACGCTCTGGAGTCCCGCAGGGCTCCCATCTTGGCCCAGTTTTATTTTTACTTGTAAAGGACATCACAGGTCTAAACTAAGATCAACAAAAAAAGGAAGATGGAGCGCCGCGAACATCAAAAGTGAAGCCACCTTTTTATCTATGTATGTATCGAAGGGTTGCCATTTGTTAAATTTTTTCCCTATAATTTGGGGAGTAATAATGTATGGGTAAGATAATATTGTAACATATTGCTTAGTATGGTATTGTACCTCAATTATTTAGAAGGACTTCTATTCCGGAAAAATAAACAAAATTTTTTGAGTTTTCAGCAATCACGGACGATGGAAATGACATCTAAAATATAAAAATAAAATTTTAGGACAGTAGTATTTTAATTAGTTAGTCTAAGCTGCGAAACTAAATCAAATCAGAAAAATACAGCCTGTGTTTAATTATTGTATTGATTTATTATCCTTTTTTTTAAATTGTATATAAATTTTTAGGTTATCCACTTTTGGTCACACGGCGAAGTCCATGATTATTAGTTGTATAAAGGTCGTTATTATCAAAATGATCGGAACAAACCACGCTGGTTTTCGATGGCAGCCATTCGGGATCATTTCGACTATTTCTTATAGCTACTATCCATTTACTTTTTGTTTCAGTATTAATAGGAAAGCTAAAATGTTAGATACATAAAAATAAGAAAATAGGAATAAAACGCGATGTAAGAAATCACATTTCGAATGGGGAAGAAAAATCATATTATGGCAACCTTCGCACTTGATGTCACTGCGTTCGTTCACTGGCTTTTTTTTGTTCAAAGTAACGTAAAACCTATAGTTTATTTAATAAAAAAACGATGTTATTTCAAGTACTTACAAGTGAAAAGTGATTTCGTGAGACTTTTTATGTGATTTACTATTGTTTTTACAACTTTTCAGTACACAGAAAGGCATAATTCTATTTTTTTAAACTATGTTAACTAGACGACGACTCGTCACGTTCTAAGAGCGGTGAGCATGGTTTTAGTTGTATGTGTGTGCGTGAGCGTGTATTTTACTTGCAGGAGCACGGTTTTGTGGCTTCACTTTTGTTGTTCGCAGCGCGCCATCTTCCTTTTTTTGTTGATCTGAGGGTCTAAACAAATCGATTGTCAATCTTTGTTGTTCGCTGATGACTTAAAAATGTATAGGAAGATTACTCATAAGTTGCACTTACTTATTTTCTCATAGATGGTGATAAAAAGTAGTGTCCACCTCGGGAGCAACACTGTTTTAAGTTCGAGTGATGTACTTTGAATCCCTCGCTACGCTCAGGATTACATAACATAACATCACGCCTTGTTTCCCCGAAGGGTTAGGCAGAGGTGTACCTATATATAGTACACCCACATTTCGCCAGTTATGTTTAAGTCCCATGTAATAGAGAGCGAGCCTACTGCCATCTACCGGGCACAAATCCAGACTCCGGGCTGCTACTAAGAAATTCCAAATAGAAAAAACCCAATAAAATTTTTCCTGACCTGGGAATCGAAACCAGGACCTCATGCTCAGCAGTAGCGCTTGCGATCACTAGACCAACGCTCAGGATTCTACTCTAGAATCCTTCGCTCCGCTCTGGATTCAAAGAAACACTCTTTCCTTTAAAATAGTTGTTTGTTCTCCCTTGGCAAACAATCTACTAGGTATTTGTAAATCAATGTACATTTTGAATCTTGGATACCTATCATTCACACTCTTAATAATTCACCTTTCGTGGTAACATTTTATATTATACTAGCTTCCGCCCGCGACTTCGTCCGCGTGAAGTTTCTTGTTCCCCCGACACATCCCATCGCATTGCATCGCCCGCGCTATTACTTCGTTTTCGCTTACCGCTCGTTCTTACTTTGTATTCTTTTTGCTCGGCTTCTAAGGGTTCTAGCGTAATGTTACATACCCTATAACCTTCCTCAAGAATTGGGCTATAAAATGCAAAAATAATTTTTCAAATCCGACTGGTAGTGACAGAGATTAGCGCGTTCAAACAGTCAATAAAAAATAAAATGTGTCGGTAACTAATAGACTAAGCGCACTTTTCTTCTTACTTTAAGCATTTTTATACCTGTCGTAATTTCTAAACGAAAGGTCCGATTCGAATAATTTAAAAAGGAATTTACATTTACTTAATCAACCTTGATTATGAAACTATTTATTTGGATAAGGATTAATACCATGTTTATGAAAACACCTTCGCAAATAATGCATGTAACACACCTACTTACTATAAACGTTGGTATTCACATTCAATGTATCTAACCACTAGTGCCATCTGTGTATAAAGTTGTAAACTGTCAGCAATTACGATTTCATAGTGAAGAACGTAAGTAGCAAGTAAGCGTACCAAACTCACTGTGTCACTTTCATTGATTGTTTTGTAAGTAGTACGCAATGTTGATACTAGATAGCGCAATGCATTTACGTCACATTTCTGAATCGCGGTGTTAAGAGTCTCTGCCACTTAATGACCCTCGACCGAATATTGTAATTAGTTAACCTATTCCCAACTAGCAGTAAGGTGCATCCGCGGATCCTCGTCCTACTTGGAAAGGTCACGCAGAACACCCCTGATAGTTGGTTTTTAGTGAGTATCCCTTAGGGAATATAAGTATTTTTGGCTTAGAGGTCTACGCCCCCTACCTTCGACCAAACGGACTTGGCTCTGCCTTCGTCCAAGTGGACTTGGTGGTGTGGGACTGCGCCTATTTTATTTGTCCTAAACTGTAACTTCGCTGCTGAAAATAAACTCCTGAAAACCATCTGCGAGTTTCCTTCGTGTGTGTGACGTCATTGGCAACACCTCCTACATGCATTATTTTATAACAAATTTGATTACCATTAAAAGTTATAAGTAAGCCAACCTTACAAGATAGACATATGCTATTGCGGACTGTTTTTTAGAACTGTTTAAGAGGAACAATTCCGAATTTGAATTTTGTTTTCTAATTGCATACTTATTTCATATTTTTATAAGTTTATTTTAGTTAATTACGATGTTGTTTTATGTTTTATGGTGATGCTTCGCATACCTTGAACAGGCATACAGTAACAGTACCTACTTACTTTATTATGTTACTATAGCTTCTGCCCGCGACTCCGTTCGTATGAAAGTCGTAAGACAGCACATATACTAAAATAATTTCCCGCCTGCACTATTACTTCGTTTCTTCTTTCTTTCCGACTTTTTGTTTCCCTCGGCTCCTAAGGGCCGTAGTGTGATTTTAATTAGCCTATACCACGTGTAACAGGAAGATTGACATTCCTTTAAACCACGTAAAGAGAATCATGTTCTTTGCCCGTATACAAAAAATCAATCAAATCCAATGAATACTTTAGCCATAGGAAATTATTTTCCGTTTTCTTATTTTTCAACATGATGTAGATCTGAGTCCGTAATAATAATAGGTAATCACTGTAAGGTCAAGAACCTGTGCAAAACATATGATTCTATTATCTGCATCTCAATATGCTTGAAAGACAGAGAAATGTATACTACTCTGGCACGCCCCGTCCATTCCCACAAAACCTTACGATTAGAAAGAAAAACATATTACTTATGCAAATTATGCATTACAGGTGTATAGACAATTGCGAGTGTGTGTGTGAGCGGAATTTTTTCGGCAAAAAGTGTCGGAACTCGATAACTAGGTGAGTCCGTGCACCGGCGAGCTTTGAAGAGAGCACGCGTTATTTTTTTTTATCACGAGACGAGCCGCGCGCGCTTTGTCGTGATTTTATGAAAAGTTTTTGTTGCTATTGACCTGACACAACTGGATTTCTTTTTGTGGGGGGGCGTTAAAAACGAGGTGTATGCACGAGAATTGAACACTGTGGACGATTTAAAAATTAAAATAATGAATGCCTTCGACAAACTAAAAATAATGGCAGATGAGGGACTTGTTACGTTACAAGTTCGTCTGAATTTAATAAGACGATGTCGCTTGTGCATAATAATAATAATATTAACAAAGGACACTTTGAAAATTTAAAAATTTAACTCTATTTTAAAGATAAAGATATATTTATTGCATAACTGTGTACATTAAGTTCTTTTAAACATTACATTTCTTGTTTCAACAGTCTACCCAAGTCGGATATGCAATAGTATTTTAACAAATTAGGTAGGTACTTACAAAAATGATTTTTTATCAAAAAACTCATGCAGATTATAAAATACATTATCAATTAACATTTTTTTCAATTTATTTTTAAACATATTTCCATTTAATTCCTTAATTGCTGGCGGTAACTGATTGTACACACGAATAGCAGTAACATAGGTACTTTTATAATACATCATATTGTTAATAACAGGTAAATTAATGTCATATTTATATTGTTTCCGAATGTTTCTTTTAGATTGAGATTTGAAATTGAAATATTGCATATTGTTTTTAACAAATACACATAATTCGAGTATATAAATACCAGTCAGTGTTAGGAAACCCTCCGTTCTGAAGACATCTCTTAATGATTCGGTACTATACATGTTATATATTGTCCTAAGACATCTCTTCTGGAGAATGAATGTAGATTGTACATTTGTCGAGTTCCCCCAATATATGACACCATAAGTTAACAGTGGGTACACATTTCCAAAATAAGCATTTCTAGTAACACTTGGATTTGTAGTTTCTGCCAGAACTGACAATGCGTAGCAGCACTTGATATTTTTTTATTAATCTTTTCAATATGTGCCTTCCAGTTTAAATATTGATCTATAGTAACTCCTAAGAAATTTGTGTCTTTTACTTCTTCAATCGCTGCATCAGACATGGTTATATTTAATTTATTAGGTTTACTTTTATAATTGCTAAATTGAATCAATTTGGTTTTTGAGACATTGACTTTTAAATTTATTGACTGCAACCAATTAGTAACAGTTATTAATGTGCTATTTATTTCACTTTCGTAAATAATATTATTGGAATATTCATTTGAAATAAATATAGTTGCGTCATCAGCATACATTACGCAAAGATGGCTAATTATATTTGGAAGCTCGTTTATATACAATAAGAACAAGGGGGGTCCTAGTATACTGCCTTGCGGTACGCCTAGAATTACGGATTCGAATTTAGATTTCACTACCTCCACCATTTTTGTACGTTCATTATATACCTCAATAACAGTGCCCTGCATTCTATTATTTAAATAATTCTCAATTAATTTAAGTGATATACCTCTTATTCCTATACGTTCTAATTTATCAAGCAAGATGTCGTACTTTACACAGTCAAATGCTTTTGACATATCAATGAAAAGAGCAGTACATTGTTTCTTATTATTTATTTTATCCCAAATGGTATTGAATAATTTATATATTGCCAATGATGTAGTTTTATTTTTTTGAAATCCAAATTGGTTAACATTTAAAATATTATTTACATTTAAAAACTTTGTGATTCTAGCATAGATAACCTTTTCAAATATCTTCGAGAAACTTGGCAACAGTGCAATTGGTCTATGGTTATTAATGTCGTACCGTGATCCTTTCTTATATGTATAATGGCTTTATGAGAGCTATCTTTAGGGTATCGGGAAATTTGCCCGTTTCCAACATAAGATTTATAATATGTACCAGTGGAACAACAATAAATGGGATGCTTTCTTTAATAACTCTAATGCGTATATTATCGTGTCCGCAACTAGTTTTATTTTTTAATTTAAGAACTATATTTATTATTTCGCTTCTATCTACTGGGTAGAAGGAAATACTGCTTGAGTTAGAAGTTGATTGTGATTTGTAGTTGTTATTGTCCGCTGTCGTAGTGTTGAGATTTTGGTTAATGTAGAAATTGTTAAAAATACTAGCTAATTTTACAGGAGATTTTATTACGTTGTTATTGTGCAGGATGTAGTCTATTGTGGGTTGAAGAACATTTGTAGTTTGGGTTTGTCGTTTTATTAATGCCCATGTGGCCTTAGTTTTATTCGTACTGCATGAGATGAATTTCGCATTAGAATTTTTTCTTGATTGTTTTATCACAAGCTTTAAGATTTTACAACAGCGAACATATTTTATTTTATCTTCTTGAGACGTACTACTTTTTGTTTGTAGGTACATTTTTCGTTTATTTTTACTAGAAATTATGATGCCTTTGGTTTTCCATGCTGTATTTTTTTTATAGTACATTTTAACTTTTTCAACTGGAATGCAAATATCGAATATTAATTTAAATAAGCTAATAAATTCTTCATATGCTGTGTTTGCATCCAAATGATGATACACATCTTGAAAATTTATTTGAGAAATGTATCTTAAAAATATGTCGATGTAATAATTTATATTACGTCGCATTTTGAACCAGTATTTTTCTTTGAAACTTAAATTACATGGTATCTTTATCACTTGACAGGTATGGTCCGATATTCCTAGATCCCATATTTCTGTTTTGGATCTATAATAATTTGTGATGATGTTATCTATGCACGTTGCAGAATGTGATGTTATTCGGGTTGGTTGGTTTAGGGTCAGATGCAAATTGAATTTAGTTAAAGTATTTTTGAACAAAGTACTTTTTCTGGTACAGACAAGTGTGTTTATATTAAAGTCACCTAGTATAAATATTTTTTTGTTTATGGATCTCAATCTGATTGTTAGTTTAAATAATAATAACTCAAGTTTTTCGATAAATAGATTAAAATTGCTTTTAGGTGTTATATACATACACAATATATACCAATTTGTCTCTGGAATTATTATACCACAGCATTCAAAATGAATTTCAACCGATAGTTCAGATAACCATTCAATTCTTTTGTAGTTAATTGAGTTTTTTACATAGATACACACACCACCTCGAGATTTATTTTTCCGGGAAAAATACGAACCCATTTTATAACTCGGCAACTGCAGTGTTTCTGCCCTCTGGTCACGTAACAAAGTTTCAGTTAGACAAAGAACGTCGATGTCTTTTGACTCAATTAGCAATTAGCAATTCCAAATCATTTATTTTTGACCTTATACCTTGTATATTGCTGTAGTACAATTATGTTCATTCTCGAAATAAATTATTTTCTGTTTGAGTTTCTACTGATCTGTAGGGTTGATCTGGTTGTAATAAATTATCTGTCTGTGTGGACATCGAGACTGTATTTTTTTGTTTAATGTCTTTACAATATGACTCACAATACTGTTTATAATTATATTTATAGTTTAGATGTAATATGTCCCTCAACACCAACCTGCACAGCACCAAAATGAATGCGGCATAAGGAACTTTATAGTTGATGTTAACTAATACATTGTGGCTAAATTGGGAACAGATGTGATGGAATGTTTTACATAGTTTAAGCTCACTTAAGAACTTACTTCTTTTTGGGTTACAAAGTAACACATTCGTGTAAGCAAGTTTATCCAAGTAAAAATATAGAATTGATTGTATTCTCAATGGGTCCTTATCATTATTTCCACACATAATTACGACATAATCAAACTTATTAAAGTCTTTACACAGTTCTAGTGACGATTCGAGTAGTTTATCCGTAGTTGCACCAGGTTTGCTAAAAGATGACACCATGAAGTTTGATCCGATCAGATTTTGCAGTGTGCTTCTCATATGTGTATGCTCGTCAGAGAATATTAGAACCCTATTTCTGTAGGTATTGGTGTTATTTACGATCACGTCTGTGCTTGATACTACCTTTATACTATTTACTTTATTTGTTATACCCTGATTCATGTTATCTGAAGGAGTGTTACTTGAGGTAATTATATCATTTAGCTTGCAGTTTGTAGTAGAAGTCCTCTCATTCTGTTGCTCGAGACTTATCGGACTCTCGATAGTGTTCTCAAGGTTGACATTTAATTCGCTATAACTTTCATTCAAATATGAGTTACGTTTCGACTTTTTAGATTTGCGTTTTTTTGATGTTATTGTACTATTATTAATACTCCTGCAAGAATCCGTACATACCAATTTATACTTATCTATTTTGTTTTGTTGAGAAGTAATTATTTGTTGAAGCGAATTGTTTTCCGAGTTTAAATTATCTACCTCGTTCTGTGTTCTTTCTAAATCCATTTTTAGTTTAATTATTTCACTTCTCAACTCTTCTACTTCATGGTTAAGCAATACTTTAGATAGATCTGGCAAACTACGTGCGGTATCTGAAAGGTATATGCTAGACGACGTGGTTATGGAATTATCAACATAGCTGCTATGACTGCTGACAACTTTAGGTTTTTTACGCCTCTGCGTGATGTTTTTGTTGCAAGAATCCATTTTTGAACTAGGTACTAAATATGTTTACTTCAGTTTGTTGTTGTGATATCTTTCTTTCTTTATAATATTGTTGTTATTATATAGTTATGAAGCGTGGCATAAGCTGAGTCTGCTATAAAACGCGTAGCGTAAGCTCAAAGTGTTACAAAAAGCGCCTAGTGTACGTGTAAGCGTTGAGCATGTGTGCGTAGAAGCGGCCGAGCTGCGGGTTGCCCTAGGTCAGGGACACAAGTAGTTGCTAATTATTTCTTAAAGTTTTCACTAATTACTCACGGTACCGATGGAGTCCACAAGTATTTTATATATCACTCTTTAGTCCGTTTCACAAGCTTTACAATGATATACAGCACTAATGAATTAAGCAACTTTTTACCACTTTTTTTATAAATTTTACGGAGACAAAACAAATACGGTGTTAACTCTTTGAATCTCAAACTACCTTCCCTTCCTTATTGATGATGTAAATTCTGATTGTGATTTGATATGATGTGATTGTGATTTGATATGATGTGATTGTGATTTGATATGATGTGATTGTGATTTGATATGATGTGATTGTGATTTGATATGATGTGATTGTGATTTGATATGATGTGATTGTGATTTGATATGATGTGATTGTGATTTGATATGATGTGATTGTGATTTGATATGATGTGATTGTGATTTGATATGATGTGATTGTGTTGTGTTTTTGTTTTATTTGTTATCGTGTTATTTTATTCAATCAGTGATCTTTTAATTAACAACGCGCAACTTTGAGTTTGTACTGTTCTCCGACTAAAGAGCCAGTAGGTAGGCACCTTCCCGCGCCCCGCCCCGCCCCGCGCCCCGCACCGCACCGTCGGTCAGTGACTTTGCGTAGATGAAGCGGGTTTACTTTTTAGGCAGTTGATTCTGTTATTTATTTTGTTTGAAAACTGCATTTTTTTAATTTTCCATTTACTACTAATCTTCGTGTTTTAAAATGTTTCAATGGATTAGTACTGTGCTCGTTTTCATTTAATGTCGTACATCCAGAAACACCTTCCTCAAGAACTGGGCTATCAAATGCAGAAATAATATTTCAAATCCGACTGGAACCACCGGTCGGATCAGCGCGTTCAAACAAACTCTTCAGCTTTATTATTAGTATAAGCAAAATACCCTTACCAACAAAGGCTTGTAAGAACTATTTTATTTATTTTATTTTATTAATTGTAGGAAAACTTACAGTTAATACATTTCAATATCAAATACAATGTGTAAAAGATGGCCAATTACAAGCTTCCACTAATGATTAAAGTGAGTAATATTAACAAATACGCGAAAACAGCGATGTAAGAATTACGCAAATAGAGTATCCCACGCTCAAAAAATAAAATTGAGAAAAAAAAAATGGTTATGCATCGAAAAACCAATTATTCGAACTTTTCTTAACTTTCTTAATGCTACGAATAAATAAACCTAGCTCGACATCCCGACACACCATATTGACAGTACGACAAGCTCTTATCACGTACGAGTTCTGTCTGTAGCTAGTTCTGCCCTGAGGCTCATGGAGAAGACGTGGTCTCCGAAGAAATACACTCGGTACACGAAGTCCAATCCTGCCCACCAAATCAGGGACGACAGTAAATCCGTTCATAACACTAAATAAGAAAGCAAGATCTGCAATTTTCCTTCGCTCGTATAGAGGCAAAATATGGAATTTTTACACCGACAATCATAGTCCGGGAGATAGGTATTTGAACGATATTGAGTGTATCTCAAAAATCGCCATTGTATACCTTCAAGCCGATTAATGTATACATTATAATTTGGATTCCAAACCTGAGAAGCATATTCAAGATGGCTACGGATAAACGCACAATAGAGAATTTTCATTGTTTTAACATTCTTAAAATCTGAGGTGACCCTAAAAATAATGCCCACGGCTTTAGAATCCCGGTTGACTATATTATTGATATGTACATCAAACAAAAGCTTAGAGTCAAAAGTAACTCCAAGATCCCTGATGACACTCACTCTAGCCACCAAGGCATTCGAAAGCCTATAACTGAATTTAATAGGGTTTGGCTTGCGCGTAAATGTGCATACATAGCATTTGGATACATTTAAATCCAAACTACATATTTCTAGCGCAGTATTCATGAAACCGATCCAGCTCATCCTGTAATAGGCGCGCGTCCTCAACAGTTGACACTTGACTCTAAATCTTCATATCATCCGCATGCAATAAGACTTTAGAATTAAGGAAACAAGAGGCAATTCATTTATAAAAATATCAAATAAAAGAGGTCTTAACAAGGATCCTTGGGGAACTCCCGACGGAATGTACATCACTCTCGACGTATACCCATTGAGAACCACCGTCTGACACCTATGGTTTCATAAATGTTTATGCGTGTTCTGATTAAGCCAGAACCCCTAATAGTGCTATTTTATAAGTCTATTTATCCTTTATGAGCATATATATTTCCAACACATTCTTATAGACGTAAGTAAGAAAACGTTATATAATATTAACTAGCTGTGCTCCGCGCCTTCGTTCGCGTGGATGTCGTAAGATACACAATGGTGCCGATTCTCTTGTACACCGAACTAAACTAACTAAACTATCATTAAAATCCTTTACTTTTGCCGATGAGAATATAAAAATATCACTAAATTTAAAAATAATTTTGACAACTAAATCGAATTTGACAATTGCGACTCCACGTGGTAAGTACTTGTTTGCCCTACCCCGTGATTTTTTGAGCCGGAGACGCGCATAGGGACAGAGGGGGGGGGGGGGAGGATTAAAAAAATATTACCAATATGTTGACTTTTAAGGTTTCAGGGTTTTGAAAAGGGGTCGAAATTTTCATTGTTTTTGCGATAGGACGCACCGTTTTCAAGATATCAGCAAAAGAAAGAAAGAAAAGACACAGTACTGTTTTTGCACCAGAAGTCGAGGTGTTGCTGTTGCTGGGAATTTTAGTTCATGCCAACTAATTTTAGTCCACACCTTTTTAATCGCGTTTAAAAATAGTCAGATTTAGTTAGAAAATCTAAATTTTAGGTGAAAAACGTCAAATTCAAAATAGCAAAATTACCATTTTTACTAAACTAATATCTCAGTGGCATCTTAGTGCTGTGAAACTAAAATATAGTTAAAGTTGTGTCACTTTAGTCAATTTCAGAATGGGAAATCGTCGTTTGACAGGAATAAACTAAATTTTGGTAATTTTTAGTCTAGTTTAGACCTATTGTGTCAATAAACTTATTTTAAATTTTCATTTTTTTATCGTATTTCCAGTTACTATTCCTTTATTTCAATATAAAATTACATTCTCTGTACGCAGCACTCCATTTATGTAAATGAAACAGCTGAAATAAAAAAATCAGCAATGGATGTTGGAATACTCGGCGGTCGAAGGCTCGCTGCGCTGCCGTTCGCTACGCGCGCTTGGCCACGGTAACGATACATTGCGTGTGAGCTAATAAAACAAATCAGATTTATTGGATTCCCATAACGTTTCTGAAATAATTTCATGTACTGGCCATCTTAGTATGATATACTGAAGTCACCGCATCAGGCTGCGGAGGGCTGTCCCTTACACCCTCCGCATCAGGCTGCGGAGGGCTGTCCCTTACACCCTCCGCATCAGGTTGCGGAGGGCTGTCCCTTACACCCTCCGCATCAGGCTGCGGAGGGCTGTCCCTTACACCCTGTAGTTTGTTCTATTTTTAACAGATTTCATTTAAATTCTTTGTATGTTGCTGCTGTTGGTGTACAGAAACACATAAATAAAGCAGCTGTTCAGAGAGAAGAACGTACAAGGGTTCCTTTCTTAACATTTTTGGTACTGATCTAACGGAACTGATAAACCGGCATTATTTATTAAATGTTGGATGGACTGACGTCTATTTATTAAATGTTGGATGGACTGACGTCTATTTATTAAATGTTGGATGGACTGACGTCTATTTATTAAATGTTGGATGGACTGACGTCTATTTATTAAACGTTGGATGGACTGACATCTATTTATTAAATGTTGGATGGACTGACGTCTATTTATTAAATGTTGGATGGACTGACGTCTATTTATTAAATGTTGGATGGACTGACGTCTATTTATTAAATGTTGGATGGACTGACGTCTATTTATTAAATGTTGGATGGACTGACGTCTATTTATTAAATGTTGGATGGACTGACGTCTATTTATTAAATGTTGGATGGACTGACGTCTATTTATTAAATGTTAGATGGACTGACGTCTATGAGCAGATAGCGGTGCGAGTTCATTCAGTTGCATAGCGCTGCGCAATAACCGCGGCGCAGCGCGTGCGAGCCGCGACCAGCTGACAACACTATGTAACCATGCCACACCACTATGTAACCATGCCACACCACACCCACACCACATACACCGCTGAGCAACTAAATGTTCAACATGCCATACGTATGTGTGTTCATTTCCATCCGTCATGAAAACTTGATGATTTTAATCAAAACTGTAGTACATGACCAAATGCCTCGTGTTTTACATTTTGAGAACAGCTCAGTGCTATTGTATTATACTGTCTGCTCAGACTGGCAGATGAAGAGTTGGCGAGTTGATCGTCACTGGTCGCGGAGGGAGGAGGCAGTGGCCGCCATTAGTCGCAGCACGCACGTAATCACGTCTCTAATGACGCGATGCGCCCGCGCCGCGCTCGCGCCGCAACAACTCTAACATGCGCACGCGCCGGTCATGCCGGGGGCTCAGGGCCGCTACGTCATGCGTTACTTTACTACTTAGTGACTCGCACAAATGTTTATTGCCTACTAGCTTTTTGCCGCGGTTTTGTCCGTGCGGCCGTTTGAATGTCGGAAGGTATCTCGCGGGAACGTACTACCGGGATAACAAGAATTATCCTATGTCCTGCTCCTAACCTAGGTCATGGCGTACCTGTGAGCCACACATCGACATCTGTTCAGGCGAACAGAGACACACGAGTTACTCTCGCATTTATAATTCCTATATAATACCAGTAGTATTTCTTTGTATGGATGAGTGACTACTTAATGTTATTTTTTTATACTAGGTACTGAATGTTGCAGTAAATAGTCATCAAAAACAGATTTTCATCAGAGCTTTTGGAATTTTAGATTTCTCAGTAGCAGCCCTATTGGTCATCATAGACGTGCTATGACGAGCTTGCAAGACACGCACCTTGCGCACCCGCAGGAATGCGCACTTCCTCCCAGCCTCGGCGGGTCGAGGATACTCCGTTGATACGACGAGCATGCGCTACGAGGACAGTACACGGTGGCCGGCCGCGGCGAGTTCCATTCGGGGATATGTTTAACGATACACTAAAGAAACGGCTAAGAATAATATGTAAAGCAAAGAATGTTACATAGTAGGGCATACTTACCTGTGCAGTGCGTAACTTGTGTGAGGGACAAACGAACGAATTGAAAGGGCAGTAGTTGGAATACCCACTGTCGCTAGACCAAGAACTGAAAGGGCAGTAGTTGGAATACCCACTGTCGCTAGACCAAGAACTGAAAGGGCAGTAGTTGGAATACCCACTGTCGCTAGACCAAGAACTGAAAGGGCAGTAGTTGGAATACCCACTGTCGCTAGACCAAGAACTGAAAGGGCAGTAGTTGGAATACTCACTGTCGCCAGACCAAGCCGAAAAGGAAGGGTGATTGTGTACGAACATGATGGTGCAATATTAAAACAAAGGCTAGTTCACGATGCAGTTCGGAACACGAAAGCGGCGCGCGCGGCGGCGGCGCGGCGCTCGATCTCTCGCACTGACTACGATGTGCTGTACTATAGAAAGTAGTTTTGACAAAGGAATCCTAAACCAACGTGAACGCCACTCTGACTCACAAACCAGTTCGCGGATCAAAATTCTTTAGTCGAGAAATCGAGCACGCTGAAACAGATTTACGTGGAATTCCAACATCATAAAATACATGAACATCATAGTAGGTACGAACAAGAATACAGGGTGTAAGGGACAGCCTCCGCAAACTAACAAGGTGTAAGGGACAGCCCTCCGCAAACTAACAGGGTGTAAGGGACAGCCTTCCGCAAACTAACAGGGTGTAAGGGACAGCCCTCCGCAAACTAACAAGGTGTAAGGGACAGCCCTCCGCAAACTAACAAGGTGTAAGCGACAGCCCTCCGCAAACTTACAGGGTGCATTCAGCTCCTTATTTAGAATCATATTCCACCGAAAATATTCTCAGGAAAATTTTCATTTTTTATCGTATTTCCAGTTACTATTCCTTTATTTCAATGTAAAATTACATTTTCTGTACGCAGCACTCCATTTATGTAAATAAAACAGCTAAAATAAAAGAAACAGCAATGGATGTTGTGTGATGTGTGATGTAGTATGAAAGCTATTATTTCTTTGTGTGTAACCAATAAACCAATATACACTTCTGGACACATCTATTGGCCCACCTTAGAGTTTAGGTTTCGATGGCCCCTACCGAAATATGATTGCTAGATTGAACAAAAACTGTTGATGCAGTTTTAAACCTGATACATTTTACCATCTTTTTCGATCGTATTGTTTTAAATTTGAATTCAGAATACCATACGACATGGAGCTACGCCTAACAAGTCGGATATGCGCCTTGTTAAAGGCAATTGATTTTTGAATAAAAAACATGTTTTATCAAATAAAGGTAATAACGGTTAATAACGCGTGTTGCCTCCATGGGCATCTACCACAGCTCTCATACGATTAGGCATAGAGTTTATCAACCGCTCTATGAAATTTTGAGGGATCATCTCCCATTCCTCTTCTATGGCAGTTTTCAACTCCTGCATCGTCTGGGCAACTGGCTGACGAGCCCTAACACGTCTTTTTAGTTCGTCCCACATGTGCTCAATGGGGTTCATGTCTGGGCTTCTGGCTGGCCAGTCCATAACTGTGATGTTCACATCCCGAAGATATTCCCTGACGATGCCGGCCGCATGGGCTCTTGCATTATCATGCATAAAAAGGAAATTTGGGCCCACATAGTCCGCGTATGGTATCACGTGAGGTTCTAAGCACTCACGAATGTACCTTTCAGCATTTAATGTTGGCAGCCGTGGTCCTGTAACAACCTCAAGTTGAGTTTTGCCTCTCGCGGATATACCGCCCCAGACAGTCCATGAGCCACCGCCATAAGCAACCCTCTCTTCAAAGCAGCATTGTGCGAAACGCTCTCCCTTACGTCGGTAGACCTTCTTCCTTCCATCATTGCCATGTAACACAATTTTAGACTCATCAGAAAAGAGTACACGGCTCCAATCTTGCTGTGTCCAATTGAAATGACTGCGTGCGAAATGAAGGCGCGCTGTTCGGTGGGCTCGCGTTAGTTTAGGCCCATT
This sequence comes from Fissipunctia ypsillon, assembly GCA_947568875.1. NCBI lineage: Eukaryota > Metazoa > Arthropoda > Insecta > Lepidoptera > Noctuidae > Fissipunctia > Fissipunctia ypsillon. The sequence continues at coordinate 23,439,722 of OX387658.1, forward strand.
AGCTGGCTTGTGTGGTACCATATCGCGTTCTTTTAACCTTCTCCGAACAGTTCGAGCGCTCACAGATACTCCGTGGAAGTCGCGAAGTTGGTTTTGTATCTCAATGGAGGTAAGGTGACGATTTCTCAAGCTGGTCGTCACGATGAATCGATCCTGCCTTTCAGTTGTGACCCGAGATCGTGGCCTTCCTTGGCGACGAACAAAGCCGCCAGTCTCTAGGTACCTCCGATAAACATTTCGGACCGCAGATCGACTTAAATTAAGTTGAGCACTCACGTTTCTTTGGCTGTGTCCGGCCTGAATAAGTGCCACAGCTTGGGCGGCGACTTCAGGTGAAGTATCCATAGATTATTGATAGAACCTCACCTTAATGTTAAGAATAAGTAATGTTTGTTGCAAAACCAAAGATATCAATCACTTTTTCAAGAATTAAATCCAAGTAAACCAATAAAACCAAGTTTTCTTAGTATTCGATTGTTTGATATCAACAAACAGGCTCCAAATTTTCTTTTGTTTCTTTAAATTCTGTGTTCGAAATTCAAAAAAAGACTATTGAATGAAATTGTGAATGTGCCAGGTTCAAAACTGCATAAAAACTTTTTGCTCGACCTAATATAAAATTTTAGCTAGGACCAAACGAAACTGAAAATACAAGGTGGGCAAGGTGGGCAAGATGTGTCCAGAAGTGTATAACTCGTGTAATAACAAAATTAAAAGTCGGTCTTGCGCCATATCTTGTGATGTTGCATCCGATCTGACACCCCTCCTTGCATGGCGACGCTGCCCTAAACAGGGCTCGAGTCATGTGCGCGCTCAGTGTGGACTTTGCTCTGCGCGCTCAGTGTGGACTTTGCTCTGCGCGCTCAGTGTGGACTTTGCTCTGCGCGCTCAGTGTGGACTTTGCTCTGCGCGCTTAGTGTGGACTTTGCTCTGCGCGCTTAGTGTGGACTTTGCTCTGCGCGCTTAGTGTGGACTTTGCTCTGCGCGCTCAGTGTGGACTTTGCTCTGCGCGCTTAGTGTGGACTTTGCTCTGCGCGCTTAGTGTGGACTTTGCTCTGCGCGCTCAGTGTGGACTTTGCTCTGCGCGGCAACAGTTTAAGTGAGAGATATATTAAAAGTGACTTTCAATCATGTGTAACTCAAAAGTAACTAATGAAGAGTTATTTTTCAATCAACATAGCGCCGCTATAACACCGCGACCGTGGAGGACGTGGAGAACGTGGAGGACGTGGAGGACGTGGAGAACGAAATGCTCTCGGTCACGTCGTAGCAGACAATGCTGTGCTACCCGATCCTGATAAGATGAGTGCTATACAAAACTATCCAGTTCCTCAAAACACGGATGAAGTGAAGCGTTTTGTAGCCTTAGCGAATTATTATCGCATTCCAAATTTTGCTGAAATTGCGAATAGTTTATTTTGTGTAGGAAAAAAGTTCAATTTACTTGGAATAGTGACGCGCAAAAGGCATTTGAGACGCTTAAAGAATGTATGTCTGCACCTCCAGGTCTACAATATCCGGATTCATCAGATAAACTCAGTTTATTGTACAAACGGACGCGTCGGGTTACGCGATAGGAGCGATTTTATCCAATGGCGATGGTCGGCCGTCGCTTACGCCATCCAGTAGGAGTTTATCCAATGGCGATGGTCGGCCGTCGCTTACGCCAGCCAGTAGGAGTTTATCCAATGGCGATGGTCGGCCGTCGCTTACGCCATCCAGTAGGAGTTTATCCAATGGCGATGGTCGGCCGTCGCTTACGCCAGCCAGTAGGAGTTTATCCAATGGCGATGGTCGGCCGTCGCTTACGCCATCCAGTAGGAGTTTATCCAATGGCGATGGTCGGCCGTCGCTTACGCCAGCCAGTAGGAGTTTATCCAATGGCGATGGTCGGCCGTCGCTTACGCCATCCAGTAGGAGTTTATCCAATGGCGATGGTCGGCCGTCGCTTACGCCAGCCAGTAGGAGTTTATCCAATGGCGATGGTCGGCCGTCGCTTACGCCATCCAGTAGGAGTTTATCCAATGGCGATGGTCGGCCGTCGCTTACGCCAGCCAGTAGGAGTTTATCCAATGGCGATGGTCGGCCGTCGCTTACGCCATCCAGTAGGAGTTTATCCAATGGCGATGGTCGGCCGTCGCTTACGCCAGCCAGTAGGAGTTTATCCAATGGCGATGGTCGGCCGTCGCTTACGCCAGCCAGTAGGAGTTTATCCAATGGCGATGGTCGGCCGTCGCTTACGCCAGCCAGTAGGAGTTTATCCAATGGCGATGGTCGGCCGTCGCTTACGCCAGCCAGTAGGAGTTTATCCAATGGCGATGGTCGGCCGTCGCTTACGCCAGCCAGTAGGAGTTTATCCAATGGCGATGGTCGGCCGTCGCTTACGCCATCCAGTAGGAGTTTATCCAATGGCGATGGTCGGCCGTCGCTTACGCCAGCCAGTAGGAGTTTATCCAATGGCGATGGTCGGCCGTCGCTTACGCCAGCCAGTAGGAGTTTATCCAATGGCGATGGTCGGCCGTCGCTTACGCCAGCCAGTAGGAGTTTATCCAATGGCGATGGTCGGCCGTCGCTTACGCCAGCCAGTAGGAGTTTATCCAATGGCGATGGTCGGCCGTCGCTTACGCCAGCCAGTAGGAGTTTATCCAATGGCGATGGTCGGCCGTCGCTTACGCCAGCCAGTAGGAGTTTATCCAATGGCGATGGTCGGCCGTCGCTTACGCCAGCCAGTAGGAGTTTATCCAATGGCGATGGTCGGCCGTCGCTTACGCCAGCCAGTAGGAGTTTATCCAATGGCGATGGTCGGCCGTCGCTTACGCCAGCCAGTAGGAGTTTATCCAATGGCGATGGTCGGCCGTCGCTTACGCCAGCCAGTAGGAGTTTATCCAATGGCGATGGTCGGCCGTCGCTTACGCCAGCCAGTAGGAGTTTATCCAATGGCGATGGTCGGCCGTCGCTTACGCCAGCCAGTAGGAGTTTATCCAATGGCGATGGTCGGCCGTCGCTTACGCCAGCCAGTAGGAGTTTATCCAATGGCGATGGTCGGCCGTCGCTTACGCCAGCCAGTAGGAGTTTATCCAATGGCGATGGTCGGCCGTCGCTTACGCCAGCCAGTAGGAGTTTATCCAATGGCGATGGTCGGCCGTCGCTTACGCCAGTAGGAGTTTAAACAAAGCTGAACGAAACTACTATTGGAAAAGAACTCCTGGCTATAGTATGGGCTGTGAAACATTTTAGACCCTATTTGTATAGTTGTTCATTCAAAACAGTGACTGACCACTGTGCACTCGTATATTGATTTAGTTTAAAGGAGCCGTCAAGTATATATATTTCTAACAACTGTTAAATTATTACAGTGTAACATATTCTTCCAAACATAATCTAAATTGGAGTCGTCTACTTGACGGCTATATATTTTTTATTTATATATATGTATAGCCTTCCGCAGTGTTGTGGTGTATACTCCTAACAACATTTCCTACCTCAACCCTCGGCTCTTCTACAGCCTCATAAGACTTTTTGTAAAATAACATTGTTTACATGACCCCAAAAACAACAGTCCAAAGGCATCAGGTCTGGACTTTTTGCAGGCCATCTAATCGCGAACAAAGTTAAGCGTTCTATTTTTATTTTCGTCAGAACGCCTCGTCTAAGAAGGAAATGTGCATAGAATTATCATTACCAATTAAACGATTTTCTTATCTAAGTCTTCAACGAGGTACTTACAGATAAGTTAGCAAGCTTGTACTTCATAGAATATCTTTGGATGTTAGAGTTACAAGAACATTATAATGTGTCTTTTACTTTTTGAAAGTGAACAGTTCTAGTCTAGGTAATGTTGATTAAAGCCCTTGTGTATTAAATATTAGATTTTATGGATTATCTTGTATGACAGACGAGTGTAAGACCTAACGTTTTCTGGAGAAATTTTATCTTTAACATTGACTGTATCGCCTAGTGAAATAAAATAGCGAGTGTTTATTTTTTGAATATTTATCTGGTTCGATTCCCGGTTTAGGTAAGCTTGTCGAGTAATCTGTGAATACAGTTTTGTTTCTTTTCAAAAATAAAGGAATGTTTGCTTTCAGTAAAATAATATATCTTAAGATAAGTGCTTTACCTTCCTTCCTATCAATTCATAATATTAAATAAGTACACTATCACATTAGGTACAATAAAACTGTTTAATTTTAGACGTAAGACGTAAATAAATAAATTAGACATAGTTATAAAGTAGGTAGTGATCTTGATAATAATTCTGAGTATTTGTGCGTATTCTCGTGAGCGTGTTGAAGTCGTTTACAGGCAGAGCTAGGAAGCGGCGCGCGGGGCCGGGGCGCGGGGCCGGCGCGCGGGGCCGGGGCGCGGGGGCAGGGGCGCGGGCAGCGCCAATCATTATAATGAAATTTGGCCGAAAATCTAAAAAGAAGATTTTTGTTTTTCTTTGGTCAAAGTCAAATAATTTATTTCAAACAGGCACATAAAGGAACTTTTGAACGTCAAAATGTACAAAAAAAATAGAATTCATTATAGTCGCTTCGTACGGAGAAGAATGGCAAGAAACTCTTTTAAAATGTCTTACAATATTTTTGTTGGCGACGACGAGAATCACACATTTGTATACTTAGTATTAAAATAGCATTTCATCGTTTTTCCCGGCTGCAGTTCACACGCCCAGCCACACGTGTAGTCACACCACACAGTGTGTTATGGGAGCCGAGTTGCGGTCATCACCATTTTCAATGCTCATTAGAAAGATATTCTTAGAAAATAGCATTTAAAAAAATCCCCGTGACTTTATCTGTAGTAGTTTCTGAGATATTTAAAAAATCGAGAAAAGTCCATAGAAACCAAAAAAAATGTTTACTTCCATTCTATCTATTATTTTATTATAAACTTATTCGTTATAATAGATTACGACTAAAAGAATAAATTAACGTATAAATAACTGATTAATCAAGCTCTTACAAGCAATTTTTAAAATTTTTATATGATTCCGTAATTATTTTTTTTCTGGCGCAACTTTGCATGGTCGCATTTTCTTTCTGTGTATTTATATTTTGTACATTTATATGTGTATTCATACAAAAAATCAGACGCTACAAAGGCTTTGTTCCAGAGATATCGATTTTTTAAGATTTTCTTAGGGTTGTCAACAAAGTAAGTGATTGTAACATATATATATATATTTTTTTTCTATTTTCTTTGATGATGGACATCGTGTGGTATTGGGAAGGGGTCCGCCCTCGTTAAGCTATGCTAAAACCCCATACTCTTACACGATGTCCGGAGAAGCGGGGGTGAGGCGTCATGGAGCCGGCAAAGATCCATGGCGCTGCTTTGCCTCAACAGGAGCTGACCCGTCCTGTTGGGGGATGTCATCTCGGGCCTCGACCGAGTGACATACTGCAAGAGGGACATGAGGGCGCCAACCCTCATGTTGGTCAGCGAGTGGCAGATATAGGTATTCTTCACTCTCCGGGTGTACCTGTTAATATACTAGGAGACCAATTATGCACCGACGATCAACCCGTAGCATTGACTCGTCTAGATTTATTTAGAATTTTCTAAAAAGAAGCATACAAACGAGGCCCGAAAGTGCGGCCTATGGACCTTTCTCTAGTTGAGAGGAAAGCCATAGTACTAAACGCCCTGTACCCTAAAGGCACCCCTTTTTTTTTTTTTTTTTTTTTTTTTTTTGTGGATGGGAAATCATCAAATGACTTCTCCCGCTCTGGGCGGAGCGGGAGGGCGTGTCAGACTTTTACTGACTAAAACCCACCCGTGTTCCTTCTGTTGCCTGTGCCGGGGCCACGGTAACTCTTTCGAACATCCCGCAACCCTAGCTGGCATCGGCCCTAGCAGACCCCGTCAATAGTGCTGACATCTCTTTGAGGCGCGCGTGGAACACAACGCGCCGTCGACTCGGGCTTTTTCCTTACCGGACGGCGAGCTACCCATTGCTCGCCGTCCGCAAGCCCGCGCCTACGGTGGCCGAGAATCGGCTGTCAATTCCCGACGCCCAGGGCGTCTCCTGCGGCGACTAGGGGCGTGAGGGCGCAAAGCTTGCCTCTCCCTCACGCGTTCCGCCTCCTCCTTCGCGAGCATTACTGCTTCGCAGAAGGAGGTAATGGCTTCCCATGTACTCTCGCCCCGTACCATGGCCTGGACCAGGGCCGGACGCGAGAGATCGCCGCCGCCGATCGCTTCCGCGAGGACACGGCGGTGCTCCGCCCAAGCCGGGCAGACCTCCACCGTATGCTCCACCGTGTCCTCCGGGCGATCCACACAGTGGTGACACCCGGGCGTTTCCTCCCGCCTTATCCGGAACAGGTACCTCCCGAAGCACCCGTGTCCGGTGAGGACCTGCGTCAGGCGGAAGGTGAGGACGCCGTGGCGCCTCTCCAGCCACTCCTCAAAGAGGGGACTTATCGCCGCAATTGTGGCGTGCCCAGCGCTGGGTTGCGACAATCGCACCCCTGATTACTTTAATAGAGACTTGCATTCCTTGAGAAAAACTATCACAGCATTTTTGTGTAGATGTGAACAACTATATAAAGCAAGTTCTCGAAATCGTGTAAGGTTTCTGAAGAAAAACAAAAACTGGCTTTCGACAATTTTTAATCTTGGTATTTCTTCCGACATACACCGTCAAAAATGTTTAGAGACCCATATACTAGAAAATAAAGAAGTTTTGATGCCAGTAGAACAGAAATCAACGAGTTCCATACAAATATTAACAGCTTTGCCATCTACATCAAAAGAACCTATTAGTTCACTTGATGCTCCTTCTACTTCTAAACACTATGAAGACCTAAGCAGTCGTAGTCAGCGACGTTTAAGGAAAAGTCTTGAACAAGAACTCGAAGACCAACCTATAGATAAACTGATTAAGGTTGTGTCGAAAATAGCATCAAATAAAATAGGTGTTGAGCTAACTAAAACTTCTGCCAGTGACTTTGAGTTTGTCATCAAAGAGTGCCTAAAAACTCCTACTCAATCAACAGCTATTGCCAATATGATTAGATCTGGTCAAGAAACTAAAGGTATACCGTATACTGCTGATGAAGCTCTTTGTTTAATGATAGATGGAAAATTATCTGTTGAAGACTATATAACTACACAACAAGGTGCCAAATCTCGAGGTTCAAATAAAAACTATGTTACCCTGATGTCGAAATTTCTATATCAGAACGAGAAGCAAAAGTTCCTCTGTACGATTTGCTTATGCACACATTCCGCCGAATTATTGATTCTTACGACGATAAAGTTTCCGAGTACTGCAGACAAAAACAGTTCATTACAATTAACTGTGTTTTTGAAGGTTCTTGGGGTTTTGATGGCAGTACTGGGAAATCTAACTATAAGCAGATATTTGCTGATGATAGCGATGACGAGCATTGCCTTTTTGCTAACACATACATCCCATTACGTGTAAAAACAGTTGATGGGTTTGTATTGTGGGCAAATCCTAGTCCTCAATCTTTTCGATATTGTCGACCAATACAGATCCAATATCGATCAGAAACCAAGGACTTAATTCAGAGAGTTAAACATCGTGTAGAAGAAGAAATTAAAGAACTTTTGCCATATTTGCAGAAAACTCCTCCGGAAATACTATAATTGGGGATCCAAAATTATATCTTACGATTATAGATGGCAAGGTATTTAATGTAATAACAAATACCAGCTCGCAATTACGGTGTGCATGTTGTGGAGCTACCTGCACGGAGTTTAACAAGCTTGATCTAGTAACAAAAAGGCAATAAATAAAGAAGCTCTGTTACATGGACTTAGCCCATTGCATGCCTGGATCAGAATCTTCGAATTTTTGCTGCACTTAGGATATAAAAACGACCTAGGCGTACAAAAATGGAGAGTAGCAAAAAATTCTTCCGAAGCTGGTACCGTAGAAAGTAGAAAAAAACGTATCCAAGCTGACATCCGGCAAAAATGGGTTTGCTTGTCGATGTCGTACGACCAAATTCAGGTACAACGAATGATGGCAATACTGCGCGCACTGCATTGTCAGATTCCAACCGCAAAACCTTTGCAGAGATTTTAGGAATCAAGGAATGGCTAGTCGAAGATCTACCCACTATTCTAGTGGCATTGTCAAGTGGGTTGGAAATCGATTCCGCACAGTTTCCAAGTTTTTTGCCTTAATCTTGCTACCAAGTATGTGGAAAATTATAACTGGTTCTACATGTCAGTCACCTTGCACAAAATACTGATACATGGTGCGAACATAATAGATTCCATTTCGTTGCCGATTGGTATGCTGTCAGAACAAGCTGGTGAGTCAAGGAACAAATTTTGGCAATACGACCGTGAGCACCACACACGTAAGTTAGATCGTAAAACTAAAATACTTGACTTGTTTCATCGAGCGTTAGAATCCTCAGATCCATTAATATCGACCATGTCCCTTGGAATACGAAAAATGAAAATGAAACATTTGACTCTCCCCGAAAAATTCATTTGTCTTTTAAAACCGTCAACGGAAAATGTTATGTTTCATGGTCAGTTACCACTAAGTTCCACAGATGGTGGTACCAGGGAAATGGCACCAGATGATGAACCCCTTTCATTGCCATCAGAAGAAACTGATGATGACATCATGGACTAATACTTTTGAATTTTATGTTATGATTTTTTATTACGAAATTATTGACAACCCTATTTCCATAGAAATTCCTCAAATACATAGAAACGATTTATCTCCTTTGCCGCATGGTTTTAGTTTGTGAAATTTTAGAATATGATTAGTAATATTAATGAGTATATTATAAGAAAAAAATAAACTGCTACATCACTATAGTTTTATAAAAAAAAATACATATGTGAAATTCTGAAAAAGAATTCTTACTCTTAAATAATTAAAGCTACAACCCTCTAATTAAATATTTAAATATATGAAATCCTGCAACATCATTTTCAATTCTAAAAAAAACCATAAGTTTTATATTTTTTGAGTAATCTTGAAATCAAGATTTTCTTAAGGTCATTGCCCTCTCACTGAAAAATTTATATCCAAATAACTAAGCAAAAAAATGCTCTCGGTATTTTTGGCAAGGCTGTATCATGACTAGATCTATTTAATAGACACATAAACGAGACATGACCGCAACTCAGCTCCTTTAACACACTGTGCACCAGGGTTTCACCCGGCTACAATTCTCATACAACATGTTAGCGCTGGGGAAACCATAAAAATTGTATAAAAGGAGCGAATTTGAGCGATACTTAGCAAGAAACATAATTATATACTCTAGGCCCTAGAGTATATAATTATGTACGAGTATATATTATGTAGTACTTGTCATTCTTCTCCCTAGAGTCTAGAGAGAAGAATGACAAGTACCTACGTAAAAATAAAATGGTACGGTTTATATACACTATATATTTACACACGGGTATATTTTCACTATGTATTTTTGACTACACGCACTAATTTTTGGTTTACACCTACACATCTTGGGTTGAGCCGGTTTTTTGTATTTTGCCGTCAAAGTTATGACACCGTCGTTTTGACTTTTACCAATATTATTCGATAACGCACGCATGTACACTTTTGAAACTTTTTATGGTTATTATAAACGTTAAGAAGGACCAAATACAGTTTTCAGCGAGCTTATACGTTTTCTCTTCTAGGCGCTGCGGCATTTATTCGGGTTTTCAAAAAAGTGCGATAACTTAAAAATTATAAATATTTTCTTAAATCTAATTTGTCACAAATACGCACAAATTAAGAGCTACTCGTGTATGTTTATTCTACAGGCGCACATACAATGGTTTTAGAGATACACGATTCTGCAAAACGTTACTCCAGCAGGAATTGCAATATCTCGAAAACCTGAAGACGCACAAATTATATTTTCGGTGCACAGTTTTGCACAAATATAAGCTCTCTGCCCATGCACGATAGTTATCTCTCCGATCATTCGTTTATAATTCTCCTGCTGGAGCAACGTTACTCCAACAGGAATCGTTTTTACCGTTTTTTTTCCAAAAACGACAAAGCGCACAATTTTTTTATTTGGCGCACATTTACAGCAGAACTCGCACTAACTATACGTTCCATTCAAATCACTCTAGGAGCTACTTTCCTGCTGGAGAAACGCAATTATTTACCGTAAACCAATTTTGGACCTGAAGAATACAGTTATTCAAATCGTCAAGATTTCGTGACCGTCGGTCATTTTAAAGATCAGTGATGTGTCATCTGCAAATATGCCCTTTGTTATTTCAGACCCTAATGAGTTTATGCCGTTTACTCGAACGTAACCTTTCCATCCTCCAGGTATGATCTCAGTAAACCAAGAGCTGTGCTCCTGTTCATGTTTGTATGATCTCAGTAAACCAAGAGCTGTGCTCCTGTTTATGTTTGTGTGATCTCAGTAAACCAAGAGCTGTGCTCCTGTTTATGTTTGTGTGATCTCAGTAAACCAAGAGCTGTGCTCCTGTTTATGTTTGTGTGATCTCAGTAAACCAAGAGCTGTGCTCCTGTTTATGTTTGTGTGATCTCAGTAAACCAAGAGCTGTGCTCCTGTTTATGTTTGTGTGATCTCAGTAAACCAAGAGCTGTGCTCCTGTTTATGTTTGTGTGATCTCAGTAAACCAAGAGCTGTGCTCCTGTTTATGTTTGTGTGATCTCAGTAAACCAAGAGCTGTGCTCCTGTTTATGTTTGTGTGATTGCGCTGCGTCCCTGCCCAAACCTCGAATGCAGGATTAAACCAGTGTGCTATTTATTAGCCGTGAGCAGTTTCACTTGTCTCCCTACGCACCTATATAACAGTTCCTAAGCCCATAGTGCTCTAGTTTCAGCACAAGTGTCTCATGGGGTACGCAATCGAACGCCTTAGAGAGGTCGCAAAAGATTCCAATGGCATTTTGTGCTTCCTCCCAGGCGTTATAAATGTTCTTTATTAGAGTGACACCGGCGTCAGTGGTACATCGCCCCTTGGTGAAACCGTACTGTTGTTCATAGAACATGGAATTTTTATTTAACGTGACGTAAGATTTGATTGAGCACCTGAGAACTGGCAGACTCGACACCGGCCTATAATTGTTGGGTTCTTTACCTGATTTGAACAATGGAACTACTTTATTGTGTTTCGTAAGATCCAGCAAACCTCCTCGGTCCTCGGTCCACACTGATGTTCAATATGAAAGCTAAATAGGGCGCAATGGTTTCGATTATAGAGATCTACAGACTTCTACAGACATTCCGCAGAGATCTTCAGTCGATTTAATTTTGAATATGATTATCCGTATTATAAAGTAATAATGTATTATATGTCATGTTAAGTCATGTATACACTTGTATGTATTTATATATGTATAAATAAAAAGAACCTAAATAAATAAATAAGAATATATGTATGTATATGTATGAAACATCAATACATCAATAAATAAATATCCCGTTACCTACACATATTTTTTCACACACACACACACACACACACTACACAGTCACAGTCACACGCACAGACTAACTCACCCACAGACACGGTCGCACACACAAGCACAAGCTCCATAACTCACGCTTCTACACACACGTGCGCACATTGCATGCGTGCTCACATAGATTTACTTGTTAGATTTACTTAGTTTTCTTTTGCATACTATGTGGATTTAACCCTTTAACCGCCTACGACGGATTAATCCGACAAATATTTTCGTGTCCATTTCGCCAGGGTCGTATATTTACGACCAAATATCGTAATGATTCAAGTTGCCCGGCGCTGGGGGCAGGACAACTGATATGAAGTCGGGCGGTTAAAAGGTTAATATTTAAGTTATAAATATGTATAAAGTAATCAAGTTAAGGGAGAGCGGCCTTTCCTGGCGCAAGTGTTTTCACACTTAAAAGGAGAGGTCAACCTCAATACTGTTGAACGAACTTTGTTTGTTATTGAATAAAACATTTTTATATTTTTTATTTTAAGAACTTGAACTGCTTTTATAACAGCCTGGGGGTTTGTATGCTGAACCTAAACTCCAAAAGGTATGCCTTTGGAGGCAGCAGAAAGCGCGGGTGAGGAATTTAAAGCTTCAGTAGTTTTGAGGGTAATATTAGCAAAAAAGTTTTCAATTCCTGAGCTATTTCTATCCGAGCTGATGGGGCCATGTGCAGTCTCTATTAGTATTACGCTGTTTTTTCCTACCTGTTTCATTATTTGCGGTCGTTTTTATTTTATAATCAGCTGATTTTATTTTCCCTATTGCTATTTTGCACACACTTTTAATAGATTTAGAATATTTCGCAACGTAATGACGAAAGCATTCATATGTTGCTTTAGGCCATAAAGTTCAAATAGATTTTCCTGCTTGTACGAATACCTGGAGTCGCCAGTGGAGTCGTCACTAAGTGACAACTTTGTGTAAATACTTTTAGTAAGTTTAGGAGTTTGTTGCGCCACTTCTTGTTCCCAGCTGCTACAGCACTAGGAAGTGGTGCAGGGCGGGCGTGTCGGGGGACTGTCGCATGTCATTTGTGACGTTCGAATAGTGCTGAGTGCTGAGTGCTGAGTGCTGAGTGCTGGGTACTTAGTTTGAATAAATGAATTTGATTTTAGTTGTTGTAACTATCGATTTTGTCTGAGTAAATGAATTGAATGCATTGATTAATTTTTTTCGGCCGAAAACGAAAATTACCGAAAATGAATATTTCTTATTATTAAGATTTAAGATGGTGGATGGTTAAAATGTTTTTTTTTCGCAGGTTCGTGCTTATTACCTAGGTACACCTGAATCGCGAAGAATATTAGACGCACAAACAAAACGGCTATTAAGTACAGGTATTTTAATTGATGCAACCTTATTCTACTGTGGTGTGACGTCACGTTCGTCAGCACGTCACGTATAGTACATAGTTTACGTTAAGGTAGATACGCTGTGTTCGTAGCGTTAGTACTAGCGTAGTGTCACATACGATCTATGTACGAGTATATATATATATGCCACCAATTAAAGGAGAAGGCGCAGTTGCCTCTCGCAGTAGTACACATCACGTTGTTTACTTAACCCCTCCCCTTCCCCACATCGCACTTCTTTAGGTTATAAACTTTACAAGCGTTGCCTTACCCTTACTGGATTGTACTCATACACTAAGTCTGTATTTAAAAGAACGTTGCACTCCGTGTGTCACGAACTCCCGCATGACACCCCTCTATGTAAGATCAGTAGGTATTTCGAAAGTATTCTACACAGTAATAAGAACTCATACAACAATGTTAACTACAGTGACAGCGAGTGCACAGCGCGGCGCGGGCAAAAACAGGGCCGAGTGCGCGTGCGCCGCCCGCCGACGATAATTGCGCCGGATGCCGATCACACGCACACACGCGCAGCCACGTGAAGCACACGCGCACTATTCATTTTGTATTGTAGTTATGTGGCGGATAGAGCAGCGGTCCGAGGTAACGGTACGCCAGCTACTCGCGCAGCTGACGCCGCCGCGCGCACGCGCACCACCGCCGCGCGCACGCGCACCGCCGCCGCGACACGACACCCGCCGCACTCAACTTGGATGCATTGGTTACAGCGGCTTCAGTCTACTGCTCCAGCCGCCCGCGCCGGGGCTGCAGGGAGCACGAGCCGGCCACTAGCGCAGCCCGCGTACAATGCATATATGAAACAAACTACGGTGGCCTGGCGATGGCGGCGCGAGCACAACTGAACACCCCGAAGGTGTGCCAGCTGATTGCTGCCCGGAGTCTGATTGCGAGCGCGATGAGTGGCAACAGACTTGCCACCACTACACGTATGTGTGCCAGCTGATTGCTGCCCGGGGTCTGATTGCGTGCGCGATGAGTGGCAACAGACTTGCCACTACTACACGTATGTGTGCCAGCTGATTGCTGCCCGGAGTCTGATTGCGTGCGCGATGAGTGGCAACAGACTTGCCACTACTACACGTATGTGTGCCAGCTGATTGCTGCCCGGAGTCTGATTGCGTGCGCGATGAGTGGCAACAGACTTGCCACTACTACACGTATGTGTGCCAGCTGATTGCTGCCCGGAGTCTGATTGCGTGCGCGATGAGTGGCAACAGACTTGCCACTACTACACGTATGTGTTCCAGCTGATTGCTGCCCGGAGTCTGATAGCGTGCACGAAGAGTGGCAACAGACATGCCACTACTACACGTATGTGTTCCAGCTGATTGCTGCCCGGAGTCTGATTGCGTGCGCGATGAGTGGCAACAGACTTGCCACTACTACACGTATGTGTTCCAGCTGATTGCTGCCCGGGGTCAGATTGCGTGCGCGATGAGTGGCAACAGACTTGCCACTACTACACGTATGTGTGCCAGCTGATTGCTGCCCGGGGTCTGATTGCGTGCGCGATGAGTGGCAACAGACTTGCCACTACTACACGTATGTGTGCCAGCTGATTGCTGCCCGGAGTCTGATTGCGTGCGCGATGAGTGGCAACAGACTTGCCACTACTACACGTATGTGTGCCAGCTGATTGCTGCCCGGGGTCTGATTGCGTGCGCGATGAGTGGCAACAGACTTGCCACTACTACACGTATGTGTTCCAGCTGATTGCTGCCCGGAGTCTGATTGCGTGCGCGATGAGTGGCAACAGACTTGCCACTACTACACGTATGTGTGCCAGCTGATTGCTGCCCGGAGTCTGATTGCGTGCGCGATGAGTGGCAACAGACTTGCCACTACTACACGTATGTGTGCCAGCTGATTGCTGCCCGGGGTCTGATTGCGTGCGCGATGAGTGGCAACAGACTTGCCACTACTACACGTATGTGTTCCAGCTGATTGCTGCCCGGAGTCTGATTGCGTGCGCGATGAGTGGCAACAGACTTGCCACTACTACACGTATGTGTGCCAGCTGATTGCTGCCCGGGGTCTGATTGCGTGCGCGATGAGTGGCAACAGACTTGCCACTACTACACGTATGTGTGCCAGCTGATTGCTGCCCGGAGTCTGATTGCGTGCGCGATGAGTGGCAACAGACTTGCCACTACTACACGTATGTGTGCCAGCTGATTGCTGCCCGGGGTCTGATTGCGTGCGCGATGAGTGGCAACAGACTTGCCACTACTACACGTATGTGTGCCAACTGATTGCTGCCCGGAGTCTGATTGCGTGCGCGATGAGTGGCAACAGACTTGCCACTACTACACGTATGTGTGCCAGCTGATTGCTGCCCGGAGTCTGATTGCGTGCGCGATGAGTGGCAACAGACTTGCCACTACTACACGTATGTGTGCCAGCTGATTGCTGCCCGGGGTCTGATTGCGTGCGCGATGAGTGGCAACAGACTTGCCACTACTACACGTATCTGTTCCAGCTGATTGCTGCCCGGAGTCTGATTGCGTGCGCGATGAGTGGCAACAGACTTGCCACTACTACACGTATGTGTTCCAGCTGATTGCTGCCCGGAGTCTGATAGCGTGCACGAAGAGTGGCAACAGACATGCCACTACTACACGTATGTGTTCCAGCTGATTGCTGCCCGGAGTCTGATTGCGTGCGCGATGAGTGGCAACAGACTTGCCACTACTACACGTATGTGTGCCAGCTGATTGCTGCCCGGGGTCTGATTGCGTGCGCGATGAGTGGCAACAGACTTGCCACTACTACACGTATGTGTTCCAGCTGATTGCTGCCCGGAGTCTGATTGCGTGCGCGATGAGTGGCAACAGACTTGCCACTACTACATGTATGTGTTCCAGCTGATTGCTGCCCGGAGTCTGATAGCGTGCACGATGAGTGGCAACAGACATGCCACTACTACACGTATGTGTTCCAGCTGATTGCTGCCCGGAGTCTGATTGCGTGCGCGATGAGTGGCAACAGACTTGCCACGACTACTCGTATGTCTGGCGACATGTGGGAGGACTTTACACCGCTCCCTACCCTTTCAGAAAAAAGAGACATGATGTTGTGTTATGCGTTGGTGGACGATGGGCGCTCGGTGCGTTCACCGTGCGCTCGTTGCGTCCATCGTGCGCTCGTTGCGTTCATCGTGTGCTCGTTGCGTTCACCGTGCGCTCGTTGCATTCACCGCGCGCTCGGTGCGTTCACCGTGCGCTCGGTGCGTTCACCGCGCGCTCGGTGCGTTCAACGCGCGCTCGGTGCGTTCACCGTGCGCTCGTTGCGTTCACCGTGCGCTCGTTGGCATTCAAAAGGTCGTCCGTCCACTTCCTCATGCGCGTGCATGTTGATGAGAACGTTCCCCAACACGTGGAGGCAGCCGGCCGCGTTTCCTTCATTAATATAATAAATCCTTACAATTTAAAATAGTGTTGTAAGTCTTAGATTATATATAAAGGGGCTTTCAACAAGGACGGGTCGATGTTAAAATTGAATAAAACAAGATGTGTGTGAGATATTAACGAAATTTATTTTTTATTTAAAAGGCCCATTTATGCCATTATGGATGGAATATGACATCGTTCAAATGTCCGCCGCGGCTTCGTATGGTGGCACGAATCCGAGAGGTCCAATTTTTAATGACTCTGCTGCATAGATCCGGCTGAATCCGAGCGATGGCCTGCGTTATGTTGGCTTTCAGGGCAACGGTCGAATGTGGTTTATTGGCATAGACCTGCGACTTCAGAAAACCCCACAAGAAAAAGTCTAGCGGAGTCAAATCACACGATCTTGGTGGCCAATTCACGTCACCTCTGCGAGAGATAACTCTACCCTCAAACCGTTCATGCAGAATGTCGATTGTGTCGTTGAGGTCTGCGAAAGGCCGAGTTCTTGAGCACGGCGAGAAATCGACTGCCTCGGAGTCTCCTGAACACTCTCACGTACAGCGGCAATGTTCTCGGCCGATCTGGCGTTCCTTTGACGTAAAGGTGTTGGTTGGTTGTTTACCGAACCGGTCGTCTCAAATTTAGTCACCAATCGTTGGAGAGTGGACTTTGAAGGGCCACCGCGTCTGCCGTAAAATGGGCACAATGCGCGCAACGTTTGCACTAACAAACACTCATTTTGATAATAAAGTTTTATCATTTGCACATGCTGCTCAACCGTGTAACTTGCCATGGTGATTTGGCATCACTGACTGCATAATATACAACAGATTTTACAGATCCCACCAAAATAGTATGGCTGCCACAGACTGTCAACATCGACCCGTCCCTATTGGAAAACCCTTTAGCTGCATCCTAATTGCGTAACACACTATCAATCACAATCTGAATGATTTTGAAGCAAATTGCGAATCCATTGCTTCATATGTTCGAAAAATGTGTCTGCTCAACAACGTAAATAGCGCAATGTATGTTGTTGAACTGTCAAAATGAAATCGAGGGTCATTTATGAAAATTCTCCAATTAGTCAAAGTATAAGTATATCATCATAAATTCATGGAACTATTAGATATTTGTTGAAGAGCTTTACCTTCAGGTTTGCACTTGACACAGCTTGACAAACGCCGAGCCATTAGTCCAAACAAATGTTCGATTGAGTTAAAACTAAATCAAACGGACTGATACTCGTGGCCGCGCTGGCAAACTGGTCATCCCTTACCTATGAAACAGTAAAGTGTTTCGTGATAACCGGAATAATTCAACCTGAGGGTTGAGGAACATGAATTCCTTGAGGTTTCCATATCAAAAGCTTCGAACAAATACGTTATAATTTGATTGTAGTAGTAATAATAACGATATTTTGGAATGAAATCTAGCCTAGCGCTGCGGCCGGGTGTGACGTCAGCGTTACATCATGGGCAGCGCTGCGGCCGGGTGTGACGTCAGCGTTACATCATGGGCAGCGCTGCGGCCGGGTGTGACGTCAGCGTTACATCATGGGCAGCGCTGCGGCCGGGTGTGACGTCAGCGTTACGTCACGGGCAGCGCTGCGGCCGGGTGTGACGTCAGCGTTACGTCACGGGCAGCGCTGCGGCCGGGTGTGACGTCAGCGTTACGTCACGGGCAGCGCTGCGGCCGGGTGTGACGTCAGCGTTACGTCACGGGCAGCGCTGCGGCCGGGTGTGACGTCAGCGTTACGTCACGGGCAGCGCTGCGGCCGGGTGTGACGTCAGCGTTACGTCACGGGCAGCGCTGCGGCCGGGTGTGACGTCAGCGTTACGTCACGGGCAGCGCTGCGGCCGGGTGTGACGTCAGCGTTACGTCATGGGCAGCGCTGCGGCCGGGTGTGACGTCAGCGTTACGTCATGGGCAGCGCTGCGGCCGGGTGTGACGTCAGCGTTACGTCATGGGCAGCGCTGCGGCCGGGTGTGACGTCAGCGTTACGTCACGGGCAGCGCTGCGGCCGGGTGTGACGTCAGCGTTACGTCACGGGCAGCGCTGCGGCCGGGTGTGACGTCAGCGTTACGTCACGGGCAGCGCTGCGGCCGGGTGTGACGTCAGCGTTACGTCACGGGCAGCGCTGCGGCCGGGTGTGACGTCAGCGTTACGTCACGGGCAGCGCTGCGGCCGGGTGTGACGTCAGCGTTACGTCATGGGCAGCGCTGCGGCCGGGTGTGACGTCAGCGTTACGTCATGGGCAGCGCTGCGGCCGGGTGTGACGTCAGCGTTACGTCACGGGCAGCGCTGCGGCCGGGTGTGACGTCAGCGTTACGTCACGGGCAGCGCTGCGGCCGGGTGTGACGTCAGCGTTACGTCACGGGCAGCGCTGCGGCCGGGTGTGACGTCAGCGTTACGTCACGGGCAGCGCTGCGGCCGGGTGTGACGTCAGCGTTACGTCACGGGCAGCGCTGCGGCCGGGTGTGACGTCAGCGTTACGTCACGGGCAGCGCTGCGGCCGGGTGTGACGTCAGCGTTACGTCACGGGCAGCGCTGCGGCCGGGTGTGACGTCAGCGTTACGTCATGGGCAGCGCTGCGGCCGGGTGTGACGTCAGCGTTACGTCATGGGCAGCGCTGCGGCCGGGTGTGACGTCAGCGTTACGTCATGGGCAGCGCTGCGGCCGGGTGTGACGTCAGCGTTACGTCATGGGCAGCGCTGCCGGCCGGGTGTGACGTCAGCGTTACGTCATGGGCAGCGCTGCGGCCGGGTGTGACGTCAGCGTTACGTCATGGGCAGCGCTGCGGCCGGGTGTGACGTCAGCGTTACGTCATGGGCAGCGCTGCCGGCCGGGTGTGACGTCAGCGTTACGTCATGGGCAGCGCTGCGGCCGGGTGTGACGTCAGCGTTACGTCATGGGCAGCGCTGCGGCCGGGTGTGACGTCAGCGTTACGTCATGGGCAGCGCTGCCGGCCGGGTGTGACGTCAGCGTTACGTCATGGGCAGCGCTGCGGCCGGGTGTGACGTCAGCGTTACGTCATGGGCAGCGCTGCCGGCCGGGTGTGACGTCAGCGTTACGTCATGGGCAGCGCTGCGGCCGGGTGTGACGTCAGCGTTACGTCATGGGCAGCGCTGCGGCCGGGTGTGACGTCAGCGTTACGTCATGGGCAGCGCTGCCGGCCGGGTGTGACGTCAGCGTTACGTCATGGGCAGCGCTGCGGCCGGGTGTGACGTCAGCGTTACGTCATGGGCAGCGCTGCCGGCCGGGTGTGACGTCAGCGTTACGTCATGGGCAGCGCTGCCGGCCGGGTGTGACGTCAGCGTTACATCATGGGCAGCGCTGCCGGCCGGGTGTGACGTCAGCGTTACATCATGGGCAGCGCTGCGGCCGGGTGTGACGTCAGCGTTACATCATGGGCAGCGCTGCGGCCGGGTGTGACGTCAGCGTTACGTCATGGGCAGCGCTGCGGCCGGGTGTGACGTCAGCGTTACGTCATGGGCAGCGCTGCGGCCGGGTGTGACGTCAGCGTTACATCATGGGCAGCGCTGCGGCCGGGTGTGACGTCAGCGTTACGTCATGGGCAGCGCTGCGGCCGGGTGTGACGTCAGCGTTACATCATGGGCAGCGCTGCGGCCGGGTGTGACGTCAGCGTTACGTCATGGGCAGCGCTGCGGCCGGGTGTGACGTCAGCGTTACATCATGGGCAGCGCTGCGGCCGGGTGTGACGTCAGCGTTACATCATGGGCAGCGCTGCGGCCGGGTGTGACGTCAGCGTTACATCATGGGCAGCGCTGCGGCCGGGTGTGACGTCAGCGTTACGTCATGGGCAGCGCTGCGGCCGGGTGTGACGTCAGCGTTACATCATGGGCAGCGCTGCGGCCGGGTGTGACGTCAGCGTTACGTCATGGGCAGCGCTGCGGCCGGGTGTGACGTCAGCGTTACATCATGGGCAGCGCTGCGGCCGGGTGTGACGTCAGCGTTACATCATGGGCAGCGCTGCGGCCGGGTGTGACGTCAGCGTTACGTCATGGGCAGCGCTGCGGCCGGGTGTGACGTCAGCGTTACATCATGGGCAGCGCTGCGGCCGGGTGTGACGTCAGCGTTACGTCATGGGCAGCGCTGCGGCCGGGTGTGACGTCAGCGTTACATCATGGGCAGCGCTGCGGCCGGGTGTGACGTCAGCGTTACATCATGGGCAGCGCTGCGGCCGGGTGTGACGTCAGCGTTACATCATGGGCAGCGCTGCGGCCGGGTGTGACGTCAGCGTTACGTCATGGGCAGCGCTGCGGCCGGGTGTGACGTCAGCGTTACATCATGGGCAGCGCTGCGGCCGGGTGTGACGTCAGCGTTACATCATGGGCAGCGCTGCGGCCGGGTGTGACGTCAGCGTTACATCATGGGCAGCGCTGCGGCCGGGTGTGACGTCAGCGTTACGTCATGGGCAGCGCTGCGGCCGGGTGTGACGTCAGCGTTACATCATGGGCAGCGCTGCCGGCCGGGTGTGACGTCAGCGTTACATCATGGGCAGCGCTGCCGGCCGGGTGTGACGTCAGCGTTACATCATGGGCAGCGCTGCCGGCCGGGTGTGACGTCAGCGTTACATCATGGGCAGCGCTGCCGGCCGGGTGTGACGTCAGCGTTACATCATGGGCAGCGCTGCCGGCCGGGTGTGACGTCAGCGTTACATCATGGGCAGCGCTGCCGGCCGGGTGTGACGTCAGCGTTACGTCATGGGCAGCGCTGCCGGCCGGGTGTGACGTCAGCGTTACATCATGGGCAGCGCTGCCGGCCGGGTGTGACGTCAGCGTTACATCATGGGCAGCGCTGCCGGCCGGGTGTGACGTCAGCGTTACATCATGGGCAGCGCTGCCGGCCGGGTGTGACGTCAGCGTTACGTCATGGGCAGCGCTGCGGCCGGGTGTGACGTCAGCGTTACGTCATGGGCAGCGCTGCGGCCGGGTGTGACGTCAGCGTTACGTCATGGGCAGCGCTGCGGCCGGGTGTGACGTCAGCGTTACATCATGGGCAGCGCTGCGGCCGGGTGTGACGTCAGCGTTACATCATGGGCAGCGCTGCGGCCGGGTGTGACGTCAGCGTTACATCATGGGCAGCGCTGCGGCCGGGTGTGACGTCAGCGTTACGTCATGGGCAGCGCTGCGGCCGGGTGTGACGTCAGCGTTACATCATGGGCAGCGCTGCGGCCGGGTGTGACGTCAGCGTTACATCATGGGCAGCGCTGCGGCCGGGTGTGACGTCAGCGTTACATCATGGGCAGCGCTGCGGCCGGGTGTGACGTCAGCGTTACATCATGGGCAGCGCTGCGGCCGGGTGTGACGTCAGCGTTACATCATGGGCAGCGCTGCGGCCGGGTGTGACGTCAGCGTTACATCATGGGCAGCGCTGCGGCCGGGTGTGACGTCAGCGTTACATCATGGGCAGCGCTGCGGCCGGGTGTGACGTCAGCGTTACATCATGGGCAGCGCTGCGGCCGGGTGTGACGTCAGCGTTACATCATGGGCAGCGCTGCGGCCGGGTGTGACGTCAGCGTTACATCATGGGCAGCGCTGCGGCCGGGTGTGACGTCAGCGTTACATCATGGGCAGCGCTGCGGCCGGGTGTGACGTCAGCGTTACATCACGATGGGCAGCGCTGCGGCCGGGTGTGACGTCAGCGTTACATCACGATGGGCAGCGCTGCCGGCCGGGTGTGACGTCAGCGTTACATCACGATGGGCAGCGCTGCCGGCCGGGTGTGACGTCAGCGTTACATCACGATGGGCAGCGCTGCCGGCCGGGTGTGACGTCAGCGTTACATCACGATGGGCAGCGCTGCCGGCCGGGTGTGACGTCAGCGTTACATCACGATGGGCAGCGCTGCCGGCCGGGTGTGACGTCAGCGTTACATCACGATGGGCAGCGCTGCCGGCCGGGTGTGACGTCAGCGTTACATCACGATGGGCAGCGCTGCCGGCCGGGTGTGACGTCAGCGTTACATCACGATGGGCAGCGCTGCCGGCCGGGTGTGACGTCAGCGTTACATCACGATGGGCAGCGCTGCCGGCCGGGTGTGACGTCAGCGTTACATCACGATGGGCAGCGCTGCCGGCCGGGTGTGACGTCAGCGTTACATCACGATGGGCAGCGCTGCCGGCCGGGTGTGACGTCAGCGTTACATCACGATGGGCAGCGCTGCCGGCCGGGTGTGACGTCAGCGTTACATCACGATGGGCAGCGCTGCCGGCCGGGTGTGACGTCAGCGTTACATCACGATGGGCAGCGCTGCCGGCCGGGTGTGACGTCAGCGTTACATCACGATGGGCAGCACTGCCGGCCGGGTGTGACGTCAGCGTTACATCACGATGGGCAGCGCTGCCGGCCGGGTGTGACGTCAGCGTTACATCACGATGGGCAGCACTGCCGGCCGGGTGTGACGTCAGCGTTACATCATGGGCAGCGCTGCCGGCCGGGTGTGACGTCAGCGTTACATCATGGGCAGCGCTGCCGGCCGGGTGTGACGTCAGCGTTACATCACGATGGGCAGCACTGCCGGCCGGGTGTGACGTCAGCGTTACATCACGATGGGCAGCACTGCCGGCCGGGTGTGACGTCAGCGTTACATCACGATGGGCAGCACTGCCGGCCGGGTGTGACGTCAGCGTTACATCACGATGGGCAGCACTGCCGGCCGGGTGTGACGTCAGCGTTACATCACGATGGGCAGCGCTGCCGGCCGGGTGTGACGTCAGCGTTACATCACGATGGGCAGCGCTGCCGGCCGGGTGTGACGTCAGCGTTACATCACGATGGGCAGCACTGCCGGCCGGGTGTGACGTCAGCGTTACATCATGGGCAGCGCTGCCGGCCGGGTGTGACGTCAGCGTTACATCATGGGCAGCGCTGCCGGCCGGGTGTGACGTCAGCGTTACATCACGATGGGCAGCACTGCCGGCCGGGTGTGACGTCAGCGTTACATCACGATGGGCAGCGCTGCCGGCCGGGTGTGACGTCAGCGTTACATCACGATGGGCAGCACTGCCGGCCGGGTGTGACGTCAGCGTTACATCATGGGCAGCGCTGCCGGCCGGGTGTGACGTCAGCGTTACATCATGGGCAGCGCTGCCGGCCGGGTGTGACGTCAGCGTTACATCATGGGCAGCGCTGCCGGCCGGGTGTGACGTCAGCGTTACATCATGGGCAGCGCTGCCGGCCGGGTGTGACGTCAGCGTTACATCATGGGCAGCACTGCCGGCCGGGTGTGACGTCAGCGTTACATCACGATGGGCAGCGCTGCGGCCGGGTGTGACGTCAGCGTTACATCATGGGCAGCGCTGCCGGCCGGGTGTGACGTCAGCGTTACATCATGGGCAGCGCTGCCGGCCGGGTGTGACGTCAGCGTTACATCATGGGCAGCGCTGCCGGCCGGGTGTGACGTCAGCGTTACATCACGATGGGCAGCACTGCCGGCCGGGTGTGACGTCAGCGTTACATCACGATGGGCAGCACTGCCGGCCGGGTGTGACGTCAGCGTTACATCACGATGGGCAGCACTGCCGGCCGGGTGTGACGTCAGCGTTACATCACGATGGGCAGCACTGCCGGCCGGGTGTGACGTCAGCGTTACATCACGATGGGCAGCGCTGCCGGCCGGGTGTGACGTCAGCGTTACATCACGATGGGCAGCACTGCCGGCCGGGTGTGACGTCAGCGTTACATCACGATGGGCAGCGCTGCCGGCCGGGTGTGACGTCAGCGTTACATCACGATGGGCAGCACTGCCGGCCGGGTGTGACGTCAGCGTTACATCACGATGGGCAGCACTGCCGGCCGGGTGTGACGTCAGCGTTACATCACGATGGGCAGCACTGCCGGCCGGGTGTGACGTCAGCGTTACATCACGATGGGCAGCGCTGCCGGCCGGGTGTGACGTCAGCGTTACATCACGATGGGCAGCACTGCCGGCCGGGTGTGACGTCAGCGTTACATCACGATGGGCAGCGCTGCCGGCCGGGTGTGACGTCAGCGTTACATCACGATGGGCAGCACTGCCGGCCGGGTGTGACGTCAGCGTTACATCATGGGCAGCGCTGCCGGCCGGGTGTGACGTCAGCGTTACATCATGGGCAGCGCTGCCGGCCGGGTGTGACGTCAGCGTTACATCATGGGCAGCGCTGCCGGCCGGGTGTGACGTCAGCGTTACATCATGGGCAGCGCTGCCGGCCGGGTGTGACGTCAGCGTTACATCATGGGCAGCACTGCCGGCCGGGTGTGACGTCAGCGTTACATCACGATGGGCAGCGCTGCGGCCGGGTGTGACGTCAGCGTTACATCATGGGCAGCGCTGCCGGCCGGGTGTGACGTCAGCGTTACATCATGGGCAGCGCTGCCGGCCGGGTGTGACGTCAGCGTTACATCATGGGCAGCGCTGCCGGCCGGGTGTGACGTCAGCGTTACATCACGATGGGCAGCACTGCCGGCCGGGTGTGACGTCAGCGTTACATCACGATGGGCAGCACTGCCGGCCGGGTGTGACGTCAGCGTTACATCACGATGGGCAGCACTGCCGGCCGGGTGTGACGTCAGCGTTACATCACGATGGGCAGCACTGCCGGCCGGGTGTGACGTCAGCGTTACATCACGATGGGCAGCGCTGCCGGCCGGGTGTGACGTCAGCGTTACATCACGATGGGCAGCACTGCCGGCCGGGTGTGACGTCAGCGTTACATCACGATGGGCAGCGCTGCCGGCCGGGTGTGACGTCAGCGTTACATCACGATGGGCAGCACTGCCGGCCGGGTGTGACGTCAGCGTTACATCACGATGGGCAGCACTGCCGGCCGGGTGTGACGTCAGCGTTACATCACGATGGGCAGCACTGCCGGCCGGGTGTGACGTCAGCGTTACATCACGATGGGCAGCACTGCCGGCCGGGTGTGACGTCAGCGTTACATCACGATGGGCAGTGCTGCGGCCGCGCGGCTGGTGCCGCGTCGCGCTGTGTGCAAGCGCCGCCGCGCCGGCCTGGCGGCTGTTACCGCGCGTGCGCGTGCGCGTGCTGCGCAGTATGCAGACGCTCGCCTCGGCCCGGCCGGCGCGGCGGCGTGGCTCTGTTACAGCGCTTGTGGCATTTGCTCGTTATTATTTTGCTGTACACTTGTTTTTTAGGGTCCCGTACCTCAAAAGGTAAAAACGTAACCCTTGTAGGATCACTTTGTTGTCCGTCTGTCCGTCTGTCAAGACCCTTTTTCTCAGGAACACGTGGAGGTGTAAAGTTAAAATTAATATCAAATACATAGGTCTGTAGTCCCTCGGAGCTCCAGAACATCAAGCTTCTGAGTCAACGCAATAAAAAGTACGGCCATTTATGCGACATATTTTGATACTCGCAAATAAATCAAAACCTTTGGGGTACTTCCCGTTGACAATCATGAAATTTAGCAAGAAGGTGCGCAAGCGCAACGCACGCAACAACAAGCACAAGTAAAGTAAAGGAAAGTCCGCAAATCGTAAATTTGTAGTTTTTCAACACACTTGCTCGTAAAGTGGCTCTTATTGAACCGCTTTTAGGTTCATAATGCAGTGTATTAAACTCGCGTGCTTTTTACTTTATATTACCGCACTAGTGCGGTAATTCGCGCCACAGATAACTATTTACTAGTCGGAGATGTGCGTAGGTGTGTCCGTGGCATCACAGTGGGCCCTGTCAGAATATCAGCGCTGCGGTATTTGTTTTTGTATTTTCAAATATCGCAGCATCATGCTGAGATAGGAGCCTTGTTGGCCTCGCACAGGTCTTCTTTGTTTTGTTTTGTTTTCTTTCCTTTTATTTTGTTTGTGTTTAAGATATTGTTAGTTTTAATGTTCTTTTTATTGTTGTATTTCCTGTGCGTGTCCCAAATAAAATATTTTTCTTTCTTTCTTTCTTTCTTTTTTAATCTCATCAAAGAGACTACATGCGGAAATTCAAACTAAGTCGACGGGTCCCAAGAACAAAGTCGTATCTTCAACTAGACAATATTGAAGATACGACTTTGTTCTTGGGACCCGTCGAAGTAAATGAATTATAAATTCCAGAACCAATGACGATCAACGATAATTGTTCACGCGCCAATATGTTCATTTGTTCCTGTATTTACTTTAAACAGCTCTATTTGCCGCTGCTCACATGTATTTAACGAGTACAGCATTTTCAATGTATCTCGAAGAAGGATATCAAAACATGCTCTAATTTCCAAGCATGTTTGAGAAAAATAACATTATTTCGTGTTCTACATCCAAATAACATACAAAAATAACATTATTTCGTGTTCTACATCCAAATAACATATAAAATATTCAGTTGTTATGTTTTCAATACCTGTTAGATTGTTCGACAGCCTCTTCTTCAACCTCCGAAGACACCGCGATAAAAGGAATCCGCGGGCCATATCACATATTTTGTTTTACATAGATAATTAGTTTATGAAACTTTATTTATTTATTTTGTGTTGAAAAACGTCGTATGAAACGTGTGTGCATTAATCATTACACACTTGTTTAATAATGTACTATTATCACATTTTTCTTCGCGATTACAAACTTACATTTGCACTTGGAGAGACGTACATTGATTTATGGGAGAACATTTTAACTACGAAGTTAAGTTCGTTCTTGAGATAAATTTTATTCATCTCAACTACAACAACCTTTCATTGTGCGTAGCTCGACACGCACTCGTGCGTGGCTCGACACGCACTTGGCCGGGTTTTTTTAATTATCCTCCTTCAAATCTGTCCGGCAATCGATGACATCTTTGAATCCAAGTTCGTAACAGCTTTTCAAGTGCATGAAGTATATCACCATTCCTTATATTATGAAATAAGCGACTGGGCTGGGCTGGTAAGAGGTATGAATATGTATTAACAGTGCTGACTATCCACAAAGCTCAACGCTCGTAGAAGCTTAGTCCTCGTCCGGAGGCGCTCCGAGTGGCGGCGCGCTTGTCTACGACGTGCCGTTAGGAGGGGGGCGCGGGGCGGGGGCGGCGCGCCCACGACTTAGTGCAGATGCAGGTTTGCATAACACTGTTCACTGGAACACTAAATATTCATACTGCGCTAGTGCAGCAATGTGGCGGCGAGAACGCTAACCTCATGGCCACACGACGCGAACGATGTGCAGCTCGCTCGCTCGATAGCCGCCGACACAGCGTCGCAGGCACTGCCCCTCACTGCACACTGCCCCGCACTGCACACTGCCCCGCACTGCACCGTGCGTCACAAAGAGCTCTCGCGATGACTATGTAGAGGAAACAGTGCCACGGCGTGCAGTCCGTCACGACCTCTGCGCAGTCAGTGGCGCGCAGTCGCGTGTGGCTACAGAGCGCGCGCGCAGGTCGCGCGGCACCTGCTCCTCACCCTCACAGGAACGACCTCATTATGTGTGAGAAGTCAATTCAGAACCGCCGCGAAGTACCAAACATGTAAGACTGGGATTTTGACTTGACTGTAAATTATTTTATGAGGAAACACTGAAATAGGAGTTGTTTTGAATCAGCTAACCATAGTTGCCACTCCGAGTCCAGTCCTCGTTCATTTCGCTTCGGTGGCAAAGGGTCATACCATAGTTGCCACTCCGAGTCCAGTCCTCGTTCATTTCGCTTCGGTGGCAAAGGGTCATACCATAGTTGCCACTCCGAGTCCAGTCCTCGTTCATTTCGCTTCGGTGTCAAAGGGTCATTACCATAGTTGCCACTCCGAGTCCAGTCCTCGTTCATTTCGCTTCGGTGGCAAAGGGTCATACCATAGTTGCCACTCCGAGTCCAGTCCTCGTTCATTTCGCTTCGGTGTCAAAGGGTCATTACCATAGTTGCCACTCCGAGTCCAGTCCTCGTTCATTTCGCTTCGGTGTCAAAGGGTCATACCATAGTTGCCACTCCGAGTCCAGTCCTCGTTCATTTCGCTTCGGTGTCAAAGGGTCATTACCATAGTTGCCACTCCGAGTCCAGTCCTCGTTCATTTCGCTTCGGTGTCAAAGGGTCATTACCATAGTTGCCACTCCGAGTCCAGTCCTCGTTCATTTCGCTTCGGTGGCAAAGGGTCATACCATAGTTGCCACTCCGAGTCCAGTCCTCGTTCATTTCGCTTCGGTGTCAAAGGGTCATTACCATAGTTGCCACTCCGAGTCCAGTCCTCGTTCATTTCGCTTCGGTGGCAAAGGGTCATACCATAGTTGCCACTCCGAGTCCAGTCCTCGTTCATTTCGCTTCGGTGTCAAAGGGTCATTACCATAGTTGCCACTCCGAGTCCAGTCCTCGTTCATTTCGCTTCGGTGTCAAAGGGTCATTACCATAGTTGCCACTCCGAGTCCAGCCCTCGTTCATTTCGCTTCGGTGTCAAAGGGTCATTACCATAGTTGCCACTCCGAGTCCAGTCCTCGTTCATTTCGCTTCGGTGGCAAAGGGTCATACCATAGTTGCCACTCCGAGTCCAGTCCTCGTTCATTTCGCTTCGGTGTCAAAGGGTCATTACCATAGTTGCCACTCCGAGTCCAGTCCTCGTTCATTTCGCTTCGGTGTCAAAGGGTCATTACCATAGTTGCCACTCCGAGTCCAGCCCTCGTTCATTTCGCTTCGGTGTCAAAGGGTCATTACCATAGTTGCCACTCCGAGTCCAGTCCTCGTTCATTTCGCTTCGGTGGCAAAGGGTCATACCATAGTTGCCACTCCGAGTCCAGTCCTCGTTCATTTCGCTTCGGTGTCAAAGGGTCATTACCATAGTTGCCACTCCGAGTCCAGTCCTCGTTCATTTCGCTTCGGTGGCAAAGGGTCATACCATAGTTGCCACTCCGAGTCCAGTCCTCGTTCATTTCGCTTCGGTGTCAAAGGGTCCTTACGTTAGTCCCCAGCTACCTGTCTAGTTGTAAACAAGGTACAGTAGTCTGAGTACGAACAAAACATTTGCAAGTCGTGAATTTTCATTCAAATTTTAAAATCAAAATATTTACATACATACATAAACTCACGCCTTCTTCCCATGGGGGTAGGCAGAAACTACAGAACGCCACCTGCTACGATCCTTATATACTCCTTTTGCCTCGTTTACATTCTTACATCCATACATCTGGTCATACACGCACGCCGGTTGCGAGTACTACGCACCTGACCTTTGTGAAGAACATCACCAATAAGATCATTATGTGTCTTCCTAGGGCGTCCCCTTCCGGCGTTTCCACTCACATCTGCCGTGTAAATACCTTTTGTTAGTCGACTTTCATTCATCCTCTCAACATGACCAAACCATCTAAGCATACTCTTTTCAATTTTTGTCACTACATCTTCTTTTAAACCGCACCGTTGCCTTATCACATCATTTCTCAGTCTATCATTTATAGTCACACCACACATGCTTCGCAAGGAACGCATTTCCACAGCATTTATTCCACTTTCATGCTTCTTTTGCCATACCCAACATTCACTTCCATACATAAGCGTAGGCACCAGCACACCATTGTGAACAGCCAGTCGGGCCTTTTTGGACATTAACTGGTTGGTCACAACTGCATGTATAGCACCATTCACTTTATTTCCCGCATTTACTCTCCTTTCCACATCTTCATCTATCTTTCCCTCCCTTGTAAACAGACTCCCCAAATATACAAGCTCACTTACTTGCTCCACACTTTTATCATTTATTTTCACATCACACATCGATACGTCCTCTTCTCTTTCAAACACCATGACCTTCGTCTTATTCACATTTATATTCATCCCTTTCATCTTGTATGCTTCATCCATGACAGTCACCATGTCTTGCAACTGTTCTGCTGACGATGCAAGTAGAACTTGATCATCTGCGTAGAGAAGGCATTTGACAAGCAAATCATTCATCCTCAATCCGCACTCACCCTCTTTCAAATTTGTCAGACAACTATCCATGTACAAGTTGAACAGCCATGGTGACACTACACAACCCTGTCTAACACCCCTCGAGATGCAGAACCAGTCCGTGTACATGCCCCATTTTACCTCACATAAACCTGCATGGGCAATTATGAAACGACAGAAGCTAGGTGCACGGTTCCAACTGCTCGTTTCCTATGGAGAGGAACCGGGAAGAAATTCCACGGTTACCCTTTTAAGAATAATTAGCATTTACAATGTTTTCAATTACACTGTTAATAGGTACCGATGGGAGGATAGTATAGTGATTGGGAATAGGCCAGACGGCGTTGTGCTGGAGTATTGGACCCGTGTGCGTAACTGCGGGTCTGATGCTGCAAGGAAATATACAACGTGCTTCTGGATGTACGACATTAAATGAAAACGAGCACAGTACTAATCCATTGAAACATTTTAAAACACGAAGATTAGTAGTTAATGGAACATTTAAAAAATGCAGTTTTCAAACAAAATAAATAACAGAATCGACTGCATAAAAAGTAAACACGCTTCATCTACGCAAAGTCACTGAGCAACGTGCGGTGCGGGGCGCGGGCAGGTGCCTACCTACAGGCACTTTAGTCGGAGAACAGTACAAAGTTGCGCGTTGTTAATTAAAAGTTCACTGATTGAATAAAACAAAACATTAACAAATAAAACACAAAAAAAACCACAATCACACAATATCAAATCACAATCAGAATTTACATCATCAATAGAGTCACATTTTTACATTTTCAAAGTGTCCTTTGTTAATTATGCACAAGCGACGTCGTCTTAATAAATTCAGACGAACTTGTAACGTAACAAGTCCCCCATCTGCCATTATTTTTAGTTTGTCGAAGGCATTCATTATTTTAATTACGTCCACAGTGTTCAATTCTCGTGCATACACCTCGTTTTTTACGGCTCCCCACAAAAAGAAATCCAGTGGTGTCAGGTCAATAGCAACTAAAACTTTTCATAAAATCACGACAAAGCGCGCGCGGCTCGTCTCGTGATAAAAAAAAATAACGCGTGCTCTCTTCAAAGCTCGCCGGTGCACGGACTCACCTAGTTATCGAGTCCCGACACTTTTTGCCGAAAAAATTCCGCTCACACACACACTCGCAATTGTCTATGCACCTCTAATGCATAAATTGCATAAGTAATATTTTCTTTTTCTTTTTAATTGTAAGATTTTGTGGGAATGGGCGGGGCGTGCCGGAGTAGTATACCTTTCTCTGTTTTTCAAGCATATTGAGACACAGATAATAGAATCACATGTTTTGCACAGGTTCATGTCCTAACCGTGTTTACCTATTATTATTACGGACTCAGATCTACATCATGTTCCCTCTTTGAGGAGTGGCTGCAGAGGCGCCACGGCGTCCTCACCTTCCGCCTGACGCAGGTCCTCACCGGACACGGGTGCTTCGGGAGGTACCTGTTCCGGATAAGGCGGGAGGAAACGCCCGGGTGTCACCACTGTGTGGATCGCCCGGAGGACACGGTGGAGCATACGGTGGAGGTCTGCGCGGCTTTGGCGGAGCACCGCCGTGTCCTCGCGGAAGCGATCGGCGGCGGCGATCTCTCGCGTCCGGCCCTGGTTCAGGCCATGGTACGGGGCGAGAGTACATGGGAAGCCATTACCTCCTTCTGCGAAGCAGTAATGCTCGCGAAGGAGGAGGCGGAACGCGTGAGGGAGAGGCAAGCTTTGCGCCCTCACGCCCCTAGTCGCCGCAGGAGACGCCCTGGGCGTCGGGAATTGACAGCCGATTCCCGGCCACCGTAGGCGCGGGCTTGCGGACGGCGAGCAATGGGTAGCTCGCCGTCCGGTAAGGACCAAGCCCGAGTCGACGGCGCGTCGTGTTCCACGCGCGCCTCAAAGAGATGTCAGCACTATTGACGGGGTCCGCTAGGGCCGATGCCAGCTAGGGTTGCGGGATGTTCGAAAGAGTTACCGTGGCCCCGGCACAGGCAACAGAAGGAACACGGGTGGGTTTTAGTCAGTAAAAGTCTGACACGCCCTCCCGCTCCGCCTAGAGCGGGAGAAGTCATTTGGTGATTTCCCATCCACAAAAAAAAAAAAAAAGATCTACATCATGTTGAAAAATAAGGAAACTGAAAATAATTTCCTGTGGCTGAAGTATTCATTGGATTGGATTGTTTTTTTATATACGGGCAAAGAACATGATTCTCTTTACGTGGTAATTGTAATTAAACATATGTACTAACATAGTGCCGCAAGCTGTGTCACTAACAAAGATCTACGGAACTAGTGTCTGAAATAAATGTTTTATTATTATTTTTTTTTTATATATATTTCTCGGGACCCTAGGGTCCCGGACCTTTGAAAGGCATATGAGGGGCCGAAGCCAACTCGCAGAGGCCCGTTAGACGCTTTCAATGGAAATGAGGCACCAACCGACGATTATCCTTGTGCGTACTATGCAAGTGCACCCAAGGACAACTCCCGGTTGGTGTAGGACTATTGCAGGATATGGAGAAAAAAAAATATTGGGCTATGGGTTTGGATGGCTAAAGTGGACTGGTTATCTAAAACTATGGAAGGACTATGGCCCCTGCCTGACCAATGTTTGATAAATACAATACACGGATAAAATGGCAGGGGGTGACTTGCACACTCAACAATGGGCCCCCGGAAACGGTCGCTAGCACATAGTGTCGTAGCGACAAGGGGGCAACATGTCTTGAGGTGCTTAAGAGGAGTGGAGAGGTATTCCACGGCTATCAGGACAATCCCGGAAGTACGGTCAAGATCCCTACCAGCATCTTACTGGACTACTTCCTTCCTCCGAGCACGTTTGCTCTTGCGAATCTCTACTCAAGCCAGCCAATAAAGGCAAGAATGAGGTGGGAGGTCAGTTCTCGTCAGTGTTCACTCCAGCCGGCCAATAAAGGCAAGCCAGAGATGAGGAACAAGACTTCTCCCGGGAGATAGGGTACGTGGGGTCGCTACTGCCCAGCAGCTCGCCACATGCTGCCCTGCGGGTTTCTGTATCTCTCTTGGTCTGGCTCCTTATTATTATTATTATTATAGGCCTGTCAACAAGTTTTGTACATTGTTACGGTTGTTGAGCGCGGTGTCACACGTCTTGGGAGCTCCTTCGTGTCCCCGGACAAAAGTAGATGTGATCACAGTTTGGTAATCCAGGACTTATTGTATATTGTGTGTGCATCTGTTGCTGATTATATAGATAAACTACACAATTCTAAGCTTATACTATTTTACAATGGAATGAAATTGTTTATTTTTTCCTGTAATTAGATCTTTTAACCACTTGTATGCGGGTAATTACAGCAACAATTAAAGAACCATTGTGTCTCGCGCAGATCAGCGTTCCGGCGGTCTCTCTGCGTTCGATACGTAGATCTGCGTTCCGGCGATCTCTCTGCGTTCGATACCTAAATCTGCGTCCTGCGCGTGTGTGCGTCGTGTGTGCCTCTCTGCGTTCGATACGAAGGGTTAAGTCGCTTTTACACGTCAGTTTTTGGTATGTTAAAACTAGATACCACACTATAAGTGGGATTACTATAGCAAGCGAATAGACAGAATCTTGAACAAAAGAAGTGCAGAAGTATTGTATTGACGGCTCTCGTGTCCGAAACTCGTAACGGAGAGCTTTATTGTATACCTTATGAGGCAGTTTAGGTGTAGTAGGACTCCACGAGCACGCCATAGCAAGCAGTAACAAGAGGGGCTCGTGGCTCATTTGTCATTTAATAGCTTCACGGGGAGATCAAAGGTTAAGCTACGCTTGTCTACAAGCTTATAAATACTTATATTCTCAACTATATTCAGCTGCACCCAGTTAGACTGGAAGCTGACCCCCACATAGTTGGATAGACGCTAGGCAGGTTGGATGATCCAGGCGCAAGTCCATCGTTTTCGGGAAAATGCGACTGATTTTTATTGTTACTATGAACTCAGGCGTCGATGGCGGGATTGGTCTTTATTAGCTCAGGATCAAATTGAGTGGTAACCGGAAATGGAAGCCTTGGCACTGCAGTGGGGCTACAGGCTGAATTAATATTAGTTTATATAAAATTCTGAGCGCTTGCTATCGCTACTGATACCGCTCCTAAACCTTTGTCACAGTTCGCTTTTGTTCAATCTGTTCATCACTTCTGATCAGCCGACCACCAGTGGAGAGGAAACTCCATATTATTAAAGATGAGACCTTTTACAACAGTGCGCAGAGAGGGTTGTACAGTGCGCAGAGAGGGTTGTACAGTGCTCAGAGAGGGTTGTACAGTGCGCAGAGAGGGTTGTACAGTGCGCAGAGAGGGTTGTACAGTGCGCAGAGAGGGTTGTACAGTACGCAGAGAGGGTTGTACAGTACGCAGAAAGGGAAGGGGGGGGGGGGGTTGTACACATTTAAGAAAGATTAGGCAGAGCCTAGTTAGAAGCAGGAAGGGAGTTGTTGCCGACGTTTACAAGCTCTAATTGTTTTCCCCTCAAAAAACAATCAGACTATAAGACTATACGAATCGAAAATAAGAAGGAAAAAAACCTTGTGGTCCTTTTTCTATTTGTTTTTGAGTAATTCGTCGCCGCGTCTCTGGGACCTTGAGTGAAGCGTCCAGGCGGGGGCAGGCGGGGGCAGGCGGGGAGCGGGGCGCACCAACAATGCGCAGGTAGCGACTCGCCACCGCTCTGCACCGTACGCGCGTGACCCTTTCACGAACACGCGACCGCACCTCCCGTACCTTTCAATCATTAAAATGCTAGCGGGTGCTTAGTCGCTGCATCACTTTTGACAACAATTCCGATTAAATTGCAATCTTCACTCAGGTTGAAACTATCTGTTAAAATCTGATTCTGTTCTGATTAAAATAGACCTTATCGTTTTGTGATGTGCGAGTGACGTGCAACCTTAGGGTAGCAGAGCATCAGCCAGGGTCGCGGGATGTTCGAAAGAGTTACCGTGGCCCCGGCACAGGCAACTGAAGGAACACGGGTGGGTTTTAGTCAGTAAAAGTCTGACACGCCCTCCCGCTACGCCCAGAGCGGGAGAAGTCATTGGGGCATATTACACCAGTGGCGCAGATACAATCATCATTAGAGGGAAGCCAAAGAAAACATTGTTATGTTCTCATAAACTCAGACAAAAAATTTTAGGTTTTGAATCTTATGATGTATTAAACTGGTATTAAATATTATGTAATGTGATGTGATACACAGTTACACACACATGTGTACCATACAGTGTGAGTCTTCATAATATGCACATATCGAAATAAGGGAAACTATGATTAATTTTATCGACGGAAAAAATATTTTTAAAAAATCTAAAAAAATGAAAATACTTTTTTTTTTATTCTTGTTCGCTGAAACAAAACAGTATAACTTTGAAACTAAACGATGTATCACGATAAAATAAACTCAGTAATGATTGGAAATAACAGGGCGTCCTCAAAAAATAAAAAGATAAGATTTTGTATTACTTATCATCACCACAAATCACCAAATCCATAACGGGTCAATAAATGCCGCGTCTGGAGGGCCTTTCTTTAGCAGATGATAGAAAATGTTGTGAATGAATTATAAACGTGGTATTTTTACTTTTAGAAAGCTAATACGATGTAGAATAATTTAAAGTAATAAAAAAGGTAAGTAATCCTTATTACTGAAAAAAATAAATTAATAATTAATTAATTATTGTAAAAATTTATGAAAAAATACCCGATTTTTGTTAAAAAAAAAACAGCTTAATTCTTAATTGAGGGCAATTTTTCTTCTTTAATTTTTATTTTATGAGGACGTCCTGTTATTTATCATTACTGAATTTGTTTTACAGATGGTTCAGTTTAAAAGTTATACCGTTTTGTTTACACAGGGGTCACAGCAGCGAACAAGAATTTTAAAAAAGCTATAAAAATTATAATTTTTTTTTTTAGATTTTGTAAAATATTTTTTCCTTCGATAAAATTAAGCATGGTGTCCCTCATTTCGATATTTGCACATTATGAAGACGCACACTGTATTATTTGGCAACAGTAGACATTAAGAAGAGTGACTGTTCCGAAGGGAATTAAGCCGATAGGAATCGGGCTGTATGAAGGCTTCGCCCCTGTATTACACTATCAATATTATCGCGCGATCCATGAGTGTCGCGATACGTATTGGAGCAATATTAATTCGTATCGGAGTATCGTGATAATATTGCAGTATTTCTAGATATTTTGAAATCCGCGATACTAAGGGGCGTGTCTTCAATAATATTGACAGAGGAAACGCATCGTGATATTATTGTCCGCGCTAGTGCAGTACAGTACGCGCTAGTGCAGTACAGTACGCGCTAGTGCAGTACAGTACGCGCTAGTGCAGTACAGTACGCGCTAGTACAGTACAGTACGCGCTAGTACAGTACAGTACGCGCTAGTACAGTACAGTACGCGCTAGTGCAGTACAGTACGCGCTAGTACAGTACAGTACGCGCTAGTGCAGTACAGTACGCGCTAGTACAGTACAGTACGCGCTAGTGCAGTACAGTACGCGCTAGTGCAGTACAGTACGCGCTAGTGCAGTACAGTACGCGCTAGTGCAGTACAGTACGCGCTAGTGCAGTACAGTACGCGCTAGTACAGTACAGTACGCGCTAGTACAGT
Organism: Fissipunctia ypsillon; assembly: GCA_947568875.1. Classification (NCBI taxonomy): domain Eukaryota; kingdom Metazoa; phylum Arthropoda; class Insecta; order Lepidoptera; family Noctuidae; genus Fissipunctia; species Fissipunctia ypsillon. The sequence goes on from OX387658.1 coordinate 23,476,486, forward strand.
ACAGTACGCGCTAGTGCAGTACAGTACGCGCTAGTGCAGTACAGTACGCGCTAGTACAGTACAGTACGCGCTAGTACAGTACAGTACGCGCTTGTGCAGTACAGTACGCGCTAGTGCAGTACAGTACAGTACGCGCTAGTGCAGTACAGTACGCGCTAGTGCAGTACAGTACGCGCTAGTACAGTACAGTACGCGCTAGTACAGTACAGTACGCGCTAGTGCAGTACAGTACGCGCTAGTGCAGTACAGTACGCGCTAGTACAGTACAGTACGCGCTAGTGCAGTACAGTACGCGCTAGTACAGTACAGTACGCGCTAGTGCAGTACAGTACGCGCTAGTGCAGTACAGTACGCGCTAGTGCAGTACAGTACGCGCTAGTGCAGTACAGTACGCGCTAGTGCAGTACAGTACGCGCTAGTACAGTACAGTACGCGCTAGTGCAGTACAGTACGCGCTAGTACAGTACAGTACGCGCTAGTGCAGTACAGTACGCGCTAGTGCAGTACAGTACGCGCTAGTGCAGTACAGTACGCGCTAGTGCAGTACAGTACGCGCTAGTACAGTACAGTACGCGCTAGTACAGTACAGTACGCGCTAGTACAGTACAGTACGCGCTAGTACAGTACAGTACGCGCTAGTGCAGTACAGTACGCGCTAGTGCAGTACAGTACGCGCTAGTGCAGTACAGTACGCGCTAGTGCAGTACAGTACGCGCTAGTACAGTACAGTACGCGCTAGTGCAGTACAGTACGCGCTAGTACAGTACAGTACGCGCTAGTGCAGTACAGTACGCGCTAGTGCAGTACAGTACGCGCTAGTGCAGTACAGTACGCGCTAGTACAGTACAGTACGCGCTAGTACAGTACAGTACGCGCTAGTACAGTACAGTACGCGCTAGTACAGTACAGTACGCGCTAGTGCAGTACAGTACGCGTTAATGCAGTACAGTACGCTTTAGTACAGTACAGTACGTGCTAGTGCAGTACAGTACGCGCTAGTGCAGTACAGTACGCGCTAGTGCAGTACAGTACGCGCTAGTACAGTACAGTACGCGCTAGTACAGTACAGTACGCGCTAGTACAGTACAGTACGCGCTTGTGCAGTACAGTACGCGCTAGTGCAGTACAGTACAGTACGCGCTAGTGCAGTACAGTACGCGCTAGTACAGTACAGTACGCGCTAGTGCAGTACAGTACGCGTTAATGCAGTACAGTACGCTTTAGTACAGTACAGTACGTGCTAGTGCAGTACAGTACGCGCTAGTGCAGTACAGTACGCGCTAGTGCAGTACAGTACGCGCTAGTACAGTACAGTACGCGCTAGTACAGTACAGTACGCGCTAGTACAGTACAGTACGCGCTTGTGCAGTACAGTACGCGCTAGTGCAGTACAGTACAGTACGCGCTAGTGCAGTACAGTACGCGCTAGTACAGTACAGTACGCGCTAGTGCAGTACAGTACGCGCTAGTACAGTACAGTACGCGCTAGTGCAGTACAGTACGCGCTAGTACAGTACAGTACGCGCTAGTGCAGTACAGTACGCGCTAGTGCAGTACAGTACGCGCTAGTACAGTACAGTACGCGCTAGTACAGTACAGTACGCGCTAGTACAGTACAGTACGCGCTTGTGCAGTACAGTACGCGCTAGTGCAGTACAGTACAGTACGCGCTAGTGCAGTACAGTACGCGCTAGTACAGTACAGTACGCGCTAGTGCAGTACAGTACGCGCTAGTACAGTACAGTACGCGCTAGTGCAGTACAGTACGCGCTAGTACAGTACAGTACGCGCTAGTGCAGTACAGTACGCGCTTGTGCAGTACAGTACGCGCTAGTGCAGTACAGTACAGTACGCGCTAGTGCAGTACAGTACGCGCTAGTACAGTACAGTACGCGCTAGTGCAGTACAGTACGCGCTAGTACAGTACAGTACGCGCTAGTGCAGTACAGTACGCGCTAGTACAGTACAGTACGCGCTAGTGCAGTACAGTACGCGCTAGTACAGTACAGTACGCGCTAGTGCAGTACAGTACGCGCTAGTACAGTACAGTACGCGCTAGTGCAGTACAGTACGCGCTAGTACAGTACAGTACGCGCTAGTGCAGTACAGTACGCGCTAGTGCAGTACAGTACGCGCTAGTACAGTACAGTACGCGCTAGTACAGTACAGTACGCGCTAGTACAGTACAGTACGCGCTAGTGCAGTACAGTACAGTACGCGCTAGTGCAGTACAGTACGCGCTAGTACAGTACAGTACGCGCTAGTACAGTACAGTACGCGCTAGTGCAGTACAGTACGCGCTAGTACAGTACAGTACGCGCTAGTGCAGTACAGTACGCGCTAGTGCAGTACAGTACGCGCTAGTGCAGTACAGTACGCGCTAGTACAGTACAGTACGCGCTAGTGCAGTACAGTACGCGCTAGTACAGTACAGTACGCGCTAGTGCAGTACAGTACGCGCTAGTGCAGTACAGTACGCGCTAGTGCAGTACAGTACGCGCTAGTACAGTACAGTACGCGCTAGTGCAGTACAGTACGCGCTAGTGCAGTACAGTACGCGCTAGTGCAGTACAGTACGCGCTAGTACAGTACAGTACGCGCTAGTGCAGTACAGTACGCGCTAGTACAGTACAGTACGCGCTAGTGCAGTACAGTACGCGCTAGTGCAGTACAGTACGCGCTAGTACAGTACAGTACGCGCTAGTGCAGTACAGTACGCGCTAGTGCAGTACAGTACGCGCTAGTGCAGTACAGTACGCGCTAGTACAGTACAGTACGCGCTAGTGCAGTACAGTACGCGCTAGTGCAGTACAGTACGCGCTAGTGCAGTACAGTACGCGCTAGTGCAGTACAGTACGCGCTAGTGCAGTACAGTACGCGCTAGTACAGTACAGTACGCGCTAGTACAGTACAGTACGCGCTAGTGCAGTACAGTACGCGCTAGTGCAGTACAGTACGCGCTAGTACAGTACAGTACGCGCTAGTGCAGTACAGTACGCGCTAGTACAGTACAGTACGCGCTAGTGCAGTACAGTACGCGCTAGTGCAGTACAGTACGCGCTAGTGCAGTACAGTACGCGCTAGTACAGTACAGTACGCGCTAGTGCAGTACAGTACGCGCTAGTACAGTACAGTACGCGCTAGTGCAGTACAGTACGCGCTAGTGCAGTACAGTACGCGCTAGTGCAGTACAGTACGCGCTAGTACAGTACAGTACGCGCTAGTACAGTACAGTACGCGCTTGTGCAGTACAGTACGCGCTAGTGCAGTACAGTACAGTACGCGCTAGTGCAGTACAGTACGCGCTAGTACAGTACAGTACGCGCTAGTACAGTACAGTACGCGCTAGTGCAGTACAGTACGCGCTAGTACAGTACAGTACGCGCTAGTGCAGTACAGTACGCGCTAGTACAGTACAGTACGCGCTAGTGCAGTACAGTACGCGCTAGTACAGTACAGTACGCGCTAGTGCAGTACAGTACGCGCTAGTACAGTACAGTACGCGCTAGTGCAGTACAGTACAGTATAGAAGCTATAGCTGCCTTTTTATTATTATTTTATTATTGGGATTATTTTATTTTATTAAACGAAACACGACTATACCTACTCTGCATACTGACTTGATAATATTGACAGTTTTAAAGCTCGCTTCAAATTGCGATCTTGTGATAATATTGACAATACTTGGATCACGATAAATACTGATAGTGTAATACGCCCCATTTGATGATTTCCCATCCAAAAAACAAAAAGGTGGCAGAGTAATGGCGGGCTCGACGGTTTATTCCCGGTCGTCCCCGCCCCGTCGTCCCCACTGGGCACGAGTGGGAAAAAAAGTTTCGTTCCTCCCCAGTGGTGACGATTGGAACTTTTATTTTTTGCACTCGTTCCCAGTGGGGACAATGGGGCGGGGACGACCGGGAATAAACCGGCTTGACTGTACAATACTTCATAGAAAAGGAAATCTTGTGAAAGTATCGAAGTCTCTTTTAACAGGCATTTTTGATTTGAGTGGTTAGGATCACTAACTTAGATGTGAGGTTCGTAGTAACTTTAGTGCACAAGAACAGACTGATTGCGTGAGCCTCCGAAAACAGCGGCCGCACAGCAAGTGTACGGCCTGCCGCGGCCCTCGGAGCCGGATCCTCTGACAGCTTACAAGCAATTCGACACATTCACAGACAGACACTCTCGCACACGCACGCACACAGAGTACTACGCGTAGCTTTTGAGCTCCGAACACGACACAAAAAGTAATAATCATCACAGTCGAGTCCCGTGGCCGCAGAGCGCGCAGGCGCAGGGCCGGCGCGCGAGTGGCGGGGGCGCGCGCTCACCTTGCAGCTTCTTCTCCGTTTCCCAGAAGCGCTGCAGTTCGGTGAAGTACTTGTCGAGAATGAACACCTTCGAGAGGCCGAGCGTGGCCATGGCGGGCGGCGCGCTCGCATCACAGTCCGCGGCCGCGCCGCTCTCAGCTCAAGTGGCGACCGGTCGCGCTCGCGTGCACCCGCGTACTGCCGCCTGCCGCCGCCCGCGCCGCCGCGCCGCTCCGTGCGAGCCTCCCGCTTCGTCTCCTACCCCACCGGCACGAGCCTACTTTTGGACTAGATAATTATGTTAGTTCTCGAATATTTGGCAACCAATCTCCATAGTATTGCAAAAATACCTGAGATGTGCGTCTCTACGTGTTAACTCACGTATTTGATATTATTATTTTCCAATAGTTAACGATAACTGGACCATGATGGCTTACATTGCACGGGCAGCAGCACAGAGCACTTTGTGGCAGCAGACAGTCGCCTCCCCTCTAGAGCGTCGAGACATCTAAATAGTATCAAACAAATTCGTTTCTCCAGTGCAGCAGTGTGTCAGCTAGTCCGCTTAGTTCTTCTAAACTACGCAACGCAATGGATCTTGATTGCGGTTCGTTTAAATATCTAGACTCTAGATAATTTTAAATTGATATTTAGCTTAGATAATATAGCACAGAAATCTCGATATTTATAGAGACCGCACCCGTGCGACGCAGGGGCGGGTTGCTACTAATGTAAGTATATAAGATGAACGAGAGCATCGGCGTCAAGCGGCGATACGGATACCAAAAGTTCATTTCGTGCATTAAACGGGCGCGGTGCGGAGGCTGCAGGTGTGTGCGGGGCGGGCGCGGGCGCGGGGAGGGCCGGGGATAGATAGCGGGGGGGGGGGGGGGGCTGGAACTGGTTTGTTTATTTGTGCGCCGAAAGCTATGCGCCCGCGCCGCGCGAGCCTCCCGAGTCCCCGCCGCACTCGGCATGCTCCTAACTGTGTACTTGGGTACTGTACGGTTCCGGCGCGGTGTGCCGCTGGCAGACTATATAATGTACATAGGATGTATGTGTGGATGCGTTTATGATAACGACGCGTCGACATCCTTCGAAATGCTTGCTGACTTACCTAACCTTACCCACCATCAAAGCATGTCGTAGGCCTAGTTACATTTGTAGGAGGAACTGCTTGGATAATTATAACCGCGGGTGTAATCATGCATGAGTACGGAAAAAATACATAACACAAAATTGTCACCGTCAGGATGACTGGACCAAACGAGATATGTACACGAGACCATGTGCACTGTTTAATACCTATTTGCTACTATTTACTACCTATAATGAAATATTTGCTACCTTTGCGTTAAGTAATATATCAAAGAAATAAAGTGGTCAGCCGTTCTGACGTCAGGATGGCTGACCACTTGCAAGTTCTCATAGTTAGCGTTGTATTAACTGCGTTGTAAATGCAAAAATTTACTACCTGTTTGCTACCTTAACGTATATTTTTTACACAACTTTAAGAAACTCCTATAAAAAGTTATTAATAAAAGCCACTAAAACGCATGTATGTACAACAATTATTTACGTCTTTTCTTCTCAGAGTAATTGCTAAAAATGTTTTTGCAGGCGCTTAGTGGCTTATGAACAACTTGTTTCTGGATATCCATAGTAAAGGTTTATCCATTTATAAAATTTTATAATTATTCATATCGCATTCCGGAGTGCCTCAAAAAAGCAGTTGTTGTCCCTATATATAAATCAGGCAGTAGAGAGCAAGTAACAAATTACAGACCTATTTCTCTACTGCCTTCTATGTCTAAAATATTGGAAAAAATAATAAACAAAAGGTTGTTCAAATATCTGGAAGACAAATCAATTTTGTCGGAACGACAATTTGGATTTAGACCTAAACTTTCAACTGCCGATGCCGTTCATCATCTGACTGACTATCTGGCGCAAGAACTTGACAAGGGTAACCATACAATAGGAATTTTCCTGGACCTCGCCAAGGCTTTTGACACAGTTTCCATTCCTATTCTGTTGCGCAAGCTTGAGACAGTGGGCATAAGAGGCATTCAGCTGAAACTCTTCAAAAGTTACTTAGAAGGCCGTACTCAGTGCGTGAAGATTGGCAGTGTTCTCAGCGCAGACCAAAAAAATACGTCATTTGGTGTTCTCCAAGGAAGTATTTTAGGGCCCACTTTGTTTCTGATATACATAAATGACCTTTGTAATCTAAAGCTAAAGCATGGCACAATAATATCGTATGCTGATGACACTGCCCTTCTTTTTTCAGCTGAATCGGAACATGATGTCTACAAGCTCGCGCAAGACGGCTTTAGTGTTGTAAATAAATGGCTTCAGCTTAACTCACTAACTCTAAATGCAGACAAGACAAATTATATAAAGTTTTCGATGCGCAAACCAACTTCTAATATTCCTTTAACGTTGTATGCTCATTGCTGTACAGTACCTGCAGATTGCCCGTTTATGTGTCCCTATATTAATAAGTCGAATAAAATTAAATACTTGGGTGTTATAATTGATGAAACCCTAACGTTTAAACAACATATGGATGCTCTAAATAGTAGAATTCGTAAGCTGATATACGTATTCAAAAAGCTACGATATATTGCAGACCCAATAATAATTAGGCAAGTTTACTTTGCTCTATGTCAGTCAATTTTGACGTACTGCATTACCTCATGGGGTGGAGCATGTAAAACTTTATTACTACCCATCGAAAGAGCGCAAAGAGCGATTCTCAAGGTGTCTACTTGCCGCCCGTTCCTCTTTCCCACTAACCTGCTCTATAAGTCTTGTGAAGTACTAACAGTTCGACAATTATTCATAATGAGCATTGTACTAAAACAACACGCAGCCCTTCGCTACAGCACTGAATTTACTAAAAAGAGACGGAAAGATATTGTTTGCCCCACAAATAGTACAAGACATGCTTTCACAGCCAAATTTCATGTTTTCCTTGGACCATTACTGTATAACAGACTAAATGCAAAAGCAAACATCTATTCCCTAAATTATGCAAATTGCAAGAAAACTCTCAAGGTAGCTCTTCAAAGTTTGTCCTATGAAGATACAGAGAAGTTGTTAGTAGTATTGAAATAAAGAGTGTTTAGCGTACTATTTATTTTTAATTAGTTCGATAAGTTAGTATGATAAGATTTTAGAAAGTAAGATTTTACACCTTACTTACATACCTATTAGATGACTATTTTATTTTGTAAAATTACAGTGATTATATCTCAATATTTTTACCTCCTCTCGCCTGAAACACAGAATGTCCTAGTTCAGGCAAATAACACTAGTGAACTTGACATAGATTTAAGCAAAATTGTATTTTCTGTTTTACTTTATAACTTGAATAAATATATTATTATTTTTTTTTTAATATATTTCCCGGGACCCTAGGGTCCCGGACCTTTGAAAGGCATATGAGGGGCCGAAGCCAACTCGCAGAGGCCCGTTAGACGCTTTCAATGGAAATGAGGCACCAACCGACGATTATCCTTGTGCGTACTATGCAAGTGCACCCAAGGACAACTCCCGGTTGGTGTAGGACTATTGCAGGATATGGAGAAAAAAAAATATTGGGCTATGGGTTTGGATGGCTAAAGTGGACTGGTTATCTAAAACTATGGAAGGACTATGGCCCCTGCCTGACCAATGTTTGATAAATACAATACACGGATAAAATGGCAGGGGGTGACTTGCACACTCAACAATGGGCCCCCGGAAACGGTCGCTAGCACATAGTGTCGTAGCGACAAGGGGGCAACATGTCTTGAGGTGCTTAAGAGGAGTGGAGAGGTATTCCACGGCTATCAGGACAATCCCGGAAGTACGGTCAAGATCCCTACCAGCATCTTACTGGACTACTTCCTTCCTCCGAGCACGTTTGCTCTTGCGAATCTCTACTCAAGCCAGCCAATAAAGGCAAGAATGAGGTGGGAGGTCAGTTCTCGTCAGTGTTCACTCCAGCCGGCCAATAAAGGCAAGCCAGAGATGAGGAACATGACTTCTCCCGGGAGATAGGGTACGTGGGGTCGCTACTGCCCAGCAGCTCGCCACATGCTGCCCTGCGGGTTTCTGTATCTCTCTTGGTCTGGCTCCTCATCCTAGACCTGTTCCGGCAAAGAAACCTCCACCGGCACAGACCTAGAGTTCGGAGCGCGCAAGCCCCATCACGACGTCAACGTAGAGATACGGCGATGGGGATATTATTATTATTAATATATTATATTATTATTCACTGTTAGAAATATAAGTACCTATGTATGTACTTTTTTTTTTTTTTGTTTTTTTTGTTTTTTTTGTGGATGGGAAATCATCAAATGACTTCTCCCGCTCTGGGCGGAGCGGGAGGGCGTGTCAGACTTTTACTGACTAAAACCCACCCGTGTTCCTTCTGTCTTTGAGGCGCGCGTGGAACACGACGCGCCGTCGACTCGGGCTTGGTCCTTACCGGACGGCGAGCTACCCATTGCTCGCCGTCCGCAAGCCCGCGCCTACGGTGGCCGGGAATCAGCTGCCAATTCCCGACGCCCAGGGCGTCTCCTGCGGCGACTAGGGGCGTGAGGGTGCAAAGCTTGCCTCTCCCTCACGCGTCCCGCCTCCTCCTTCACGAGCATTACTGCTTCGCAGAAGGAGGTAATGGCTTCCCATGCACTCTCGCTCCGTACCATGGCCTGGACCAGGGCCAGACGCGAGAGATCGCCGCCACCGATCGCTTCCGCGAGGACACGGCGGTGCTCCGCCCAAGCCGGGCAGACCTCCACCGTATGCTCCACCGTGTCCTCCGGGCGATCCACACAGTGGTGACACCCGGGCGTTTCCTCCCGCCTTATCCGGAACAGGTACCTCCCGAAGCACCCGTGTCCGGTGAGGACCTGCGTCAGGCGGAAGGTGAGGACGCCGTGGCGCCTCTCCAGCCACTCCTCAAAGAGGGGACTTATCGCCGCAATTGTGGCGTGCCCAGCGCTGGGTTGCGACAATCGCACTCTCCATGCCGCCATGAGACCCCGCCGGAGCTCTGTCCGCCGTGCCACGATTTCTCTCGACACGGAGCTACTCCCCGGCGTCCTGCCTCCTACCTATGTATGTACTTGGGGATTTATTAAATTGACCGTGATCAAATTATGATACAATATTAGATAACCATTCATTGACATCTTAGATTAGAATAAAAAAAATATATTATACTAGCTTTTGCCCGCGGCTTCGCCCGCGTGGATGTCGGAAAATATCCCACGGGAACGTACCGGGATTAAAAGTACCCTATTTTCCGTTATACTCTATTGGTTTTCACGGCGGACGCCAGAAAGCTCCCAGTCGGCATGATTTTTTTGGACATCTTCAACAATCATCATATCATCATATTTCAGCCAAATTACATAAACCTTAATTACCAGTAGTGGGCCTGATATGAGGATATGATTTTAAGTCGTAAGGTGTTTAAATCAACACTGAAATGGGTAATTAAGAATCAAGAAAAAATAGAAATGGATATATTGGCCTCGCTCCATACAAAGAAATGGTTTTCTTCTTTCTGGAAAGGCACTAAAAAGCTTAATATCTCTCCAAGCTTACCAGTTAGCGTGGAGGGTGAGAGTGACAACACTGAAATAGCGAATATATTTAAGGAACAGTTCATAGTGAGCTCCCCTCTGGAGTCTGTGGGGAAGGTGAACGATGCTGAGACCTATTGATCAGGGATACCCCTGCTGTTTACGTGTTCAGAAATAAAAGCCGTGATTAAAGGTATGAAGCGGGGAAAATCTCCTGGTCATGATGGGCTCAGTATTGAGCACCTTCAAAATGCTGGTCTGCACTTGCCAAGAGTATTGACGATGTTTTTAAATTTATGTGTGGGGCATTCTTACCTACCACAGGAGATGTTAGATACATTAGTTGTACCTATAGTAAAGAATCGCACAGGAGACATAGCAGACAAAGGGAATTATAGGCCAATCTCACTGGCAATTGTGATAGCCAAAGTGTTTGATAGTGTGCTTGACACGCACCTCAGTAGATATACAAAACTACATGACACACAGTTTGGTTTTCGTGCTGGGCTGTCTACTGAGAGTGCAATACTTGCGTTGAAGCACACTGTCAAATATTATACGGACAGGAAAAAACTAGTGTATGCTTGTTTCCTGGACCTTTCCAAAGCTTTCGACCTGGTTTCTTATAACATCTTATGGGAAAAGCTTCGGAAGGCGGGAGTTCCTGCATCTTTAGTGTCAATATTATCTATCTGGTATGACAGGCAGAGGAACTTTGTGAAATGGACCAATGCCTTGTCAGACCCTTACAAACTCAAATGTGGTGTCAGGCAGGGAGATCTTACTTCTCCGAAGTTATTTAATATCTATGTTAACAACCTGCTTGTTGAGCTCAGCAGCACTCCTGTAGGATGCCATATAGACGGAGTTAGTGTAAATAACCTAAGTTACGCAGACGATATGGTGCTGATGAGCCCCACAATCAATGGAATTAGGAAATTGCTCCCCATTTGTGAAAGATACGCCGAGCAGCATGGGCTAAAATATAGCCCTACAAAGAGTGAGCTGTTGGTATTTAGAGGAAGACATAAAAGACCCTCAAATGTTCCTCCCGTAGAACTAAACGGTTCACCTTTGCAGAGGGTAACACAATTTAAATATTTGAGCCATGTTGTTACGGAGGATCTTAAAGATGATGCGGATATGGAAAGAGAGCGCAGGGCGATGGCTGTGAGGGGAAACATGCTTGCTCGCAGGTTTGCTGATTGTTCAGTACCGGTTAAAATAACGCTTTTTAAGGCGTTTTGTCAAATATTTTACACCAGCAGTCTGTGGGCTAATCATGCCCAAAAAGCTGACAACACACTGCGCATTCAATATAACAATGCCTTCAGGGCGCTGTTGAGGCTTCCGCGTTACTGTAGTGCGTCAGGGATGTTCGCTATGCTCGTGAAGGAGGAGGCGGGACGCGTGAGGGAGAGGCAAGCTTTGCACCCTCACGCCCCTAGTCGCCGCAGGAGACGCCCTGGGCGTCGGGAATTGGCAGCCGATTCCCGGCCACCGTAGGCGCGGGCTTGCGGACGGCGAGCAATGGGTAGCTCGCCGTCTGGTAAGGACCAGGCCCGAGTCGACGGCGCGTCGTGTTCCACGCGCGCCTCAAAGAGATGTCAGCACTATTGACGGGGTCCGCTAGGGCCGATGCCAGCTAGGGTTGCGGGATGTTCGAAAGAGTTACCGTGGCCCCGGCACAGGCAACAGAAGGAACACGGGTGGGTTTTAGTCAGTAAAAGTCTGACACGCCCTCTCGCTCCGCCCAGAGCGGGAGAAGTCATTTGATGATTTCCCATCCACAAAAAAAAAAAAAAAAAAAAAACAAAAAAAAAAAAAAAAAAGGGATGTTCGCTGACGCACACACGGACGATTATTTCGCGACCATGCGCAAGAAAGTGGCATCAATGATGCGCAGGGTGAGGGGGAGCAGCAACAGCGTAGGTACTGAAGGTTTTTTCAGATAGGTTAGAAGGGCCTACAATGGATAGGTTTATCAAGCTACATGTCAGACATGTGGCTTGATAAATCTTCCTCTAATTGGATACTGTGTTTTGTTTTTGTGTGCTACTACTAACATAGTTTGTAAGTTTTTTTTTTTGGTAATAATAACATGCTATGGGCCGTCGATGCCTGAAAATAAACGACAGACGCGGCGGGAGGACTTTGCAAAAAGAATTTGCAAAACTATTATGCCGCTCAATAACAAATATGAAATAATTTTTGACCGAGTGAACCGATTTTAACAAAAACTTGTTTATAAAAAAATAAAAAAAAAACAACCGACTTCCAAAAAAAAAACTACAAAGCGAAAAATAACTTTAGTTTTGGAAGTCGGTGGTTTTTTTTTATAAGGTGTACTGGGGTAATTCCGACGGGAATTTTTACGAGATGTCTAGAGGTCTACATTTCGGTTAGTTATGTAAAGTAGTTTCATATTTACTGCCATTAATAAGCGACTTCGGTTAACTTAATGAAAAGATTTAACCAATGGATATATTAGATTCATAAATATGTAGTTGGATTCACTAGATAGAGCATTTTGAATTTTTGAATTATAATTTTTTGGTTTACGGGAAATTACGAACTATCTTGGGGTTATTCCGAAATTATTTAAACGTCGACTTTATTGTACTTTGACCAAAGGTTTACATTTCTTTTTCAATCGTATTTACCCCTAACACAAAATATCATGAGTTTTAGTATCATTTCTTATAGTTTTGTATTTCGGAATTACCCCAAGAAGAGAATTTTATGGATTTTCGGAATATACCCTTTTTTGGAATTACCCCAGTGCACCTTAAATAAGTTTTTATTTTCCACTTTTTAGTTGTGGAACCTACCCCACCCAAATTCGTATACCACTACTTTCTAAGTAAATAACAATGACAGGAAGTTCACATCATCAACATACACTAAATGGAAAACACGAAAAACACACGAAACGAACATGAAAAAACGTATTATTGAAGCTAACTCAAAAACCACTCAACAGAATTTGAGCAAATTTATATGCAACCACCTCAGGAATATACCCTTTCAAATAAAAACTTTGCAAAAAGGCAAATATATGTCGCGCTAAGTCGTGTCAGAAGTTTGGAAGGCGTAGTTTCATCAGGTTTGGACGCCGTCAACAACAAATTATTAAGTCAACCACACGACGACAGATCGGTGACCAAATCTGTCTTCTGACAATCAAGGCCACACATAAAATACGACTCAAGTAGCGCAATTTGAAGCATATTACCATTAAAATAATTTATAGCCAGAGTACATCCCACGACAATTCCAATAAGCCCAAACACGGCTAGGATACATTATTTTAGTACGAAGTTCCGGTGCCTACCTTCCGGCTTCATCATCAGATCAATTCAATGCTACTATTTTCATCAGAACCATTTATTTAAATATACTTCGTCTTAGTTACTTTACTATCTTAATCGAGATATCGCCACCCATGAAATAACTGGGTGAATTTCAACAAATGCCATTTTTCTTATCATATCGGTGAACTTTTTCATTTATATATATTTTTTATTTTTTTCATGTTTAATGTAATATTTAGGATACTAAATACTCCCTTATTGGTAACCATCAACGTATCTTTTAAGACTATGGAGAAAATTCAGTTTGAATTCTGGTTTCCACCGATGTGACAATCCGGCACCGATTATCTTTTCTGTACACCGATATGATAAATTTATTCACCGATGTGATATACATATACAGCGATATGATAATCTATCCACCTTTGAACATCAAAAAAGAAATAGTAGGCTTATACATTTTTGAAGGAGTGACTAAGAACTGAATACCTGAACTAAGGGTATTATTTTCTTAGAATAAAAAATAATGTTTTTTTTTATTATCATTGTGTTTATTTAAAAGAAGTATAAAAAACAAAAATTTCTTGTACGTTATTGTACAATACACATTTATTAATGTGGCGATCAAGCTAATTGTTTTGCCATGTGTACACTTAAAACATTGTGGCGTTCTAGGTTCAACAATACTAAGAATAGAAACTTTATATAAGAAAACTTTATATACCTAATTAATCAGCCTTTTAAGTTTAACCTTAATCATAACAACACTACAATAATCACAGCTTTAATTATCACTTAATTTAATATTTTTAAAATCTTTGTTCTCAGTGCGTAAGTATCATAGATTACATAGAGATCGCTTATATCTTACATCTAGCAAATAATCTTTACCCTTAAAAAAAAACTTAAATTAAATCTGTCAGTATAATTTGGTTATTATGTTAATCAGCCTTTAAGTTCAACATAAATCACTACAGAACTTGAACCGTCTTCGTACTCCACTTTTATTAAATTGCACCATAATTAGACTTTTAAGTCATAGAAGACTATGTAGTATACCTATAGTTAATCACAGCACTTAATTACGTACTTTTATAATTATTATCTGTTACAACAATTAAACCTTTTTTTTTCAATTAAAACTAAAAACAATAAAAATAAAAATTTTAAAAACAAATCAGCCCAGATCAAAATAAGTCATCATCAGTGTCACTGCAACCAAATATATAATTAAATCTCTGTTTGATGTCAGGAGTTGGTTTACGTGGCTCATTTTTTTCTTTTTTAAAGTTAATTTTAGATTTTATTCTAAATATTTCCTCATCGGTGTCACTGTCTTCCACGGTAGGACTTGAAAATCTATTAGATGCTTTTACCGTATCCTCTTTATTTACGAATTGAGTTGATTCCTCTAAACCAACTAAAATGTTCGTGTCAATTTTCTCTAAAAATGAACAGGCAGGAGTACTTTGATCAAGATCTACATAGTTCAATAGCAAATTTTCAGACATTTTTGTCGAAGAGGATGATCTGGGTGCCGCATTTTCCGAGATTTTTAATGTATTTGATGGTGTAAAATACTTTGAATGTGATGGCTGTGGGAACAAAATTAATTTGTCAGTTAACTTTACTGGTCGCATTTTAGTGATATCTATTTTGGATTTAGTTCTGGATTTTTTATTACTCGAAGTAGAAAGTTGAGGTTTAGACTTAATTTCGTGTTCGGTTGACAAATTGTGGAAGTCTAGATGTTTGCCATGTGGACATTTAACAACATATTTCATACATTCATCTTCTATACAAGAAAGTCGACGTAAAACTATACGATTTTTAGCTTCTTTAGTCCAAATGACTTGTTTGACTTGCAATGTTCCACGAAATGTGTTCAAATTTGTAGGGAGAAGCCAGTCCTTTTCTTCAACTTCATATTCTTCTACAGTACTAATTTTCACGCCTTGGACAGCAGATTTTAAATAGTTTACAAAAGAGTCTATATTATTCATATCACCATCGTGTGCAACAAATCGATCCGCCGTTCGCTTCAGTAGCCCACCTACTCCATCTGGCGCACCTTTTCCATGACCACATTCACTATAGTTCCATATTATGTTAGTCAGAGAAGAGCAGTAAATACTGAGTTGGGACATAATATAAAAAATTTTCTTATTCCGATACTGGCCTGATGGAGAATCAGAAATAATAATAAGATTCTGAACAATTGGAGCTTCCTGTTTAATTTCTTCTAATATTGGAACAAGGTGAGCCCAAACGGCGGCAGCATCATGGCGCAGTGAAGAACTAATAGTGCAGAAACATTGAGTTGTTATATTCTCTTCCTTATTTTTATAGTAAATTACAGCAGTGTGTAATGTGAATTGTTGACGACTGCCACCAAAGTGCATAGATTGTATTTCGGACCCGTACTTGGAGCTATAGTTCTCACTAAAGTCAATGTGAACGACACAATCCTTTTCAGTCATGTTTTGTTTGTAGTGCTTAAAAGCTTGACTTTGATTTCGTATATTACTACAATGTGTTAAGAACGGTTTCAGATTGTTTTCAAATATTTTGATTAGTTGTAATGGTTTAACGGTTATTTTTACTTTTTCTACATTAACGGCTATTTTATCGACTCCATTTTTTTTGTAATTCTTTTTTATCTTCTTCCAATTCCAATAAATAACATCTTTGGAGTTATCAAATTCTTGATAATTTAAATGACGATTCTTACAGACAGGACATGTTCTTTGCAGGCATTCTACCTTAAAAATATCACAGCAAATACTACTTAGAATTTCAGTCGTGGTGTTTTCTTTTATGATACGATTTCTTTTTAAAGATGATATAACAAGATCCATGTTCTCATGTTTCTCACATAGGCATGTATTTCTCAAGTTTAATTTTGGCTGCGTGACCCAAAACGGCCTCATTCTTGTAAAAGTGACGTAACTGATTGGAGGGTAGCCCGAAGTCAAATACTTTTTGTGTAAATTTTTAATTGTGTCTTTCATCAGCCTTTTCTGTTTTTTTACTCCATTTTGTGTGACAGTATCCTTTTTACCTGGGCAAAGATTTGAATTTTCATCATCCTCAAAAAACTGAACAACAATCTTACGGATACGTTTTTGCAGGTCTATATTTTTTGGCTTCGTTGGGATTCGTCTCACTTCTAAATTACTCTGTTTTAATTTCTTAAATTCTTGATGTAGTCTCATGTATCTCTTTTTGTACATTAGTTTCTCTTTATTAGCCTTTGCCAATTGTTTTCTTAAATCGTGTATTTGCTGAGTTTTAACGTTTTGATATTTACGAAATTTCATTTTAATGTCTTGTTTGAATTTAACAGTATTAAAGGATGTGTCTAAGTTAGGACTATTTGGGCGTAATGTTGATTCTTCTGAAATTATAGAACTAATACTTGGCGTTCGTAAAGGAGATGCTATTGATAAATCTAGGGGACTGCTTGTACGTAAATAGTGGGAACTACTCGCTACTATGGCATCAATACGCAAATTAGGACTATTACATCGAACATTCTGTCGCAATAGCCGTGGGCTATGAGGTCCTATTAGTTCTTGAGAAATACCGGGCTCATTATCTTGATTTTTCGGTAGCGATTCTGCGTCATTGGTCTCTGAAACACTTGTTGGGTTGTTGCGGGCACCATTTGCCTTATTTTTTTTCCGCTGATAATATGCACGGGCACTGATTCGGTTTTTCTTTTGTGCATTGCGACGTGCATGTGCAGTCATTTGGCTTCGGGTTAGGATAAGTCCAGCTGCCTTTCTTTTAGCTAAGCGTTCTCTGTCTTTTCTTAAATGCTGCTCTCTTAACACAGGATCACTTTTGATTTTAGCTTTTCTTATTCTTTCCATCAACCTCTTTCTCTCTTTTTTCTCCTCCTCGTTTAGTTTTGATTTCAGCATTCTTAAACAAAATTAATCTTAAACAAAATTACTCGAACGAATTGTGTGCGGCACGAGCTGCACACAAGTTAATATTTATGAAAGTTAAAAAATATAATATGTGTATATGTATGTATATAATGTATGGTTGTAGGTATGCTCCATTGTTTTTTTGTTTACTTTAATGAAATGACACTATGTCTACCAATATGATAAAATTACACCGAGGTGATAATATGATCTACCGATGTGATAAAACAATCCACCGATGTGACAAAACTATGCGTCGATCATGAATCAAAACACCGATATGATATTTAAGACACCGATTGATTTTTCTTATCACATCGGTGTAAATTATCACATCGGTGGTAAAAAAGACCACCGATTACAGCGATATGAGAACAGCGACGTGAGAAATTATCGACTTTTTTGAAAATTATGAAAAATGTATAATATTTAGGCTAAATTCAAGTACCTATAATGATGCTAATTTACTTACTATGTCTGTTAGAACCAAACAATCGTAATAAAACTTCACATTACACTAGAAAAATGCAACCACCGATAATATAAAATAATTGCTTGGAAGTAACTGAAATGTCGTACTTACGTAATTGGCGGGAATATGCAGCGATTTGACACACGTCCGTCCTGACTGCGCACTAGCACACACTAACGAGGGAAATAAAATTGGGGTGGGGACACTGTCGGACTCATCGATGCAAAGTTAGGTTTAAATTACTTTTGTGCAGCGATATGACAAAATTTTGCGAGACAAGTACATTTATGCCTCTCAGTAATAAATATTATGAATTACGTAATAAAATATGCTACATATTAATAATAAAACTAATATTCTATGAAATAGAATAAGTTATATTCTTAAGTTACTTATTTTTATAACGATATAAGCGTTTTTGCTTGTAAAAAAAGTAGAGGGACAGCACCGATGTGACAAAAATAGAGGTTTATGTATTTATTTCTACCTTTGTAAATAGACTTAGACAAATAATATTTTATGCCACAACCCAATAAATACCTAATGAATACAAAAAAAAATAGTACAGAACAATATTCCTTTTTTCAAATACTAATTTCAATGAAGACAAAAAAAAAGTCGTTTGGGAAATTCACCCAACTATCATTGAGGAGTTCCCGTGGACATATGTGGTCTTCTGCATCAGTTCCGCTTCACCAAATGATATTTTTGAATGCAAATGCTTGACTTGTTGATGAAAATACGTAATTAATATTATTTAAATGCCTATAATATTTGCAGAGTTCCCTCAGTTCCTCATGGATTCTATCATCAGAACTGGATTTTGATAAAAATGGGACAAATCCGGAAGTATGTCCTTTCAATATAAAAAAAGAATTTTCCAAATCGGTTAAAAAAATACATACAATCGAATTGAGAACCCCCTCCTTTTTTAAAGTCGGTTAAAAATAAAGACTTAAATGTTATCTCAAGAAGTCAAGATACGAACTATAACCACATTTTCAATCCCTTAAATCTCTTAAAAAGAGGTACACAAAATTTTTAATATTATTTGTGATTTTTAAAATCAACCCTTATTTTACCCCCTAAGGGGATGATTTTTCAAAAACGCTGAACCACATAATTCTTTATTTCCTACCAAAAGTATAAATTTGAATTTTCATATCCCTAACTTAAAAAGTGCAGGGTTTCCCATACAAACTTTCATCCCCTATATCACCCCCTGTAGGGATATTTTTAAGACAAAAAGTAGCCTATGTCCTTTCCCAGGATGTCATCTATTTACTTGCCAAATTTCATCCGTTCAGTAGTTTAGGCGTGAAAAGGTAACATACAGACAGACAGACAGAGTTACTTTCGAATTTATAATATTAGTATGGATGGAAGTATGGATAGTATGGATTAACTATTTTTATTAAAAGTTATGAATTAACGTTAATTTAGAAAGTGCCTGCAACACCATTATTAGCAATTATCTTACGAAAATAAGACGTGGCGTAAATAATTTATGTGCAGGCGGTTCAATGTCTTTAATTAACCTTTCGTACGCCAGAACGCAGGCCTGCGCTCCAATTTTTTGAAGCTTCATATCCCGGAACGTAGATCTGCGCGATATTAACTGTACTCGAAAAATGCCACGCGCGCTTAAAATGACGCGGCAGATGGGACATTTTTGACGCGGCGCGGGTCCGCATACGCAAGGCCTGTTCCATGAGGCATGAGCCTCTATAGTTCTTTGAGACGCAAACAACAGTATTTTTAGAACATACCTATTAGCGTCTGATGCCAGAAGCTTGCTGTCAGAAGTTAGTATTATCAACTTGGATCTACGTTGAAGGAATTGTCCTATTTCAGTGGCTTATCATTCAGTAGACGTGCCGTGTATTTTGGAATAGATAATATATATTGAAGAGAAAACTGCTTTAGGCGCGTAGAGCTATTTTTGGTATTGGAACATCTTATGGGTTCGCCACACAGACATGCTAATTTTCTTGGTAGGGGAAAATCGTATAGGTTCGCGTCACCGACATGCTAATGTTTTTGGTAGGGAAAACTTAATGGGTTTGCGTCACCGACATGCTAATGTTTTTGGTAGGGAATACTTAATGGGTTTGCGTCACCGACATGCTAATGTTTTGGTAGGGAAAACTTAATGGGTTTGCGTCACCGACATGCTAATGTTTTTGGTAGGGAAAACTTAATGGGTTTGCGTCACCGACATGCTAATGTTTTTGGTAGGGAATACTTAATGGGTTTGCGTCACCGACATGCTAATGTTTTGGTAGGGAAAACTTAATGGGTTTGCGTCACCGACATGCTAATGTTTTTGGTAGGGAAAACTTAATGGGTTTGCGTCACCGACATGCTAATGTTTTTGGTAGGGAAAACTTAATGGGTTTGCGTCACCGACATGCTAATGTTTTGGTAGGGAAAACTTAATGGGTTTGCGTCACCGACATGCTAATGTTTTTGGTAGGGAAAACTTAATGGGTTGGCGTCACCGACATGCTAATGTTTTGGTAGGGAAAACTTAATGGGTTTGCGTCACCGACATGCTAATGTTTTGGTAGGGAAAACTTAATGGGTTAGCGTCCCCGACATGCTAATGTTTTTGGTAGGGAAAACTTAATGGGTTTGCGTCACCGACATGCTAATGTTTTTGGTAGGGAAAACTTAATGGTTTGCGTCACCGACATGCTAATGTTTTTGGTAGGGAAAACTTAATGGGTTTGCGTCACCGACATGCTAATGTTTTTGGTAGGGAAAACTTAATGGGTTTGCGTTACCGACATGCTAATGTTTTTGGTAGGGAAAACTTAATGGTTTGCGTCACCGACATGCTAATGTTTTTGGTAGGGAAAACTTAATGGGTTTGCGTCACCGACATGCTAATGTTTTTGGTAGGGAAAACTTAATGGGTTTGCGTCACCGACATGCTAATATACCACTGTTATTTTTTAGTTTAAAGTTTTCACTTCTTTCGACAGTCCCCATGGAAGCCATTTTCTTTTCTTATTTATTTATTTATTTTAAGTTTTCGGAAAACTTACAGCTAGGCAGACACAATGTAAAAGATACTAACAAGATGATGGCCAACTACAAGTTTTCACAGTTAACATGTACAAATAAGAACTTATGAAACTTGGGTATTATTATGCATTGCATTTGATTATTAAAATATATCACTCCGCGAAACTCTACTCAAAAACAATTATCTTTTACACGAGTCGTTACTGAAAGGCGGAAGGGATACGAAAGGTTAATAACTTTTTATAGGAGCTTCTTAAAATTGTGTAAAAATATGATGTTAAGGTAGCAAACAGGTAGAAAATTTTTGCATTTACAACGCAGTTAATACAACGCTAACTATGAGAACTTGCAAGTGGTCAGCCGTCCTGACGTCAGAACAGCTGACCACTTTATTTCTTTGATATATTACTTAACGCAAAGGTAGCAAATATTCAATTATAGGTAGTAAATAGTAGCAAATAGGTATTAAACAGTGCACATGGTCTCGTGTACATATCTCGTTTGCCGCTGTCTGCGCACGTTGACCGACAGCAGAGCGCGGCGAGCGCTGCCGCTGTCTGCGCACGTTGACCGACAGCAGAGCGCGGCGAGCGCTGCCGCTGTCTGCGCACGTTGACCGACAGCAGAGCGCGGCGAGCGCTGCCGCTGTCTGCGCACGTTGACCGACAGCAGAGCGCGGCGAGCGCTGCCACTGTTTGCGCACGTTGACCGACAGCAGAGCGCGGCGAGCGCTGCCGCTGTCTGCGCAAGTTGTACATAATCTTTGACCGGCAGCAGAGCGCGGCGAGCGCTGCCGATGTCTGCGCACGTTGTACATAATCTTTGACCGACGGCAGAGCGCGGCGAGCGCTGCCGCTTTTTACGCACGTTGACCGACAGCAGAGCGCGGCGAGCGCTGCCGCTGTCTGCGCACGTTGTACATAATCTTTGACCGACAGCAGAGCGCGGCGAGCGCTGCCGCTGTCTGCGCACGTTATACATAATCTTTGACCGACAGCAGAGCGCGGCGAGCGCTGCCGCTGTCTGCGCACGTTATACATAATCTTTGACCGACAGCAGAGCGTGGCGAGCGCTGCCTCTGTCTGCGCACGTTGTACATAATCTTTGACCGACAGCAGAGCGCGGCGAGCGCTGCCGCTGTCTGCGCACGTTATACATAATCTTTGACCGACAGCAGAGCGCGGCGAGCGCTGCCGCTGTCTGCGCACGTTGTACATAATCTTTGACCGACAGCAGAGCGCGGCGAGCGCTGCCGCTGTCTGCGCACGTTATACATAATCTTTGACCGACAGCAGAGCGCGGCGAGCGCTGCCGCTGTCTGCGCACGTTATACATAATCTTTGACCGACAGCAGAGCGCGGCGAGCGCTGCCGCTGTCTGCGCACGTTATACATAATCTTTGACCGACAGCAGAGCGCGGTGAGCGCTGCCGCTGTCTGCGCACGTTATACATAATCTTTGACCGACAGCAGAGCGCGGCGAGCGCTGCCGCTGTCTGCGCACGTTATACATAATCTTTGACCGACAGCAGAGCGCGGCGAGCGCTGCCGCTGTCTGCGCACGTTATACATAATCTTTGACCGACAGCAGAGCGCGGCGAGCGCTGCCGCTGTCTGCGCACGTTATACATAATCTTTGACCGACAGCAGAGCGCGGCGAGCGCTGCCGCTGTCTGCGCACGTTGACCGACAGCAGAGCGCGGCGAGCGCTGCCGCTGTCTGCGCACGTTGTACATAATCTTTGACCGACAGCAGAGCGCGGCGAGCGCTGCCGCTGTCTGCGCACGTTGTACATAATCTTTGACCGACAGCAGAGCGCGGCGAGCGCTGCCGCTGTCTGCGCACGTTGTACATAATCTTTGACCGACAGCAGAGCGCGGCGAGCGCTGCCGCTGTCTGCGCACGTTGTACATAATCTTTGACCGACAGCAGAGCGCGGCGAGCGCTGCCGCTGTCTGCGCACGTTGTACATAATCTTTGACCGACAGCAGAGCGCGGCGAGCGCTGCCGCTGTCTGCGCACGTTGTACATAATCTTTGACCGACAGCAGAGCGCGGCGAGCGCTGCCGCTGTCTGCGCACGTTGTACATAATCTTTGACCGACAGCAGAGCGCGGCGAGCGCTGCCGCTGTCTGCGCACGTTGTACATAATCTGTTAATAATACTACACTTGTAATTGTGGAAGAACTGTATTTAAAATAAAATTTCGTGGACCCCAGTCGGTTTGGCGGTAAAGTAACGATAGCTTGAATTTAAATCGAGCAACGCCATCTATCGACCCATGAGGAACTAACTTTACACAAACATTACTGCCGGCCAAGGACTGTTTAAGTCCTTCAGAAGAGGTTCAATTTAAAGTTAGATTGTGTACAAAATAAAACAATACTTATAACTAAAGTTAGGTTAGGTTAGTGTGATTAACTTATGAAGGTAATGCGCACAGTTTGGTTATTGGTCGCTTAGTGATATGATCTTTAATCTTTAAAGAGACAACACGAGTCACCCCATCTTTACCTGTATGTTTTTCAATCACACGTCCTAGGAGCCATTTGCCTGGAGGTAATCGTTCGTCTTTGACTAATACAATGGTGCCTAACTCAATATCTGGCTGTTGTTTGTTCCATTTATATCTATGCTGTAAAGTAGTCAAATACTCAGCTTGCCAACGTCGCCAGAGTGTTTGCAGCATACGTTGGACAAGTTGCCATCGATTAAGGTGAGTGGTGCGAGTATTTTCTACTCTTTCGTCAGGAACTACAATAGGGGGTTCCCCTATTAGGAAGTGGCCAGGAGTTAACGGCGGTTCACTTAAGGACGAATCAATTAAGGTAAGAGGACGTGAATTTACACATGCTTCTACTTGTGTGAGGAGAGTATAAAACTCATTGAAAGTGAGACAACTTTGACCAATAACGCGTTTTAGGTGACCCTTTATAGATTTTACACCGGCCTCCCATAATCCTCCGAAGTGTGGAGCTCCAGGGGGGATGAAATGCCAGGTAGTGTGATCATTAGCAAGTAATTCTGCTATCTCGTGAACCAAATCAACTTGAGAGTTTTGAAATTGGAGCGCCATTTCTCTTGAAGCACCTTGAAAGTTGGTTCCACAGTCACTATACATATCCTTACAGTGCCCGCGACGCGCAGAGAAACGCTTGAAAGCTGCCATAAAGGCCATAGTGGTCAAAGCTTCGACCAACTCCAGGTGAATAGCCTTTGTGACTGTGCATACAAAGAGACTAATGTAAGCTTTACTGGTGCGAGTACATCTACCAGGATACAATTTCAACGAGAAGGGTCCCGCGAAGTCCACTCCACAGGATAGAAACGGTCGTGCTGGTTTAACCCTATACGAAGGCAAATTTCCCATGAAAGGAGGTCTTGGCGCGGCTCTTTGTTTAAAACACGGAATACATTTTCGGATAATACTCTTAACAAGTCTCTTAGCACCAATAATACAGTATTTCAAGTTTAATATATTAAGAGTTAATTGATATCCACCATGCAACGTTCGGTGGTGAGCATCTGTGACAACTAGTTTAGTGAAATGGCATTGATTTGAGAGGATAACTGGTGACTTAAAATCCAATTTACCCTGAGCATTAGCGAGTCGGCCACCAACTCTTAATATATTTTGGTTATCAATATAAGGGTGAAGTGAAAACAATTTACTAGATTTAGGTAGAGACTTACCAGCTGACAATAGCTCAATTTCAGTTTGAAAAACACACTGTGACAAACGGATACATGGGTCATATTCAAAATAATTGTAAGTTACGGATAGGAAACAAATATGAATATTATTTGATTGTAACAGAAAAATAACAGAAAGGAATTATTAGGACAAGTGTTGACAACTGCAAAATATGAAAAATGTAGATGTGCCAATATATTGCTAGGTGAGCGATAAGGTTTCTATGGTCTGAAAATAACACGGTAAATCTCCCAAGTTTGTTCTTGGGATAAGTTCATCCCAACTACGGAACCCTACATTGTGCATGGTCCGACACGACGACGATGCATGCCCTTAGCCGGTTTTTGCAAATTGCAGCTCTAGTAGGTTGTATGTAGATCAAAATGTGATACGCGACGATGGTAGTGTAGGTATTAATATTAAGGCGAAAGGATTCTAATGATTATAATTATGTAAAACTATAACTATACTATACTATAATTATTACGGCCGTGAATCATATTTTAATCAACATACAACCTTCCACTGACCTACAAATTGTAAAAAACGTGAGATAATTTGAATTTCGCGGGCTACTGTGGCGCATCCCCCTTAACTGATTCTGAGACTGCCGACGACGAGAGGCCGGGTACGCGTCGGCGAGGCTGTGCGGTTAGTACAAACGGCGCAAGCGGTGATATACCCAGTAAAACATGCACACACAGACAATACATGGCACAGCAATGCAATACATGGCACATTATTCGAAAACTTTACATACTTCAAATAAATTGAAGTAAAAAAAAAATGTTTTGGCTAACCTGAGGTGCAGTAAGTATAATTAATATTTTATTATCATTAATGTATATGTGACACCATGTGAATAACGCCTAATCATTCATATCTGTTACGTAACAGAAAAAGTGACGGATAAAATAACGTATATGAATTAATTGCACGTGTCTAACCTACAAATCTATTTATTTCCACACTAATTTAAATGTTATACGAATATTTTATATTTAAAACAATTAGCACAATACAGACATTTTCTAGTATGAGTAATAAAACAGTAAACTTACTAACCGCTATTTTAAACGTCTCACATTGAATATTTACTTTTAAAAGTCTAATTTTCTTCGACAACGAAACGAGCTGAGAAACTATATTGAACAAAACGGCCGATCATTTATTCTTACGTCGTGTAGTGACAGGTAGTGGACTAATGTTGCCAGTATATCAAATTTCTTTATTACCATGGAAATAATATTAAAATATCATAACAGAGAAGAATAACAGATATGTGTAAAATCAGGAGACTCATTAATAAATTAAATTTGAAGAACAATAAATAGTATTTTATATTTTGTTTAGTGGAGTGTTGAAAGTTTAAACAATATTCTCTGAATATAGTTTATTTTTTAAACTTTTGTGTAATGGTTAATAGTTAAATTATTTTTTTTAGTTTACCGTCAAAGACGTGGACATTGAATACTTGTATGAAACGGAATCTACGCAATGTTTGGTTTCATTTTTTTTTAAGAATTGTTTAGCTGTATCAAATGTTTCGTTGTTTTTTATTAAGCTCAAATAAACATTTAATCTGTTTGTTTATGAAATTCTAGTCAATTGTATCTCGTTATAAAAATAATTGGGTTGGACAATAAGACAGTAGTAAATATACAATTATTTTGAATATGACCCACATACATTACGTGCGTTTAACAATTCATTCGCAGTTAAAAAACTTTTCCAGTTTGTAGCAACTTCAATAGCCTTTTCTTTACACCTTTGCACAAATCTCAAACAATAAGCGGTAACTCGTACTAATTTAATGAAACTGGAATAGCGATTTAAATGTGAGTGTGGATCATCAATTTGATTGTTAATAGTAATATGAGATGCCATTTCAGACTTAGACTCTAAAACAGTATCAGGTAAGTTATCCTCCGAATACACAAATTCAGATTGAGTTTTTAGAAATTGCGGTCCTTCCCACCATAGCGTTGACGCTTTCAGCTCGTTTGGATTCATACCTCGCGAAGCTAAGTCTGCTGGGTTATCAAGTGACTTGACATGGTGCCATTGACTACTATTAGTGACATTTAAGATTTCAGTGGTACGGTTAGCAACAAAAGTCGTCCACGAATTAGGATGTTTACGTAACCAAGCCAGCACTATAGTGGAATCAGTCCACGCGTAAATATTACTTTGTTCAATTGGTATACTAGTTTTAATGTCAAGTAACATCTTAGCCAAAAGTACTGCACCGCAGAGCTCTAAACGAGGAAGCGAAACTTGTTTGACTGGAGCAACCTTTGATTTTGCAGCGATAAGACGCATTGTGATAGCATTGTCGTCCAGAACTCTAAGGTAAACAACACAAGCATAAGCAGCACAAGAAGCATCACAAAACCCATGAATTTCCACATTCAATTTAGCAGGTAACAAGCCAAGCCACCGAGGAAGCTGTATAGTATTCATGTGTTTTATGTTGTTGTGAAAAGCACACCATTCAACTCTCAAGGTATCAGGTAAAACATCGTCCCAGTCCAGGCCAGCCAACCACAGCTTTTGCATGAAAATTTTTAGCACAATGACTACAGGAGCTAACCAACCTAGCGGGTCAAATGTTTTGGCGATAATGGACAACACTGTTCGTTTAGTAATAGTATCAACAAGCGGATCAATTGACATTTTCAATTCAAAATTATCACTGTGCGGATTCCAAGAAATGCCCAAAGCTTTAATAGTGTCATTCATTTGTATGTTAACAACAGTTTGGTTAGATTTATCGGCATCTGGAATTTGTGACAATACCTTTGCACTGTTTGACGACCATTTGTGTAACAAAAATCCACCTCTTTGTAATAGTTCAGTTATTTGTTTTTGCAGACTAATTGTGTCATCTTCATTGGATGTTCCTGACATCAAGTCATCCATATAAAGATCTGTTCGCAGTAGCGGCGCTGCAACTGGAAACGCTTCCTTCTCATCATTGGACAGCTGGTGCAAAGTTCTAATGGCTAGGTAAGGTGCACAGGATGTTCCATAAGTGACGGTAAGTAACCTGTATTCTCTAATTGCTTCATCCGAATTTTCTCGCCATACGATTCGTTGATACTCCGCATCACTAGGATGAATTAGTATCTGCCTATACATTTGTTGAATGTCCGCTACCAAACAAATTCTATGTGTTCTCCACCTTGTTACTAAATCCTTTATATCTTGTTGCAGGGGCGGACCAATCATCAGTTCATCATTCAAGGACGTTCCTGTTCCAGGTTTAGCGCTACCATCGAAGACTACGCGCAGCTTTGTGCTAATGCTGGATTCCTTCAAGACGGCGTGATGAGGTAAGTAGTATTTATTACTTGTGTTTCTTTCCTTTTCAGGTATGACTTCCATGTGTGCTTGTGATTCATAATGCCTCAAGAATTTGCAATATTCTTCCTTAAATTCAGGTTTGTGCTTGAATCTCTTCTCCATTTGAGTTAAACGATTAATTGCTAAACCTTTTGTGTCACCTAGTTGGGTCGCGTTTTTGAAAGGCAAGCGGAGTATGTAACGGCCCTCAGCGTTCCGAGTGTGAGTTTCTTTATAATGCTCTTCGCACTGAGTTTCCAATTGTGTAAGCGGTCTTTTAATCTGTGTGTGTTCCTCCAGTTCCCAGAATCTCCTGAGCAACTGGTCAGTCTCTAATTTAGTATGTGAGACAACAACATGATATGAACTTTGTGAGGCATTCTTACACGTTTGTCCTGAAATCAACCATCCAAGACGTGAATTAAGTGCAATCATTGCGTTGTGTCTATGTAAACCATCCAGCATTAATCGTGAGTGTACTTCTGCTCCCAACAAGATATCTATACACCCTGGCTTGTGGAATTGTGGATCAGCAAGTTTCATCGTACTTAGAAGAGGCCAGGAATCCATAGATACTTCATGTGCAGGCAATAATGAGGTCAATCGTTTGAGTACAAAGGCTTGTGTAGTAATTATGTGTGAAGAATCATAAATAGAGTGAAATTCAAGGTTGACCATCGACTTCGTTGTTATTGTTTTCTCATTGGATACCCCAGTAATTTTACCATTAACAGCAATACGATCAAGACGCAGCAGTTGCGCAGTTGTTTCAGTCACAAGTGATGCCTGGGATCCTGGATCAATCAAGGCTCTAAGTTGGTGAGTGGATCCATTTTTAGCAATAACAACAACACGAGCTGTTGCTAAAATAACCTGTTGTACATTATTTGTTTCAGCTTTCATGGTGACAGCCTCGTGCGTTTCTGGCTCACCGTGTTCTGTAGCTGTGCTTGTCTTGGTCGGGTTTGTAAAATGCAAGAGTGTGTGATGACGTCGACCACATTTCCTACAGCTTGTGTTTGCTTGCATTGACTCACTGAATGACCCTTAACAAAACAGTTGAAGCAGATGTTATTCTTCTTGACAAAGTCATAGCGTTGTGAGATTTCCAAATTAGAAAATCCTTTGCAGTGGCAAATGTAATGGTTTTGTGAACAAAAAGTGCAGGTGCTTTCAATTTCAGTGGCGAAAGATTTCATAGGAACGGATTTTGCTTGGGTTGAGGTGGGTTTCGCTGAATCTTTCTTTGAAGTATCCTTTCTAATACTGTTGATAACTTCCATGGCTCTGAATCGGCTTTCTAGTAGTGACGCTAAAGTCTCAAAGGTTGGTATGTCTCGTGATGAACCAAGGGACTGTTCCCAAAGTTTGTGAGTTTCAATGACAATTTTAGAGACAACAATGTGAACTACTATAGCATCCCACTTGTCTATTTCAATATCAAGACTTTCTAGCGAATTCAAGCATTCGCGTGTGGTGTCTAGAATACCTTTCAGGCTTTGAGCACATTCGTTGGTCATTTTGCGCTGATAAAGAAGACGATTCAGGATGTTATTAACAATTATCCTCTTATTTTCATAACGATTCTCAAGGGTCTCCCAAGCCTTATCATAGTTAGCTGCGGTAAGTGTGAAGTGTTTTAATAGCTGCTCAGCCTCACCCGTAATACTGGACTTCAAATAATGGTGTTTCTCAATATTTGATAGGTTATTATCATTGTGAACAAGGGATGTAAAGACGTCACGAAAGCTGAACCATTCAGTGTAGTTACCGGAAAACTTAGGTATGTTAATCGGCGGTAACTTCGTTTTGTTTTTTATCCTTTCAGATGTTTCGTCAGGACATGTGGCCAAAGTTGTAGCCTGCTGTGACTCCTGATGGGACAGCTCGATCAAGTAATCTTTAATCGCAGTTTTAAAATCAAGATAATTTTCTTCAGTCGCATCAAAATTTGCAATAGGATCAAACTTTATTTTGTCGAGAACATCCGTGGAAACACTCTTCAAAATCTCATCGTGTTGTTTATTATACGTATCCCAATATTCAGTCAATGTGTCTAATCTCGTTTCTAAATAACCTCTGGTATAACGTGACTTTGAAGTTTTCTTTGTGTTACTATACAACTTAGCAATCCGCTCACTCAACTGTTTTTGTACCGCACACAATTGCGACATATTTATTAGATCAAATCAATTTACTTCAAAAAATATCACAGTTAAAAAACCGGTGTGAATTTACAAAGTTCGTAAAACAGAAGAATTGGCTAAGTCACTGTAGTTAATATTTTCAAGTGTCCAAGATGCAAAATCACACAAAGTCCTCAAAGAGAGAAATTTTCAAAGTCAATCTTTCTAAGTATTTTAACTAACGTAGCAAGTATCACTAAGTTCACTGAGTCCACACAACTGAGATTTCACTAAGTCCCTATTCTCTTGTAAATGTTCACAGTCTTACCCATCAGAGTCCAATGTCCAATAATCCAATGTCGCACTCACTTTATTAACACTTCACTTTTTCACTGCACTGAAATTATTCACCTCACTTTTTATCCGGCTCGAAGGACCAAATGTTAATAATACTACACTTGTAATTGTGGAAGAACTGTATTTAAAATAAAATTTCGTGGACCCCAGTCGGTTTGGCGGTAAAGTAACGATAGCTTGAATTTAAATCGAGCAACGCCATCTATCGACCCATGAGGAACTAACTTTACACAAACATAATCTTTGACCGACAGCAGAGCGCGGCGAGCGCTGCCGCTGTCTGCGCACGTTGACCGACAGCAGAGCGCGGCGAGCGCTGCCGCTGTCTGCGCACGTTGTACATAATCTTTGACCGACAGCAGAGCGCGGCGAGCGCTGCCGCTGTCTGCGCACGTTGTACATAATCTTTGACCGACAGCAGAGCGCGGCGAGCGCTGCCGCTGTCTGCGCACGTTGTACATAATCTTTGACCGACAGCAGAGCGTGACGAGCGCTGCCGCTGTTTGCGCACATTGTACATAATCTTTGACCGACAGCAGAGCGTGGCGGGTGCTGCCGCTGTCTGCGCACGTTGTACATAATCTTTGACCGACAGCAGAGCGCGGCGTGCGCTGCCGCTGTCTGCGCACGTTGTACATAATCTTTGACCGACAGCAGAGCGCGGCGAGCGCTGCCGCTGTCTGCGCACGTTGTACATAATCTTTGACCGACAGCAGAGCGCGGCGAGCGCTGCCGCTGTCTGCGCACGTTGTACATAATCTTTGACCGACAGCAGAGCGCGGCGAGCGCTGCCGCTGTCTGCGCACGTTGTACATAATCTTTGACCGACAGCAGAGCGCGGCGAGCGCTGCCGCTGTCTGCGCACGTTGTACATAATCTTTGACCGACGGCAGAGCGCGGCGAGCGCTGCCGCTGCTTGCGCACGTTGACCGACAGCAGAGCGCGGCGAGCGCTGCCGCTGTCTGCGCACGTTGTACATAATCTTTGACCGACAGCAGAGCGCGGCGAGCGCTGCCGCTGTCTGCGCACGTTGTACATAATCTTTGACCGACAGCAGAGCGCGGCGAGCGCTGCCGCTGTCTGCGCACGTTGTACATAATCTTTGACCGACAGCAGAGCGCGGCGAGCGCTGCCGCTGTCTGCGCACGTTGTACATAATCTTTGACCGACAGCAGAGCGCGGCGAGCGCTGCCGCTGTCTGCGCACGTTGTACATAATCTTTGACCGACAGCAGAGCGCGGCGAGCGCTGCCGCTGTCTGCGCACGTTGACCGACAGCAGAGCGCGGCGAGCGCTGCCGCTGTCTGCGCACGTTGTACATAATCTTTGACCGACAGCAGAGCGCGGCGAGCGCTGCCGCTGTCTGCGCACGTTGTACATAATCTTTGACCGACAGCAGAGCGCGGCGAGCGCTGCCGCTGTCTGCGCACGTTGTACATAATCTTTGACCGACAGCAGAGCGCGGCGAGCGCTGCCGCTGTCTGCGCACGTTGTACATAATCTTTGACCGACAGCAGAGCGCGGCGAGCGCTGCCGCTGTCTGCGCACGTTGTACATAATCTTTGACCGACAGCAGAGCGCGGCGAGCGCTGCCGCTGTCTGCGCACGTTGTACATAATCTTTGACCGACAGCAGAGCGCGGCGAGCGCTGCCGCTGTCTGCGCACGTTGTACATAATCTTTGACCGACAGCAGAGCGTGGCGGGTGCTGCCGCTGCTTGCGCACGTTGTATATAATACCCCCATACCGCCCTTAAAACCATGACTGAAGCTCGTGACCTAGCGGACTGTCTTACAGAGATGAACCGCACCATTCAGGAGTCCTGTACGAAGCAAGGAGCTGGGCGGAGTGATGCATCTTATGCCATCCATCAACATTTATATTCATCACTCTTTTAGTCACATGCGTTTCCTCCCTCCTCTTCACATGTCCATACCAAGCCAAACGATTTCCTTTCAACTTTTCTGTCACTGGCGCCACTTTCAAACTTCCCCTTATATACTCATTTTTTACTTTATCCAATTTCGTCACTCCACAAATCCATCTCAACATTCTCATCTCCGCTGCATGCAATCTTTTTTCATCCGTCTTCTTCACGGCCCAGCATTCCGATCCATACAGTACGACAGGCCTTATCACGGACTTATAAATTTTTCCCTTTAATTTGAGGGGCATCCGTGGGTCGCAAGTTGTTCTGTGACCTGTCGCCATTTCATCCATCCTGAGTTGATCCGGTGCGCTACGTCTCGGTCTACTTCGCATTCAGTTGGAGAATATGGGGAGGTATTTTATTATAGCACTTTAAACAGTACCCCATGAAGGATGAGTCTACTTTAGCCAGTCTGAAACCTGGTTGAACTAATTGGTCCTCATTTCTAGTCCTATAATTGTGTCGTTCACCACTTTTACTGAACAGATTTAGATTTTTCCTTACGTACATGATGTTTTCATAGATATATTGACAAGGTACGATCATGATGTTAATATCTTCCTAGGGCGTCCCCTTCCAGCGTTTCCACTCACATCTGCCGTGTAAATACCTTTTGTTAGTCGACTTTCATTCATCCTCTCAACATGACCAAACCATCTAAGCATATCTTTTCAATGTTTGTCACTACATCTTCTTTTAAACCGCACCGTTGCCTTATCACATCATTCCTCAGTCTATCATTTATAGTCACACCACACATGCTTCGCAAGGAACGCATTTCCACAGCATTTATTCTACTTTCATGCTTCTTTTGCCACACCCAACATTCACTTCCATACATAAGCGTAGGCACCAGCACACCATTGTGAACAGCCAGTCGGGCCTTTTTGGACATTAACTGGTTGGTCACAACTACATGTATAGCACCATTCGATTATTTCCCGCATTTTTTATTTTTTTTTATTTAAGATAGGTTTGCTCTTGACTCTAGTCTAGGTCAGAGATGACAGATTTACTCTCCTTTCCACATCTTCATCTATCTTTCCCTCCCTTGTAAACAGACTCCACAAATATACAAGCTCACTTACTTGCTCCACACTTTTATCATTTACTAGCTTCCGCCCGCGACTTCGTCCGCATAAAATTTCTTGCTCCCCCGCCCCACCCCGTCGCATCGCATCGCCTGCCCGCGCTGTTACTTCGTTTTCGCTTAGCGCTCGTTCTTCCTTTTTTGTTTTTGCTCGGCTTCTAGGGTCCTAGCGTAATGTTACATACCCTATAGCCTTCCTCAAGAATTTGACTTTATAATGCTAAAAGAATTTTTCAAATCCGACTGGCAGTATCAGAGATTAGCGCGTTCAAACAATCAATAAAAAATAAAATGTGTCGGTAACTAATAGACTAAGCGCACTTTTCTTACTTTAAGCATTTTTATATCCGTCGTAATTTCTAAACGAAAGGTCCGAATTGAATAATTTAAAAAGGAATTTACACGTACTTAATAAACATTCATTATGAACTATTTATTTGCAAACTAGCTGACCCGGCGAACTCTGTTCCGCCTTAAAGGCAATAAATAAGCAGATTTTCGAATTTATTAAGTTAATTTTTTTATTAGAAAAAAAAAAGAAGTACATTAATCATTTATTATTGTTTCTGCATTTCAGTACATAGGTTGCTCTTCACTTAAGTACCTTGTGATACACGACATTTTTTGTTTTCTTATCAGGCGCAAAAGCAAACAACGCAGATGGTCTTCCGACCCGTGAACATGCCACATATAATTGACCATGGGAAAAACATGGATGTTCTAGATTCAAACCACAAACTTTTAAAGATTGGCCTTGTGATTTGTTGATGGTCATGGCAAATGCAAGACGGATCGGAAATTGAAGTCTTTTAAATTCAAACGGCATATCGGTTGGGATCATCGGGATCCTCGGAATGAGAACTTCCTCACCTTTGAATTTTCCTTTCAGTATCGTCGCGTAAATTACATTGTTCATCAATTTTCTAACCACCAAACGCGTACCGTTGCACAGCTTTGGTTGGTTTATGTTTCGAAGCATGATTACTACGGAGCCAACCTTTAGGCGTAAATTGTGTGGTGGTAAGCCAGGCACATCCAAGGAGTTTAAATTGTGTGGTGGTAAGCCAGGCACATCCAAGGAGTTTAAATTGTGTAGTGGTAAGCCAGGCACATCCAAGGAGTTTAAATTGTGTGGTGGTAAGCCAGGCACATCCAAGGAGTTTAAATTGTGTGGTGGTAAGCCAGGCACATCCAAGGAGTTTAAATTGTGTAGTGGTAAGCCAGGCACATCCAAGGAGTTTAAATTGTGTGGTGGTAAGCCAGGCACATCCAAGGAGTTTAAATTGTGTGGTGGTAAGCCAGGCACATCCAAAGAGTTTAAATTGTGTAGTGGTAAGCCAGGCACATCCAAGGAGTTTAAATTGTGTAGTGGTAAGCCAGGCACATCCAAGGAGTTTAAATTGTGTGCTGGTAAGCCAGGCACATCCAAGGAGTTTAAATTGTGTGGTGGTAAGCCAGGCACATCCAAGGAGTTTAAATTGTGTGGTGGTAAGCCAGGCACATCCAAGGAGTTTAAATTGTGTGGTGGTAAGCCAGGCACATCCAAGGAGTTTAAATTGTGTGCTGGTAAGCCAGGCACATCCAAGGAGTTTAAATTGTGTGGTGGTAAGCCAGGCACATCCAAGGAGTTTAAATTGTGTGGTGGTAAGCCAGGCACATCCAAGGAGTTTAAATTGTGTGGTGGTAAGCCAGGCACATCCAAGGAGTTTAAAAATTCTATTGGATAGTTGGTGACTTCATCTTCATTTGTGACGCAGTCAATAGATTTGAATGAATGCATTGTTCCAATGATCTTATTTTGAATTATATAGTTCAGGTCGTCTACATCTTTATTCTAAGCCGCTAAAATTGCTCGCTCACTCAACCATTCATTATTTTTGTAGTTAGAAATAATGTCTGGAAATACATTGTTGATAAGTTCGTCTTTTGATGAGACAAAATTACAGAAATTATTTGGAAATGATATCAATCCGCTCGATTCATCGACAGGTACTTGACCATTACCGATAGTCAGCAATTGCTCAGAGAAATCTTCAGCAGATGTATCATTAAGCAATGCAACTCTCATGTTTGTTGTCAGCTGCAGTTTCTTCACATAGCGCCATAGATTCGACGATTTGAGGCAAGCATTTATTTCGTCGGCAGCCGTAGATCTTGGAATTACTGGCAGTGTTTGGCGGAAATCGCCAGACAGTAAAATCATTGCTCCTCCAAAACATCTCGAGTCATTCCGTAAATCTCTCAATGTTCGGTTAAGTGCTTCTAATACACGTTTATGTGCCATTGTGCATTCGTCCCAGATGATGATTTTCGATGCCGATAAAACTTTGGCCATTGCTGAATTTTTTGTAATATTACACGTTAGTTCTTCAATAGTTTGAAGATTTAACGGTAATTTTAATGCTGAATGAGCCGTACGGCATCCTTCTAACAATGTGGCTGCTATTCCAGAAGAAGCAACTGCAACCGCTATGTTGGATCTCGCACGAACAGTGGCTAAAACTACTGACATGAGGAATGTCTTACCTGTTCCACCAGGGGCATCTAGGAAATATAAACCACCATTTCCATCATCGATTGCCTTCATTAAAGTACGAGTATCATAAACTTCCTTTTGTTGGGAATTCAACAGGGGTACATTCGTTTGAACTACTAAATCATATATATATAGTTATACCACGTTTTATAGTGACTGATGTTTTATGTCAAATCACACGGGAACACTGTCGAACGGAATAAATAGTATCCTATGTCCGTCTCCTGGCTCTAAGCTACCTCCTCACAAATTTTCAGCCATATCGGTAAAGCCATTCTTGAGTTATAAATAGTGTAACTAACACGACTTTCTTTTATATATATAGATTATAGATTTTCACATCACACATCGATACGTCCTCTTCTCTTTCAAACACCATGACCTTCGTCTTATTCACATTTATATTCATCCCTTTCATCTTGTATGCTTCATCCATGACAGTCACCATGGCTTGCAACTGTTCTGCTGACGATGCAAGTAGAACTTGATCATCTGCGTAGAGAAGGCATTAGACAAGCAAATCATTCATCCTCAATCCGCACTCACCCTCTTTCAAATTTGTCAGACAACTATCCATGTACAAGTTGAACAGCCATGGTGACACTACACAACCCTGTCTAACACCCCTCGAGATGCATAACCAGTCCGTGTATGCCCCATTTATCCTAACACAAGCACTGGAATCTTTGTACAAAGATTTTGTCACTCTTATCACTCTATTTATTAAAACCTTTGCATACAGTTTGCCAACAACACTCAAAAGACTAATGCCGCGGTAGTTTTTACACTCCTGCTGAGAGCCTTTTCCCTTATGTACGTAGTGGTACGATTACAGCCTTGCACCAATCATCCGGCACACGGCACACATATTAACACATATTAAAGATCCGGCACAACAGACTTGCTACCACCCCGTCACCGCCCTTCAGCATTTCAGCAGACACTCTGTCGTACCCCGCAGCTTTCCTAACTTTCATCCCTTTCAGCGCTCTTACAATGTCATCTATTTCTATTTCATTCTTTTCATCTGCATCTGAGCTTGGGTCTTCAAAACTGGTTTCTGCCCAATTACCCATTCCTTGCACATTATCCTGACAGCTAAATAAACTTTCAAAGTATCCATTCCATCGTTCCAAGACCTTACATTCTTCGCTTAGTAAACATCCATCTTCTCCTCTTATAACATTCATACTCGATGTTCTTGTCACTCCGCGTGCCAATCTTACCTGTTTCCAGAACAGCTTAACATTGGCCCTGAAGTTTTCAGAGAACTTTGTGTTATATTGGGTTGGCAACAAAATATTGACTCACTTTGAAAAAAAAAATCTTTCTTCTTATCGAATTGAACTAGAAAGTTCTTTTTTTAGATAAATCTAGAACATTCCAGAAGCTTTATTATTGAATAAATAAAAGGCGGCTAGAGCGCGTCTTTGGCAGTTTAATCCATGACATGGATCAGCACGCTATTCGAGCTGTAATATTTTACGAGTTTAAACGTGGCTCCAGTACAAGGCAGACAAATGCGAATATCAACAACGCATTTGGAGAGGGCACAGTCACACAGTCAACTGTAAGTCGATGGTTTCATCGCTTCTCATCCAGCGATACAACACTAGAGGATCGAGCCCGTTCAGGTCAACGAATCATATTGGATGTCGACATGCTGCTGGCAGAATTAAATCAAAACCCGGATGCTACTACTCGCGAGTTAGCGCAGGCACTTGGCTGCAGTCACACGGCTATCGAAAAGCGACTACATGCACTGGGATATCGGCAAGTGCTGGCAAAATGGATTCCGCATCAGTTGAGTATGGCAAACCGAACTACCCGAATATCGATTTGTCAATCGTTGCTCCTCCAGCCCAAACAAAAGGAGTTTCTAAGTAATTTAGTAACAGGAGATGAGAGCTGATTACTGTATAAGAATGACAAGCGTAAAGCCTACTGGTTACCACGAGGAGAAGAACCGCCAATCCAAGTCAAAGAACAAACTCATAAACGGAAGGTTTTGCTTTGTTGTTGGTGGGATGCAGGCGGTATGATTTATTATGAATTACTCCCTGAAGGACAAACTGTTAACGCCAATGTCTATGGTAATCAGCTTCGTAAGTTAGCGGCTGCTGTGAAAAAAAAGGCGAAGAAAAGTCAACATCCACTTGCTACACGATAATGCGCGACCTCACGTTGCTTCTGCCACACGTCAGCAATTGCAGGAGTTAGGCTGGACTACAGTTCCGCATCCACCGTATTCTCCAGACTTAGCGCCCTCCGATTATCATCTGTTTCGCTCTCTTAAAAACTATCTGCGTGGACAGCGCTTTAATGATTTTAGCGCAGTGGAGAATACACTGGATAACTTTTTTAAACGGCAGCCCGTTGATTTCTGGGAGCAAGGCATTCAATCTTTGCCAGATAGATGGAAACAAATTATAGATTTACACGGCGATTATATCGTCGAATAATAGTTTTTAATAAAGAATACAAATATTAATATTTTTTTGAAACACATTCGAAAGTGAGTCAGTATTTAGTTGCCAACCCAATACTTTTCTTCCTGTTCATCCTTCTTCATTTTTATTTTATTTGTTTCTCTTTCTCAGCTATCACGAGGTTCTCGTCATGTGGAACGGCGCGCTAATCGATCTATGACCACTATATCAGGCTTATTGGCGACAATAGTCCTGTCAGTAATGATAGACCGATCACAATACAACGTGACATGGTCATTTTCGAGAACTGGGTCGGGCACATACTTGTAAATACGGTACCTCAGAGTCCACAAGTTTGTATTTCAAAGCAAGTTGCTGGTGAATAATCCTGGCCACTTGGTTATGTCTGTGCAAGTACTCGCCGTTAGCCAGACGAGAACAACCAGAGATGATATGTCTGATAGACTCACCCGGACGGTGGCATGCCCGACACACGTCAACCGTCCCGTCCTACATAATATGTCTCCGATAGTTATTCGGCAAGATAACTTCGTCCATAATTGCACAGACGAAACCTTCTGTTTCCCCAAAAAGGTCACCAAAACGTAGCCAGGATACGGACGCTAAGAAATCTACACCGGGCTCATGAAGAGCCCGATAGAAGCGCCTGATAGAAGAGCCCGATAGAAGCGCCCGTGAAGCTCCTCGCGTTGCCATACCGCCTTGCGGTCATCTGTACTAAGTACCAGTTTGGCCGGTTTGCGCCAGTTCTCTTTAGCCATGGAGAGCGGGTGAGCCCCTTGTCCACTGCGACCACATCACGGTGCATACCCACGTCGGCTTTTAAAAAATATTGGCTGAGGCTGCACACCTCGCGGTTGTGGAGGGTCTTCGTATTTAAAAATAAAATAAAATTCATTTAATTCAGACAAAATACTGTCCATAATTTGTTAGTCTTACATTAATTATCTTAAAAACTATGTTAGTAATGACGTGATCAATTAAATGCCTTCATAACAAAATATAAAGAAATAATAGCAAATAAAAGCCTCGAGCCCCGCACTTCCGCGGGATGTACAGTCTTATCGCCGATGATCGCGGGTGATGCATCCGGTTTGCGCTCAGCAGTGTACGGACCCTCCTATCCAGAGCGTCGAGGTCGGACTGAGTCCATTTGAGTATGCCAAAGAGTACATCAAAACCGGCATGACTCAACCGTTGAAGGCGCGCATCTTATTTCCGCCTGAAAGAAGACTAATTAATACCTTTTTCAGGCGACCAAAGAAGCGCTCCTTCAACGATTGCTTCATATCAGCAACATTGATGCTTAACGCTTCCGACATACCAAAATACTTATAGCTTTCGGATGAGAAGAGGGTTCTAAGGTGTATGGAATCCGAAAGTTGAATTCCCTCAGATTCCATAATCTCGCCTCGCTTTACATGCATGACTGCACATTTGTCCACACGAAATTCCATCCTGATGGTTACTGAAAGTTGCAGTTACCTTCAGTAGCTCCATCAGTCGCAATTTGTTGGGGGCGATGAGTTTCAAGTCATCCTTGTAGAGGAGGTGAGATATACCCTGACCACCTCTCCTCAACCGATAGCCTAGACCTGAATCCTCCAGCAGTGTGCTTAGAGGATTCAGGGCTAAGCAGAACCAAAGTGGACTCAAACTGTCGCCCTGAAATATTCCCCGTTTGATCCATTCAGGCTCATCATTCCCCTGGATCCGTCAATACCCTGGGTACCGAAGGACCGTCCTCCATTGCTCCATACACGACTCAATGAAGGTGCGTAGAGTTGCATCAATCTTGTACAACTCCAGCACCCTTATGAGCCATGTATGTGGCACTGATTCGTAGGCCTCCTTATAATCTATCCAGCATGTCGACAGATCCTTGCGGGATCGACGAACCTGTTGGCTAATGGCCATGTCGATAAGGAGTAGCTCCTTAGTACCGCGGGACCCGTTCCTGTATCCATTTTGAGAGGCAGGCTTAAGCGCGTTACTCTTAACCCATTCGTTGCGGCGATAAAAATTACGCGTAACAGCCAGATGCGGGACGGTTTTCGTCGCGAACGCCGAATGGTATGGATAAAATAAAACGCCAATCGGCGTTTTCAGCACTGTTTAACTAAATATATTTAGGTAATATTGCAAAAAAACATAATAGGTATTTATTTAGAATCAAAGGTTATTAACCTTTTGAACGTCAGAGCATAAACGCACGCGCGTGCCCTCCACGCCAAGCCACACTTTTTAAACGTTTAATTTCTCTTTTTTTATCATCAAATTTCTCTATATCCATGGTATAATTTAATTCGTTTCAAGCAATTAAATATGGACAAAAGCTTAAATATTTAAGGTATACAAATAAAAACACACAAAAGTAATGATTTAATTGTTTATTTCGTGATAAAGTGCACCGCATTTTTTGTCACATATTTGTGTCGTTGGCGTACAGGGCACGCGCTTGCTTGTCACGTATATGTGACAATGGCGTTAAAAAGGTTAAACCCTAGAAAACGCCGTTAGGCGTCTTCCGCACCTAGGAAGAAATTCGCAATTATTCAAAAAGTTAAAATTTCGGAAACGGTGAGTAGCACCTTGTTGTATTTGTAAAACATGTGCATATACTGCAAGTATAATTTTTTGTAACTTGTTTTCGTCAAGATATAAACGATTTAAAAAAGACGCCGATGGGCGTCTTCCGCACCTGAATATTAAATCAAAAGACGCCGATACACGTCCGCCGCAGCGAATGGGTTAATATGCGTATTTATTTTCGCTCTCAAAATGGATGTAAGAAATTTATAGATCGTCGACCAA
Organism: Fissipunctia ypsillon; assembly: GCA_947568875.1. NCBI lineage: Eukaryota > Metazoa > Arthropoda > Insecta > Lepidoptera > Noctuidae > Fissipunctia > Fissipunctia ypsillon. The sequence goes on from OX387658.1 coordinate 23,517,472, forward strand.
CACGTGGTCGGTCTATAATTCTTGGGTTCCGCGGGACTTCCTGACTTATGGAGCAGGTGGGTAACGCCTGTTGTTAGAAACTGCGGTAGCGACCCAGACTCTAAGGATGACTGGAACTGAGATGCCAGGCAAGTGTGTGAACTGGTTAGCCATTTCAGCCAAAAGTTGTGCAGTCCGTCCGGTCCTGGAGATTTCCAATTCGGTAACGGACGGACTGCTCGAAGCCAGCCTCAGTGTGACAGACGGGCACCGACCAGATGTTGCGCCAGAATGTTCTCGTGGTGGCATCATCCGGGCGGCGCACGTCTGTCACATTTTGTTCAGGCCGCTCCCAAGCTCTATATACCCACCTCTCATCGCTCTGGAACATGCGATTCTGCGTGTATCGATCGACCCGCCGCTTATACCGTCGAATACGACTCGCCCATGCACACACTTTCTGCTTCAGGAAGTCGATGCGCTCTGTGACACGGGACATGTATTCTCGAGGGCTGATTCCAGTCCCCGAGAATGCCCGCCTTACTAAGCGTATCACTCGTGGTCGTGTATTGCCCTCCCTGAAGCAGTATAGTTTGCCGATGAGTACCCTAGTCCCATCGATACGACGTTCGATCCTGCACTGCCAGGCTGGTACGGCTGGTTTTGGTCGAGTAGCTACGTCACAGTTTGGAAATTTGACGTTAGCTAAACGACATGCAGCAACAGCCGCGCAATACAGGATCGAGTGCGTATGAACAAGATCCTCGCTGCTCTCGAACAAATTCTTAAGCTGCGAGTCCAAGGCACACACCTGCGCCCTATTTTTCTTGTGCGCGGTAAGGTAAACGAGGTAATCGGGGCCTAAGTTCGGTCGGAGTGGACCTATACTCGCGACTCGCATCCTCCAGTGCGCTCCTCAATCGGACGTTGCACTGGCTACTTACTGTGGCAACCCTATCATATTCTTCTTCAACATGATTGAACCGCGGCGGGATTGCATCTATGGGTGACGCTTGTACCGCGATTTGTGCCGAAGTCGAGACGATATGGTTGCTCTGTACCTCTGAGCGCAGCCTATCAAGTGCGGCATCGTCCAACCTGTGATTGCGTTGGATGACCCGCACCTGATCCGACAGTCCGATTTAGGGGCCGAAGTGTTGACGGTTGGTTCTAGTTCCTGGAACAGAGACAGCATCCTATCGCGGTACGCAGTGAGGTTAGTTCCCCCCTCTGTAGACCCGTAATATGCGCGCACGACGTTTTCGTTTATAGACTGAGTCCATCTCATGCGCTGCACACAACCACCGGCAGCGGGGACCCGGCTCGGGGCCGGTTGGCCCCTAAGTCCCAAGCTCCTCGGCGGCCTCTCCCCTGCCGACGTACAGGTGTTGGCGACGTCGGCGGGGAAAAATATTCGTCGCTCGAGCTCGACGCAACTGCCATGGCCGGTATCACAGCACTCTCGATGGGGCTGGGTGCCGGCAGCGGCGGGGCGGAGCTGAGCGACGAGTCCGGAGGTGGTAGGCGTGCGCGGCGAGTTGCTGATCTCGTCAATATTCCGTTTTAGACTTGGTTTTCTTCATCATCATCAACGTTGCACTGCAGGCCGACTCGGACAGCCGTCATTCTTGCTTTTTACATACCTAATTAGTTGGTTTCTCATTTTCATGTTCTTTATTGTCTCGTTAATTTATTTCTAAAGGTTTTATTGTTTGTCTGCCTCGTTGGTCTAGTGGTCGCAAGCGCTACTGCTGAGCATGAGGTCCTGGGTTCGATTCCTAGGTCGGGCAGTGTTATTGAGTTTTTCTATCTGGAATTTCTCAGTAGCAGCCCGGAGTCTGGATTTGTGCCCGGTAGATGGCAATAGGCTCGCCCCCTATTACATGGGACTTAAAAACATAACTGGCGAAATGTGGGTGTACTATAGGTACACCTCTGCCTAACCCTTCGGGGAAACAAGGCGTGATGTTATGTTATGTTTTATTGTTTTTTGTACTTTCTGATACTAAAATGTGGCTGAGGTAATAAATAAATGGAAAATATGATAAAAGAAAAATCAGACGTTTGTTGACTTGCTTATTTTTTTTGATATTTCTCGGGACCCCAGGGCCCCGGACCTTTGGAAGGCATGTGAGGGGCCGAAGCCAACTCGCAGAGGCCCGTTAGACGCTTTCAATGGAAATGAGGCACCAACCGACGATTATCCCTGTGCGTACTATGCATTGACTTGCTTATATTATTATTAATAATAAAATGTGATAAATATATACTATACTACTACGTATTTATTTTCTCGCAGTCAATGGTAAAAAGTAGAATATACAACTCGTGAAAAAAAAAAATTAATCTCGGTTTCTAATCTAGAATCCCGAGCGTAGCCAGGTAGGAACTCTAGAATAATTCGCTGCTTTCGGGATCCAACTTATTCCCTCGAATTAAATTCCCTTTTTTTCACTTGTTGTATAATCTACTATTTTCATGATTTTATTTTACCACTTTGTCAAATTATAGCTTTCTAGTACCAAGAGTCTCTCAGCTAAGCTGCGGACGGACGGACATGGCGAAACTATAAGGGTTCCTTGTTGACTACGGGACCCTAAAAACGTGTGCGGTCTGGGGACCCCCGTCAGGAGCTACACCACCACCTCTTAACGCAATATTATTTTAATCTTACTTGAGTGTGGGAAAGAGATGGAGCTAGACGTCCTGTATAGCTTCATTTCTTTCTCACACTGAAGTAACATTAAAACAATATTGCTTTAAGAGGTTGGTGGTTGACTCCCAGGAACGAAGTTCATTCTCATGTATGATTTAAAACAAAAACAAAATATTCACAGCCGCCATAATGGATTTTCATTTTGACTTCACTATCGGCTTTAGCAACTTCGAAAATCATGAAAACAATACTCATGATGAAAAATTTGAAAATTGTCGCGGCCGCCATCTTGCACACATTTAAAGGTGGGCATTCACGGTCAGTTCATCGCGCCAAATGGCGTGATGTATACACATTTGATCGTGAGTGTGAAAATCCGTTGGCGTGATGTAAAACTCTGGATGTTCAATCGCTCAACTTGACTTTAGTCGCTTGGAGCCGCGCCAAATAGCGCTATCGTGAATGCCCACGTTTAACATCACTATCGGTTTAAACACCCTCGAAAACCATGAAAACGACACCCATGATGAAAAATTTGAAAATTTTCACAGCCGCCGTCATGGATTTTCATGTTGACTTCACTGTTGGCTTTAGCACCTACGAAAACTATGAAAACGATACCCATGATGACAAATTTGAAAATTTTCGCTGCCACCATCTTAGTTTGTCATTTTGACTTCACTACCGGCTTTAACACTTTCGAAAACCATGAAAACGACACCCATGATGAAAATTTTGAAAATTATCGCGGCCGCTATCTTAGATTTTCATTTTGACCAAATTCACATTTTTTCACTCTCTGTCTGTCTCTTTCAATTATATTTAACAGAAAGAGACAGCGAAAGAGAAAGTCACATGGAGGGGCCATAACGCTTTTTCGTTATGTGACGATTTTTACCAGTTCACTCCAACCATTCCAAAAAATATACGAGGTGGATACTACAATACAACAAAAATTGAAAACAGTAGCGATACTAATGTATAAGAGTATTGAGGAACTTTCAAATAAATCCTCGCGTCGAAATTAAAAAAGTGATTTTTTTCTAACAAATTAAATAACATAAAAGTGTAAACAAAATAGAAACCATTTAAATATTGGTTCACTAACTTGCGAGAAGAGTGGCAACAGCGCGCTGTCAATTGTGTATTGCGTATCGGTGGTGTGTCGCGTTGATGAGACGCGCGCCGACGTGGTCTTTTAGCGCCATATTTAATATTATTAATGCTCAATAAAAACCATTACGAATCACAGATAGTAACCGATTAGTCAGTCACCTCGAGTACTTATCGATCACAATCACTGTTCAGTCACTTAGCTAGTAATGTCGGTCGTGTCCAAAATAATTCAAAATTCGTTCGTCTCGGGTCACTGTTACAGACTAGAGTAGCACTATCCAAATGCGGGATTAAGGGCACACTTTCCCGTATCCTCGGCGTTTCCGTGACATTCCCCATAAAATAAAATCATGTCGGCGTATTCCGAAGCTGTGTAACTAAAATGAGGCATTGTTATTTAAAAAAAAACCGATTACACACAATGTACTGAGCGTCTAATGTCGCACAATTCACTCAACAATTTAAACTAGGTATGTACCTATTACTACGTACGTGTCTCGTCACTACAAAAATAAAGCGTCCAATTTTGTACAATACAATACATCTTACGCCGAACACGTGCGCTTGCGATGCACAACAATGACGCGCACGACGTCACAGGCTTGCCGCAACACAGCGACCAGTCAGTGATCTAGACCATTCTTTGCAGGTTTCGGCAAGAAAGCGAAGTAGAAACAAACGAACTATTATCTATCATCTATCCCTTTCGCACATACTTAATTTTCGATTGACATGAGTGCGTAACATTTGTAGTAATAGCTTCCACATGCATTCTTTTATTATCTAATGACACGCTTTATGACTCTTATGCCTCTAAGATAAGGTATAATATGCATTAATTCGCATCCGGAAATAAAACTTAAGAACAAGGGGTAGCGAGCTGGCAACATGTTGGGTTTGCACATTACTGCAGATGTCTGTAACCTGCCGGTGCTGGCCTGTTAACAGATACATCATGTAGAAAATCTTAAAAATGAAAAATAATGTCCAGTGACTAAACTATTGGATATATTTCATTGAATTTTTGTATGTACTGTTTTGTTGTATTGTCATCTCCACCTCGTATAGGCAGACGTCGGAAAAAATAAAACTCGCATTTAAAAAATAATGCACTTTTAATCACAGGGCGCAGCCTCCTTATTAGTAACAAAATAAATACATAAATACCGCCACAACCATCCACTCGTAATAACTACTTGTCGCTGCCGTCACCCCCCGCGCCCCGCGCCCCCCGCCCCCGGCCGGGCTGCGCGCTCTGGTCGTGCAGCAGTATGCAGTACTGCCCGTCATTACTAATTTACTAGGCAACTAACTTAATTCCATAAGAAGAATATCGAAATATACAAAATGCCGTTAAAATGTTGACATAGTCCGTGACCAGCGCTAGCGCCCCTCATTATACACTATATTATAGTCAGGATTACATGCTTCATGTAATAGTACGCTACAACCTAGCGCGCATACATGCGTGTATGTACGCCGCGCGCTCGCGGGGCGGCGCGCCGGCGACGGAATGCAATGCATCACAATCGGCGAGCCGGCTCGACCGAACTAGCGAATGTACAATAACTAGAGCATCATGTCATAGCTATATACACAAGTATACTCCTCGCACTACCTATACTCTACCCGCAGAAATAAATAGAGAGCGCCCGTCACCGGTAGACGAGCGAAGTCCGTCCAGTGAGCTAGCGGCGGGCCCGACGGCGCCGGCGGCGGCGCGGGCCGCGCGCGCGCTACTGAGCTAGCGGCGGGCCCGACGGCGCCGGCGGCGGCGCGGGCCGCGCGCGCGCTAGTGCGCCAGCAGCGTCGACAAGTGCGCCGCGATGGACGCGGCCGCGTCGCCCGCCAGGATGGTGCGGTGCGTGCCGGCCAGCTGCTGCGTGTTCAGAGCACCCGCGCACACCTCGCGCAGTCCGTAGTCCTCGCCCAGCGTGACGTAGTTGTCGCGCGCCGTGAACAGCGTGACGGGCGCGCGCAGGCGCCCGGCCGGCTTGTACGTGTCGGCGATGACCAGCTTGCGGTAGAAGGAGTTGGCCGCGGCCGCCAGCGCGTCGGCGCCGTGCGGCCCGGCGGCCGCGCCCACCAGCTGCGTCGTTCGCGCCAGCCGCGCCTCCCAGCTCGGCAGCCGCTCCAGCTCCGCCGACACCTGCGCACACGGCGTTGTGATGTAGTATGGATACAAAATAAAAAGGTGTTTCGCATACAATACAACGATAAATACATCTGCAAAGTATACGCCTTTTGAACTTGTTTATGGAAAGAAGTGTGAAGGACCGATCAATCTCAACTATAGAACCTCTGCACAATAACGATATCCTTGGGAACTCGAATATCGGTTACAAATCTCACAAACAGAAGCGCGAAATAATTGAATGAATAACAAAAGTATATTCAAATTATAAAAGCAAGCAGTAACTAAGTAGCATTCGAGAGGTTTCATTGAATTCCCGTCCTTTGAGGGCCCGAGTAGCGCGGTGGAGGGCCCGAGTAGCGCGGTGGAGGGCCCGAGTAGCGCGGTGGAGGGCCCGAGTAGCGCGGTGGAGGGCCCGAGTGGCGCGGTGGAGGGCCCGAGTAGCGCGGTGGAGGGCCCGAGTAGCGCGGTGGCGCCGGTCGCGCGCTCACCTTGGAGGCGTCCACGTCCTTGAACAGCTGCACGAAGTACGCGAGCGCGTCGGCCTCGTCGGTCTCGGCGGAGCGCGTGCTGCGCTTCTTCTTGCCGCGCGTCGTGTGCGTGGCCACGTACGCAGGCGAGCCGTCTACCAGCACCAGCCGCGTCTCGCAGCCGGCCTGCGAACAGAACGTCCTCGTCACTACTGCGCCCTCATACCACCGGTCGCCCACAGCCGTCAGCGACGCAAGCCTACCTGCTCCAGCTGCAGCGCCATCTCGAAGGCGACGCCAGCGCCGAAGGAGTAGCCGAGGAGTGTGTAGGGCGCCTTAGGCTGCAGCGCGCGCACGTGTGTGACGTAGTGCCTCGCCAGCGCAGCCATGTCGTCCAGCGGCGCCGCCTGCGTGCACTGCAGGCCGTACACGGGCGCGCGCACGGCCGCAGCCACGCCGCGCAGCAGCTCCACCACGCCCTCGATGGGGTGCACCATGAACACCGGCTTGAGCTCGGAGCTGGCGGGCGCGGCACTGGGCAGCTTCACCAGCACCTGTTTGGGCATGAGCTCGCCCAGCGCGGCGAACTGCGCCTGGTCGCCGGGCGCAGCCGCGTCGCCGGGTGCAGCCGCGTCGCCGGGCGCGGCGTCGTCGCCGCCCGCCATGCCACGCAGCTTGGAGAAGGTGAGGCCGCGGATCTCCTGCACGCCCAGCACCACGTCGTATCCGCGCTCCAGCGTCTGCTTGATCTCGGCGCCCATGAGCGAGTCCATGCCCAGCTCGGCCAGGTTGGCGGAGTCGGAGACCTTGGTGGGGTCCTTGATGCCGAGAATGTTTGCGACGGCGTGCAGCAAGTCCTGCTGCGGCGCGGCGGCGGCGCGGCGCTTGTCAGCCAGCACCATAGACGCCGCCACCGCGTGCGGCAGCGCCAGCAGCGCGCCCAGCGCCTCCATGCACGACGCGATGCGCTGCGGTACCGTGCCGCCCACCACGGCCTCGTCGCCGCCCATGGTCTCCACGATGAGCCCCACCTCACCTGCAACAGACGCGGTCAGGCGTGTGGCTCGTGCGGCAGCGCCGCGCGCGGCAGTGCGCGTGCGCGCTACTCACCGATGGCGCCCCACTGCACGGCCAGGCCCGGCAGCCCATCGGCTTGGCGCTGCTCCACGATGCGCTCCATGGCGGAGTTGGCGAGCCCGTAGTTGCTCTGGCCGGGGTTGCCGCGGCCGCACGACACGGACGAGAACACCACGAAGTAGTCCAGCTCGGGCGCCAGCTCGCGCGTCGCCGCGTCCAGGATCTTAGTAGCTGTGCCCAACAGTCATGACATTCATTGATAGGTTCGTTCATTTACTAAAAACGTCAATCATTGTAATAAACTAATATTTTTATAAAGTATGAAGCTAGTAGTCTTTAAAAAATCCGGCCAAGAGCGGGTCGGACTCGCTCAATTGACGACATTTGTTATTTTCAAGATACTTAAAGGCTCCCACAGACTGGGGCGACTTGTCGCGCGACACGATTCTGCGATATTATATCCGTAGAACAATTTCTATGAAAACGCGCGCGACGCTTCACACAGGAGCGACCTGTCGCGCCGCGACACAGATATATCGCGTCACGTGATGCGATAATATTGCGATATTATCGCGCAGCGCGACACCGCGATATCGCGTAGCGCGCGCGACGCGACACGAGAGTATATAAATAGCGGCGCAATCCTAGCTGAGCTCAGTATTAGACGATCTTCGACACAGAACGAAGGCAGGTCTGAGCGTGTTTGCTGAGCGACCCGTCCTGGGTTCGGTTCCCCGGTCCTAACCTAACCTAACTAGGACATGCAATTATCCGCGGATTTTTACTATCCGGATAATCCGGATAACGGATAATACATAACATCACGCCTGTAATCCCCAAAGGGAAAACAGCGCTGGCACTCAAGTGTGCCACCCGTACCCGCGCTTTTTAAATCTCCATTTTTAATTATAATTCAAGGCTAATATCCTGTGCAGGCATTTTTAGTCTGTGGTCCGGTAGATATTCACGTCAACTAAATGCTTCAAAACTTATAAGATTTGGTTTGGAACGTAGAAAAAAAAAATTAAAGTGACGTTTTGACAATGACATTTGGCGCGACTGATATCTCCGTGTGTTTTTTTATTGAAAATAAAGTGTTTTCGTGTCTAATCGACGGTAAGTGGATAAATATTCATTTATAAGTAGTTATTACATCGTTTTAGATAACATTTGCACGAAATAACATCATGGATACCATTTTGTTTGAGCAAATAATGTTACGTAAACAAACGACATTTTTGGCCATACTCTGTTGTAATCATATTTTGTTTATAAATACATCTCTCGTAATACGAGTATAGTTTAGATTTTATAGTATGGTATGTTTATTCAAGAACCCAAAACAGTTTACAATAAGTGCCAAGAGCCAATTGAAACATCAGTGGACCATTTTTTGTGAGCAAGGTCATAAATATGTCGCGCCGCGGGAATTCCGCCCGACACTTGACAGAAGACATATCAAGTTTATAGACCTCAGCGGTAACCGTTTACGCAGCGCACGCAACGGATGCTCGCAAATGGAATAAATTTTCCCCGTTTTTGCAACATGTTTCATTGATGCTCCGCTCCTTTTAGTCGTAGCGTGATGTTTTATAGCCTATAGCCTTCCTCGATAAATGTGCTATCCAACACTAAAATAATTTTTCAATTCGAACCAGTAATTCCTGAGGTTAGCGCGTTCAACCAAACAAACAAACAAACTCTTCTTCTTTATAATATTAATATAGATTGGAAACTAAGAAGACAGTAAAAAATAAAACTTAAGTACCTAATTATTATACATCAGTAATTAAAAAATCTGGATTTGTAAATAAATACTGCTTAAAAGCACGTCGGAATTCTCCAGTTTCGTCGTTCGTGTCTGTGTGGTCAAGCTTAGGTACCTATGTACTTAGGTTCGGTTCATCGAACCTAGGACGGGTCGCTCAGCAAACACGCACAGACCTGCCTTCGGTCTGTGACGAAGATCGTCTAATACTGAGTTCAGCTTTTTTCCTAACTATGGCATCTCGTAGTTGGCCAAGAGTGGCCGTGACTACTGACCCGGTCAATCCTGTGGCTGCCTTAAGCTAACTCAAAGCCTCCAGCCAGGGGCGTGTTTCTTACATTAGAGCTCAGCTAGGATTGCACCGCTATTTATACTCTCGTGACATAGTATAAAGAGAGGAAGTAAGCTATCTCCGGCACAATCCGCGATATAATTGCCTACTGTCTCAGGGTTGTCACTTTTAGTTAAATTTTAATTCAGTGCCAATAAATTGGCAAGGGTCGGGAAGTTGTATTTTTTACTTGTATTGTCTGGGTACCTAAACGATGATGAAACCTTTCACGATGAAAGAAAGAGCGACGGGCCAGCAGACGGGCGGCGCGGGGCGGTGATGAGCACGAGTAAACGGTAGGTTACTGATAGTACTGTCACCAATTCATTAGTTTAAAGCCCGGCCCTTGCCAAAGATAACACATACCTCTGTATAACTAATTCAGTGATCATTAGTCAATAAAGTTCAACAATGGTTTTCCTAACAAACACAGAAATTTATTCAAGATTCATAGCAGTATTATTTATAAAAAAAAGCCAAACCCAAACACACAGCAATACGTTCTCCTGCGATTATCACACATTTTTCATTCATTTAGCGGTGCCGAAAAGCCGTGACGCGCGAACCTCGTGCGATGTTAGCCCCGACTGGCGCGCTGCGAAACGGGCCGAGATTTGTTCAAGTGTGCGTGCGGCGACGCATAGATACTTTGGCGCACACATACAAGCCGCGCGCGGTGCGTTTGTATGAAGATAACGTACTTCCTCTCTTTTTACTATGCTCGTGACGCGGCGTTATCACGGCGATATCGCGCTAGTGTGGAAGGTGTTGCGTGGCAATAATATCGCAATATCACCACGCGACACGTTGCGCGACAAGTCGCGCCAGTGTGTCAGAACCTTTAAGATTTATTATTATTAGACTTTTTCGGAGGATTTTCCAAAAAAATTCGTTTGTGCATTTGTCCGAACAATTACGAATACAAGAAAAAAAAAACCGGCCAAGTGCGTGTCGGACCACGCACAATGAAGGGTTCCGTAGTTGAGATGAGTTTAGCCCAAGAACCAACTATCTACGAGGTCTACTGAGTTTATACGCACAATATTGAGTAACTCACCATGTTATTTTAAGACCATAGATTTCTTATAGGTTTTCCTGTAACTATTTTCTGTATTTTTTCCAAATTTTAGGCTCAGCAATTTCGGAGATGAGTAATTTTCATCACTTTTCTTTAATAGCTCTAAAACTATTTATTTTAAAATTATTTAAAAAAAAATAATCCTCATAACAACCCCTTTCATTTGATTTGTCACATGGATGTTCGAATGTTACCGTGGCCCCGGTACAGGTAACGGACTGAAGGAACTCGGGTGGGTTTTAGTCAGTAAAAGTCTGAAACGCCCTCCCGCTCCGCCCAGAGCGGGAGAAGTCATTTGATGATTTCCCGTCCAAAAAAATTAAAATGGTACATTTTCCAAAACATATTTTAATTTTCTAATTTTTCCCCGATCAAATAAAATATGATTCGCGACTATACCAAATATGTATTTACGTATTTTTAACCAGAAGAATCGAAACATCTCGTATTTTTAACCATAAGAATCGAAACATCTCGTATTTTTAACCATAAGAGTCGAAACATCTCTTTTAGAACAAATCTGTTGATGGTTCTCATGGTTATAATATGTAAGTACGTATCTATTTGTTATAATATGTAAGTACGTATCTATTTGTTATAATATGTAAGTACGTATCTATTTGTTATAATATGTAAGTACGTATCTATTTGTTATAATATGTAAGTACGTATCTATTTGTTATAATATGTAAGTACGTATTTATTTGTTATAATATGTAAGTACGTATCTATTTGTTATAATATGTAAGTACGTATCTATTTGTTATAATATGTAAGTACGTATCTATTTGTTATAGTCGCGAATCATATTTTGACCAACATACATACAACTGACACTGACCTGCAAATTGAAAATGACATCTCAAAATAAGACAAACGTATCATGTTTGTTTCATTTGTTCTCTTTCTCTTCTAATCAGACGTATACGCTAAATGAATAAAACCATAACACGCTCGTCGCTCACTCAAAGAGAAACTGAATTGTACGAACATGTTATCCCCAGTGAGTCTAAAAGGGACTTCATTGCTCGTATTTTGTTATACAGTGTGAGTCTTTATAATGTGCACATATCGAAATGAGGGAATCTATGCTTAATTTTATCGACGGAAAAAATGTTAAAAAAAATCTAAATATTTATTAATATTTTTTATGGATTTTTAAAAAAAATTGTTTGCTTTTGTGACCCCAGTGTATACAAAACTGTGTAACTTTTAAACTAAACGATTTATCACGATGAAACCAAACTCCATAATGTTTGGAAGTAATTAGGTGTCGTCATAAAATAAAAATTATGGAAAAAAAATAGCCATAATCAAATATAAACATTTTTTTTTTGGCAAAAATCTGATTTTTTTTCATTAATTTTTACAAAAATTGTAAAATTTCTCAATAACATGCCCCCATCACCTTCTTTTTTTATAACTTTAAGTTATTCTTCATTGTATTAGGAACCTAACGGTAAAAATTGCATGTTTTTAACTCAACCCCAACATTTTTTATCAAATGTCAAAGAAAGGCCCAACGCATAGCTACGCACATTGTTTAGCAGGTAGATAAACTTTTTTTTGTTAACTTTGTTGTGAATGCGCGCGGGTCGTTTCAAAGATGGCACTCCGAACGCGGAATCGTATTGTTCTCATAAGGGTGGTTTGTTTGGGATGATAATTAATGCAAAAGAGTTCAATTGAAACCCATTTATTATTAAATACAAAATTTAATGCATCAGGTTCTCAAAATGTCCACCTCGTTGTTGTAAACACAAAGCCGCGCGAATTAGAATTTGGTGTGTCGCTCTCCTTATCATTTCGGGATCATTGCGAATATCATTCGCACAGTTTATTATGCGGTCACGCAAATCGGCCTCACTGTTGATAGGGGTACTGTAGACGCGTTGCTTCATGGTCCCCCATAGGAAATAATCAAGGGGCGTCAAATCGGGTGAACGCGCAGGCCACCCTACAGGTCCTTGCCGGCCGATCCATTTGTCATGATAATTTTCGTTTAAAAATCTTCTTACATTTGTAGCGTAATGGGCAGGACATCCGTCCATCTGAAGAAACATCCTTTGACGCACAGCCAGTGGGACATCTTCCAATAACTGAGGCATATCATCTCTCAATAGACATAAAAATCTTTCACCAGTCAACGTTCTCGGCAATATGACTGGTCCAATCAACATGTTATCGATAAGACCAGCCCAAACATTTATCGAAAATCTTACTTGGAAAGTAGATGACCGTTTCAGTTTCGGGTTTTCACCTGCGCGGCACCATCTGTGTAAATTTCGACAGTTAGTAATACCGTCTCTAGTGAATGTCGCTTCGTCCATCCATAGTATTTTTCTTGGAAAGTTTGGGTTTGCTCTGGTTTTTCTTTGAATCCATGTGGACATCACACACCTTGGACGCCAGTCTACGTCTTCATGTAGATGTTGCACCCTTTGATAGTGATAAGGATGCAATCCTTCTTTCTTTAAAATACGCCACACTGATTTTTGGGATATTCCGTGACGAAGAGCCAGTCGTCTAGTACTTATGGATGGATCAGCAAACAAATCACTTAATACTGCTTGTTCAGTAGCCGCATCAATAATTACTTGAGGTGGCTCGCGACGATCTCTACTTGATCCAAGTCCAGTGATCGACAACCTTCTGTGAACTTCCTGGAAGTTTCGGGCAGATGGCACTGGTTGCCTGTTAGGATACGCAGCTATGTAAGCCGCGCGCGCAGCTCTGGCACTTCCTTGTCCCACTCCATAATAAAAATGTATGTTGGCGAACGAAAGTTATGAAAGTCCAGCGAACGAAAGTACCGAAACACATGTAGCAGCGGCGAATAATTCGGAGCGACTGCCAGTCTGACATCTGTCATAATTCAAGTTCCTTTGGCTGGCCCTACCTCCCCGACCTGCGCACATTCAAAAGAAAGTTTATCTACCTGCTAAACAATAGCTATGCGTTAGGCCTTTCTTTGACAGTTGATAAAAAATGTTGGGGTTGAGTTAAAAACATGCAATTTTTACCGTTAGGTTCCTAATACAATGAAGAATAACTTAAAGTTATAAAAAAAGAAGGTGATGGGGGCATGTTATTGAGAAATTTTACAATTTTTGTAAAAATTAATGAAAAAAAATCAGATTTTTGCCAAACAAAAATGTTTATTTTTAAATGTGGCTATTTTTTTTCCATAATTTTTATTTTATGACGACACCTAATTACTTCCAAACATTATAGAGTTTGTTTCATCGTGATAAATCGTTTAGTTTAAAAGTTACACAGTTTTGTATACACTGGGGTCACAAAAGCAAACAATTTTTTTTAAAAATCCATAAAAAATATTAATAAATATTTAGATTTTTTTTAACATTTTTTCCGTCGATAAAATTAAGCATAGATTCCCTCATTTCGATATGTGCACATTATAAAGACTCACACTGTATTTACTCCGAAACTAAGCTCAAAAAGTCAGGATGAAAAAAACAAGAAATGGTACTCTTTTTGGGGCTTATAAAGAAATGTTGTAAATAACTCGCACACTACGCAGATGTTTATCTACACAGTTAGTACTTAAGGGATCTCACACACTACGCAGATGTTTATCTACACAGTTAGTACTTAAGGGATCTCACACACTACGCAGATGTTTATCTACACAGTTAGTACTTAAGGGATCTCACACACTACGCAGATGTTTATCTACACAGTTAGTACTTAAGGGATCTCACACACTACGCAGATGTTTATGTACGATACATAGTGAGTGCTAGCAGAGTGTTAGCATGTACAAGCTGTGGTCGTGAACTCACCGTCGATCTTGGGCTTGGCGACGGCCTGGAAGTCGGCGGGCGTCTGTTTGTCGAGGAAGGCGTCGCGCAGCACGGCGGCCAGGTTGAACACGCCGCCCAGCGCGCCCAGCGCCGCCGCCTCGCGCAGCAGCGTGCGCGCGCCGCCGGCGGTCGTCGCGTCCGCAGTGGACACGCACACGCGCACGCCCATCTCGCGCCAGCGCCGGATGCACCACGCCTGGTAGCCCGTGCGCACGCCACTGCGCGAGTTCAGCACGATGCGCGTCGCGCCGCGTTTCACCATCCATTGCACCAGCTCCAGCCCGAACCCGCCCATACCGCCTGCGACCACATCGAACATTACTCGTTGCGAAAGGTTTTAAACGAACACAGCAAAAGTGATGAGTCGTGGTCGGTGCGCACTGACCGACGAGCACGTAGCTCTTGGCGGGGTGCATGTAGGTGCGCGGGATGGCGGACACCAGCTTGCTGGCCGGGCGCGCGCCGGCCGCCTCTTCGTCGCGCACGCGCAGCACCACCTTGCCGATGTGCTTGCCCGTCGCCATGTACCTGCGCAGCGAAATCATTTCATTATAAGCATGAACAACAAAAATTATGTAATTATTCAAATTTTGGAAAAAACATATTCAAATCTGCTACTCTCCATAGTTGAAAAGTTGGAGATAAAACATGGCTCTCGTGACAAAGTGCCCAGGTTTATGTCAGCTAACATTTGAATAAAATTTAAAAAATCTAGAAAGTATTTTTAGTTCACAATATACGACCGACGCAACTCTATTTCTCCCAACGACTGTTCGGAAAACACCGCAAAAATAATTTTTAACGTGTCACGGTGTGGCCTGCGTGTCGCGGTGTGGCCTGCGTGTCGCGGTGTGGCCTGCGTGTCGCGGTGTGGCCTGCGTATCGCGGTGTGGCCTGCGTGTCGCGGTGTGGCCTACGTGTCGCGGTGTGGCCTGCGTGTCCCCAAAAATGTTAACATAACAACACAACCCTTCTATTTCGCCGAGTACCTGTCTGTCCGCGGACTAACTCGGAGATCCTCTCACGTATGTTAAAACAAAAACAAAATTTCATAGCCGTCATCTTGGATTTACATTTTGACCTCACTATCGACTTTAGCATCCTCGAAAACTATGAAAACGATACCCATGATGAATTTTTTTTTTCATTTTTTTTGTTGTGCATTCCCAGATTTTAGAAAAGACTTCTTAAACATGTGGTATTGTTTATTTAAAAAATAGCGAGACACCGGGGTCACATAACTATGGGTATAAGAGGAAGGGTAGTGCGTGTCGATTCTATATTCAAAAAGTACTAAATTTAGCAATGCCTGAATCGCGAATTTTTTACGATCGATACAAAAGTGCATTCCATATTAGCCAACACCTCAACTTTAGATAAATGTGCATCCGAATATCCGATCTCTGATTATGATATATAAAAAAAAACACCTTGTATACGGGGTGTCCGGTAACGACTGGATAACCTTGAAATAGCATATCCGTTCTAAAACATTACAAAAAAAATATACATATAAGTATCCCAAGTAGTACGTAAGATTGTTTAGAAACGAATACTAACTCTTTTGACATTCTCTTCACCACGACCACAAATGAATGAATTCCATCGGTTGTTATAATATTGTACGTTCACTATGCCGACAGCGAGACAGAAAATAGTGTACAAAAAAAAAACAAAATACAAAAAATACAAAATGTTTATTTTCTGTACCAATTAGTTCTAACTAGAACTAGAATTAGTTTGAACTAGTTTAGTGTAACTAGAAATTGCACAGAATGTTTTTCTAGAAAATCGTACCTTAGGTACTACTTGGGTCACCACTGTGTGGATCGCCCGGAGGATACGGTGGAGGTCTGCCCGACTTGGGCGGAGCACCGCCGTGTCCTCGTGGAAGCGATCGGCAGCGGCGATCTCTCGCGTCTGGCTCTAGTCCTGGCCATGGTACGGAGCGAGAGTATATGAGAAGCCATCACCTCCGTCTGCGAAGCAGTAACGCTCGCAAAAGAGGAGGCGGAACGCGTGAGGGAGAGGCAAGCTTTGCGCCCTCACGCCCCTAGTCGCCGCAGGAGACGCCCTGGGCGTCGGGAATTGGCAGCCGATTCCCGGCCACCGTAGGCGCGGGCTTGCGGACGGCGAGCAATGGGTAGCTCGCCGTCCGGTAAGGACCAAGCCCGAGTCGACGGCGCGTCGTGTTCCACGCGCGCCTCAAAGAGATGTCAGCACTATTGACGGGGTCCGCTAGGGCCGATGCCGGCTAGGTTCGAAAGAGTTACTATGGCCCCGGCACAGGCAACGTTTTAGTCAGTAAAAGTCTGACACGCCCTCCCGCTCCGCCCAGAGCGGGAGAAGTCATTTGATGATTTACTATTCCAAAAAAAAAAGTACTACTTGGGATATTTTTTTTGTATTCTTTTAGAACGGCCATAAGGTCTACTTTATGCTAGGTTATCCATTAATTACCGGACACCCTGTATAATACCTATAGTTGATATTTCCCTGAATGATAACAAAAGGAGCAGGCCGGGTGATTTATGTATATGTACCTATAAATGATAAATGATTTTATTTCTGTAAGTAGGTTTATACAAACACTTTTACATGTCAAACATTTTTTTTTTAAACTAGATGAGGCCGGCGTTTCCTATCTGACTACTCTGAGAACTAACCTAACCTAACCTAAACACAGTAATCTGTGCCCGGATTCTAAGGTATTCGGTCCAACACCGATAGTCGGAAGGGTTCTCCGTCTCGCTCAGCGCGACTCATTAAGACAGTGACAGGCATAGTCATGTCGATCATCGGTATCGGACTAAACGCGCGAGTATCGAACAAACGTGCGACCCGGTCAGCGCGCGGTAGCCCACTTAAATGAAATGGCCGACTAGTCGGGTCCGCCGCGTACTTGTAGCTTCGTACCTAAAATGCGGAGTGCGCCTGGCCTGGCACGGTATGCGCCTGGCCTGGCACGGTATAAGTTCGCCATGCATTTAGTTAGTTACGAGAATATTAGCTCGCTACGTTGACGCCTTACCGGAAGGCCTGCTCCAGCTGGTGGTCAGAGAACACGGTCGCCGGCAGCGGGCGCACGGCGCCGGCCGCGATGCCCTCGGTGACGCAGCGTACCACGGCCGCCTTGTCGCTGTCCTCTGAGTCCGCGTCGAACAGCGCGTCCAGCAGGATGCCGTGGAACGTGGTGTTCTTGAGGAACACAGACATGCCCAGCGCCGTGTCGTTGGACAGGTCCAGCTTGCCGATCTCCAGGAAGCGGCCGCCCTCGGCCAGGCAGCGCACGGACGCGTGCAGCTTGTCGGCAGCCAGCGAGTTGAGCACCAGGTCCACGCCGCGCCCGCGTGTGCGCCGCTTGATGAGTTGTTCGAAGGACGTGTCGCGTGAGTTGCCGATGTTCTCGGGCGGCAGCGTGGGGAAGCGCTCGCGCAGGAAGGCGCGCTTGTCTGGCGTGCCCACCGTGGTGTACACGGTGCAGCCCGCGTGCAGCGCGATGGCCACGGCGGCCTGCCCCACGCCGCCCGTGCCCGCGTGCACCAGCACGGCTTCGCCGCGCCGCATGCGCCCGCGCACTGCCAGCGCGTAGTACGCGGTCGCGTACGCCACGGGCACCGTGGCCGCCTCCTCCAGCGACCACTTGGCCGGCACCTCCCACAGGAAGCCCTTGTCGGCCAGCACGGTGCTGGCCAGCCCACACGCCGCCACCATGCCCATCACGCGCTTGCCGTTAGATGATCGTCCACTGAACTCCAAGCCCAGAATACACTCCTGAGGTAGAGAGATCATAATATTATTACACATTTTACTGCCGTAGGTATATCTTTTCATATTATTTATTTAACCATAAAACAATTCTTATTGTGTTTGAACATTCATATTATTATTCTTATTGCACATAGAAACACTTAGATACTTTTCAATATACTATTAATTAATATATCAGCGTACACTCACAATGATACTATTAATTAATATGTCAGCGTACACTCACAATGATACTATTAATTAATATATCAGCGTACACTCACAATGATACTATTAATTAATATATCAGCGTACACTCACAATGATACTATTAATTAATATATCAGCGTACACTCACAATGATACTATTAATTAATATATCAGCGTACACTCACAATGATACTATTAATTAATATATCAGTGTACACTCACAATGATACTATTAATTAATATATCAGTGTACACTCACAATGATACTATTAATTAATATATCAGTGTACACTCACAATGATACTATTAATTAATATATCAGTGTACACTCACAATGATACTATTAATTAATATATCAGTGTACACTCACAATGATACTATTAATTAATATATCAGCGTACACTCACAATGATACTATTAATTAATATATCAGTGTACACTCACAATGATACTATTAATTAATATATCAGTGTACACTCACAATGATACTATTAATTAATATATCAGCGTACACTCACAATGATACTATTAATTAATATATCAGTGTACACTCACAATGATACTATTAATTAATATATCAGTGTACACTCACAATGATACTATTAATTAATATATCAGTGTACACTCACAATGATACTATTAATTAATATATCAGCGTACACTCACAATGATACTATTAATTAATATATCAGTGTACACTCACAATGATACTATTAATTAATATATCAGCGTACACTCACAATGATACTATTAATTAATATATCAGCGTACACTCACAATGATACTATTAATTAATATATCAGTGTACACTCACAATGATACTATTAATTAATATATCAGCGTACACTCACAAGCAACCCGCTCCCAGTTTCACAACTGCACACCATCACAAACACACACACCCACGCACGCCTGACACTGTTTTCCCTTATATTTTAATTTTAATTAAAAACTATAGTTAGTTCGTGAAAAAAGATATTTTAAGTTTTTTATAATATCAAAATAAATATTTACATCGTAAACTGCAGTGATTGTTATGTATCACATTAGAATTCATATTTTATTGGCCCCTCGGGCCCACTACATGGGACTTAAACATAACTGGCGAAATGTGGATGTATTAAAGGCATGCCTCTGCGCAACCCTTCGGGGACACAAGGCGCGATGTTCTGTTCAATAACAACTCATCCCGAAATGTAGATGTATTAAAGGCATGCCCCTGCGCAACCCCTCGGGGACACAAGGCGCGATGTTCTGTTCAATAACAACTCATCCCGAAATGTAGATGTATTAAAGGCATGCCCCTGCGCAACCCCTCGGGGACACAAGGCGCGATGTTCTGTTCAATAACAACTCATCCCGAAATGTGGATGTATTAAAGGCATGCCCTGCGCAACCCTTGGGGGACACAAGGCGCGATGTTCTGTTCAACAACAACTCATCCCGAAATGTGGATGTATTAAAGGCATGCCCTGCGCAACCCTTGGGGGACACAAGGCGCGATGTTCTGTTCAACAACAACTCATCCCGAAATGTGGATGTATTAAAGGCATGCCCCTGCGCAACCCTTGGGGGACACAAGGCGCGATGTTCTGTTCAACAACAACTCATCCCGAAATGTGGATGTATTAAAGGCATGCCCTGCGCAACCCTTGGGGGACACAAGGCGCGATGTTCTGTTCAATAACAACTCATCCCGAAATGTGGATGTATTAAAGGCATGCCCCTGCGCAACCCCTCGGGGACACAAGACGCGATGTTCTGTTCAACAACAACTCTTCCTCCTGCCCTCACCCCAATTTACTTATTGTCGGCGCAACATGTATTTTTGTATTTTTCTACCACACTTCTCCATTAGTCGTCATCTCGATAGTCACCTTTCTAGCTATATAATATTTCTAGCTATATAATATTTCTAGCTACATAATATTTCTAGCTATATAATATTTCTAGCTATATAATATTTCTAGTTATATAATCTTTCTAGCTTCTAGCTATCTTTCACACAGGCCATCCATAATTTATTATAAATCGACCAGCACTTAACCCGCGACTTCGTCCGCGTAGATTTCGTATTTCCCCCAATAAAACTTATTACCCCCTCCACCCCCATTAAACGATAGTTTTGGAAAATTAATGATTACGATCTTTATTATTTACTAGCTTCCGCGCGCGACCCCGTCCGCGTGAACATTTTTATTATTTACTAGCTTCCGCGCGCGACCCCGTCCGCGTGAACATTTTTATTATTTACTAGCTTCCGCGCGCGACCCCGTCCGCGTGAACATTTTTATTATTTACTAGCTGCCGCGCGCGACCCCGTCCGCGTGAACATTTTTATTATTTACTAGCTGCCGCGCGCGACCCCGTCCGCGTGAACATTTTTATTATTTACTAGCTTCCGCGCGCGACCCCGTCCGCGTGAACATTTTTATTATTTACTAGCTGCCGCGCGCGACCCCGTCCGCGTGAACATTTTTATTATTTACTAGCTGCCGCGCGCGACCCCGTCCGCGTGAACATTTTTATTATTTACTAGCTGCCGCGCGCGACCCCGTCCGCGTGAACATTTTTATTATTTACTAGCTGCCGCGCGCGACCCCGTCCGCGTGAACATTTTTATTATTTACTAGCTGCCGCGCGCGACCCCGTCCGCGTGAACATTTTTATTATTTACTAGCTTCCGCGCGCGACCCCGTCCGCGTGAACATTTTTATTATTTACTAGCTGCCGCGCGCGACCCCGTCCGCGTGAACATTTTTATTATTTACTAGCTTCCGCGCGCGACCCCGTCCGCGTGAACATTTTTATTATTTACTAGCTGCCGCGCGCGACCCCGTCCGCGTGAACATTTTTATTATTTACTAGCTGCCGCGCGCGACCCCGTCCGCGTGAACATTTTTATTATTTACTAGCTGCCGCGCGCGACCCCGTCCGCGTGAACATTTTTATTATTTACTAGCTGCCGCGCGCGACCCCGTCCGCGTGAACATTTTTATTATTTACTAGCTGCCGCGCGCGACCCCGTCCGCGTGAACATTTTTATTATTTACTAGCTGCCGCGCGCGACCCCGTCCGCGTGAACATTTTTATTATTTACTAGCTGCCGCGCGCGACCCCGTCCGCGTGAACATTTTTATTATTTACTAGCTGCCGCGCGCGACCCCGTCCGCGTGAACATTTTTATTATTTACTAGCTGCCGCGCGCGACCCCGTCCGCGTGAACATTTTTAATCCCAGTCGCGCTCTTAGCGTTCGTTAGCGCTCTTTCTTACTTCTTTGCTTTTAGCTCAGCTTCTAAGGGTACTAGCGTAATGTTACATACCTATAGCCTTTCTCAAGAATTTCTATAAAATGCAAAAATAATTTTTCTAATCCCACTGGTAGTGACAGAGATTAGCGCGTTCAAACGGTTAATAAAAAATAAAATTTGTAGGTCACTAATAGACTGAGCGCATTTTTCTTACTTTAAGCGTTTTTATACCTGTCGTAATTTCTAAACGAAAGGTCCAATTCGATTAATTTAAAAAGGAATTTACATGTACTTAATCAACCTTGATTTTGAAACTATTTATTTGGCTAAGGATTAATACCATGTTTATGAAAACACCTTCGCAAGTAATGCATTGTGTTGAGTTTGAATGTGTGCGTAACCGCTCCTAATGTCAATTTGTTTCCTTCAATACAGTTGCAATACAGACCTCGTTGACTAAACCCACGTTTCATTTCTCTCGCCTCGAATCGAAATCCTGAGCAGTCAGTAATAAACCTTATCCACATAAGAACATGGTCCTTCGAGCCGGATTGAATAAATAATATTATCAGTGACCCGACTTCTCAGAATCGTCGCCGAGTAGTTTTTATATGAAGCTCATTAGCGGAACAAAGGAGCATCGACAGCTGTTATACAAATCGCAGTTATATGGTGTGATGAACATTAGTGTTTAAAATAGCGAAGTGAACGTTTTCTAAAGACTGTTAAAATCGTCAAGTTATTATAATGGATAACGCGGAACAAACATTAGATCTTTTG
This sequence comes from Fissipunctia ypsillon, assembly GCA_947568875.1. NCBI lineage: Eukaryota > Metazoa > Arthropoda > Insecta > Lepidoptera > Noctuidae > Fissipunctia > Fissipunctia ypsillon. The sequence continues at coordinate 23,539,901 of OX387658.1, forward strand.
GAACACTTTTCGGATAACATTTCGAAGGCTAAGGCAAACTTTAAGAAAACACCGAAAGCAAGACTAACTAAAGGCTACGTTGAAGCAAGACTACAGTGTTTAGAAGAATATTGGAACTCATACCGGAATAATTATCAGCAGTTATTAAGGATTACTAAGAAAGAACAACGAAAAACCATAACCTATTTCACCGACGATCTATACAGCCAGTGTGAAGAAAAATATTTGGATGTGAAGACAGACATGACGGATACGCTTCAGTTATTGAATACAGAGAAAGGAGATGTGATTCAAAATACATCATCATGTTCATCACAACAGGACAGTTCGAACAGCACCGAGGTCAAACTTCCGAGGATCAACTTACCCACATTTACGGGCATGTATGAAGAATGGCAATCTTTTGAGGATACGTTTACGGCTTTAATTTCGAAGAATAAGACATTGAGTGACGTACAAAGGCTGCATTATCTCAATTCGTGTTTGACTGGCGAAGCTAAAAATACAATTAAACATATTCCAGTCACAGAACAGAATTATCATAGGGCATGGGAAACTTTGAAAAATAGATATAGCCACAAGCGGCTTATAGTGAATGCAATACTGAAAAGGCTATTTTCATTTAAAAAGTTTAGCACACAATCGCCGGGACAATTGAAAGTTCTGATAGATAGTACAAAGGAGTGTTTAAATAGTTTGGATTCTTTGAATATTTCAACAACATCATGGGACCCAGTAATCATTTACATTACCGTGCAGAAATTGGATTCTGATACACACAAAGAATGGGAAGCACACGTAAGTCGCGAATGTGAAACTGATCTACCTACATTACAAAATATGATAAAATTTTTGGAAAATCGAATCCATACACTCGAGTTAACGTGTTCGCCTTCATCTAGCACTCAAAAAACAAATAAGGAGCGTGCATGTCATACGTCAGCTGTAACAATTACTTGCAAATTATGTAACGGCCAACATCTTCTATGCCACTGTAAAGAATTTGTGAAACTTGACATGGATAAGAAACATGAGATCATTAAAAACAATCGATTATGCTACAACTGCTTATCACCAGGCCATCCAGTGCATTATTGTAAGCAGAAGACTTCTTGTAAGATTTGTGGACGGCGTCACCATTCACTTCTTCATCAAAAGAAGAAGGGAGAAGATTCTCAGGATACAGAGAAGAATAACAACCCACCTGTAATCTCCTCAACACAAACGCCTAGTAACATACAAGAAAATCATCAGGATGAGTCAATTATAGTGAACTTCGCATACAAGCAGAGAAGAGCGTTACTAGCGACAGCGCTGGTACCGGTCAAGAGTGAATGTGGTCGCGTGACTACATTAAGAGCATTAATCGATCCTGGTTCACAGGCATCATTCATTACAGAGAATGCAACTCAATTAATTCGACTCAAGAAAACTCCTGTACGAGGTTCTATTACAGGAGTAGGCTTCACGACAACTCCAGTACGTTATGCAGTACAGTTGGAGATCTCATCAAGATGTGACAAAAACTTCAATGTCCCTCTGAAGGCATTCGTTTTAAAATCACACATAACGTCGAAGTTGCCTGGTTCCACAATTGAAAATAGATCAAACTGGTCGCATCTGAACGGCTTAATGTTAGCTGATCCACAATACTTCAAGTCAAGCAAAATTGATCTGTTGCTTGGCATTGATGTATACACCGAGATTGTGAAAGATAATTTAATAAAGGGACCACCAGGCACACCTTCCGCTCAAGAAACAAGTTTGGGTTGGATATTGTTCGGCAATATCTCAGAATGTCAACATACCAACAACGACATAGTAGTGATGCATCAACATGTAGAAATAGGTATGGATAATCTTTTGAAAAATCTTTGGAACATTGATGATACTACAAATCGCAAACTTACCTTCGATGAACGCACATGTGAAGATATTTATAAAACAACACATACACGAGATTCGACTGGAAAATACATCGTAAAATTACCCTTTAAAATACCACCACAAGAAATAGGATCGACGAGAAACATAGCTTTGAAGAGACTGGAACAATTAGAAAGAAGATTAGAAAATAAACCACAATTAAAAGAAGATTACTGTAAAGTTATGGAAGAATACATACAATTGAATCACATGGAGAAGGTTCCTGAAGAAGAGAAAAATAATTTGTCAATTTATCTACCACACCATGCAGTCATTCGAGGAGATAGCGAGACCACGAAGGTCAGAATTGTTTTTGACGCGTCGTGCAAAAGTTCAAAAAACAATTCACTCAATGATTTGCTATTAGTTGGACCCCAACTACAAGAAGATTTAAGAAGTTTAATTATGAGATGTCGTATGAAGAAAATCTGCTTCATAGCCGATATACAGAAAATGTACCGCATGATATTGGTTACAAAAGAGGATGCAGATTATCAGCGAGTATTGTGGAGACGGGATCCCACGCACGAGATAGAGGACTATCGCATGTTAAGAGTAACGTTTGGTACCGCCTCCGCGCCCTTCTTAGCAATCAAAACAATAAAACAGTTAGCTATTGATGAAGGAGATAAATATCCTGTTGGAGCCAAAATACTAGCAGAAGAATTTTACGTAGATGACTGTATCAGTGGGAGTAACACAGTACAAGAAGCAATAAAAGCAAGTCAAGAATTAAGTCAATTATTAGAATGTGGAGGGTTCACGTTACAGAAATGGGCATCAAATAGCAAAGAATTTATAGATTCAATTCCACAATCATTGAGAAGTGCAAGTGTTGAGACTAACGAGAGTATTGTTAAGACATTGGGTTTAACGTGGAACATGAAAAAAGATACCTTTCACTATCAAATCAAACTACCACCTAAATCAGCTTTAATTACGAAAAGAAATATTCTGGCGGATTTACAACGCTTATTTGACCCGTTAGGATGGATATCACCAGCTATCATTCCTGCCAAAATTTTAATTCAGAATATTTGGAAAGATAGACTTGACTGGGATGAAGAGGTTAAGAATACACATAAAGAAGAATGGAATAAAATTAGAGAAAGTTTTAACAATTTACATGAGATTCAAATAGAAAGATGGATACATACAGAGACAGAAAATGAGAAGATAAGTTTACATGGATATTGTGACGCTTCAATCAAAGCATATTGTGCAGTGGTATATTATAGAGTAGAAAAAGAAAATGGAGAAGTTAAAACAGAAATAATCGCATCCCGCACTAAAGTGACACCAGTTAAGACAGTTTCCCTTCCCCGCCTCGAACTCTGCGGCGCCGTGCTTCTTGCCAAACTCTTGACGCAAGTGAGAGAAGCAATGAGGTTACCAGACAAGGAAGTCTACGCCTGGACCGATTCCACAGTGGTTTTGGCGTGGCTTGCAGGTGATCCAAATAGATGGAAATTATTTGTCACCAATCGTGTTATTGAAATTTTGGATAATGTTCCCAGTCCACAATGGTACCATGTAAGATCGAAAGACAATCCAGCCGATATTGGTTCTCGAGGAACATATGTAAACAACCTAGTCAATAATAAACTATGGTGGGAAGGGCCAGGTGGGCTAAAGGATAAAAATATAAAATTTAATAAACCGAACATCAAACCTACAGAGCTGGAAATGAAAAACATATCGGTAAATTTTAAAATGCTAAGAACAAAACTTGAAGACTTTAATACGCTCCAAGAACTATTGAAAACAATCATTTACAGTTTAAGATTTTTACGATTTAAGAAGAAGCCTGAAAACTTAGATACATCCATTACAACTACTGAATTAGAAGAAGCATTAACAAAATGCATAACAATAGCACAAAGCGAAGAATTTCCAGTAGAAATAGAAATTTTACAGAAAGGAAGATACGTGAAGAAAGAAAGTTGTTTAAAAACACTAAATCCATATTTAGATGACAAGAATATTCTCAGGGTGGGCGGAAGATTACGAAACGCAAATATTAGTAATAATCAAAAGCATCCAATCATTCTAGGTACGAAGAATCAACTTTCACATCTCATTGTAGCTGATGCACATAAGAAGACATTACATGGAGGCATTCAATTGATGCTCAGTTACATTAAATCACAATATTGGATCATCCGTGTAAAAAACATTATAAAGACGCAGGTACATAAGTGCATTGTGTGTGCTCGACACAGAGCGATATCGAGGACTCAGCTTATGGGTGACCTTCCTGAAGCTCGTATCACTCCTGCTCGTCCATTTATTAATAGTGGAATAGATTTTGCCGGCCCTTTACAAGTACTGATGTCAAAGGGTAGAGGCGCAAAAACTCATAAAGCGTACATCGCCATATTCGTTTGCATGGCCACAAAGGCTATCCATTTAGAGTTGGCTGGCGATCTAACATCAGAAGCATTTATCGGAGCATTCAACAGATTTGTTGCCCGAAGAGGAAGGTGCGCTCATATCTGGAGTGATCATGGACGTAACTTCGTAGGAGCTAATAAAGAATTACATTCAGCATGGAAAGAGGCTAATCTAAACTTACCAGGCCATCTAGCAGATATGCTCGCAGTAGACGGTACGCAGTGGCACTTCATACCACCGTACAGCCCGAACTTCGGTGGACTATGGGAAGCTGCGGTCAAATCTACAAAGTTCCACCTAAAGAGAATCCTGGACACTCACCTGACATACGAAGAGTTGACAACAATATTATGCCAGGTTGAAGCATATCTCAACTCACGCCCGTTGATACCCGTAGATACAGCTGACACTGAACTCGAAATATTAACTCCTGGACACTTTTTGATAGGCGAAGCTCCTGTTACAATACCTACCCCAAACTTGAACGAAGTCAACATCAACCATTTATCCAGATGGCAACTCTGCCAACGTCTGGTAGCCAATTTCTGGCATCGCTGGCAGAGCGAGTATTTAACACGCCTTCAAACACGACCAAAGTGGCTTAAACACCAAAAGGAATATGAAATTGGAGATATCGTGCTCTTGAAGGAAGACCAATTGCCACCTGCTAAATGGGCTTTGGGCAGAATAACTGCCAAACATCCAGGAGAAGACGGTCTTACTCGAGTTTATAGTATTAGATACCGCAATAATATTGTTAAAAGATCAATCTCTAGGATTTGTGCTTTGCCAATAGATAAAGATTAATGTCAATGAACAATGTCAAGATTAATGTTAAAGAGCAATAACTTTATGTTCACTTAAATATTTGATTGGTTTATATAAAACTTCATTATTGTAATTTAAGTATACAGTCCACTTAAGTCTTAATTATATTTTTGTTTACTTTGTTAAGTTGGTAAAGGACTAGGTCCTTTGGTAGGCGGCATGTTGAGTTTGAATGTGTGCGTAACCGCTCCTAATGTCAATTTGTTTCCTTCAATACAGTTGCAATACAGACCTCGTTGACTAAACCCACGTTTCATTTCTCTCGCCTCGAATCGAAATCCTGAGCAGTCAGTAATAAACCTTATCCACATAAGAACACATTGTTTTATAACAAATTTGATTACCATTAAAAAAGTTATAGTGAACCAACCTTAAAAGATACGATATATTATGCTATCGCGGACTTTTTTTTAGAACTTTTTAAGAGGAACAATCCCGTCATACATGAATTTTGCGTAACTTTAACCGTTTACGCAGCGCACGCAACGGAAGCTCCAAAGGGAATTTCCCCGTTTTTGCAACACTTTTGATGAATGCTCCGCTGATTAATGTTATATAGCCTATAGCCTTCCTCGATAAATGGACTATCCAACACTAAAAGAATTTTTCAATTCGAACTAGAAGTTCCTGAGATTAGCACGTTTAACTTAAACAAACTCTTTAGCTTTATAATATTAATATAGATGATACTAGTTTAGATTTAGATAAATATTCGAGTTTCAAGTTTATTGACGGTATGCATTAAAATTTTTCATAAATAAACTGTATCCCCCAACAGATATTAATTTATGTAAAATCTTTAAACAACTGTTTCGTCATAAAATTTTTAGTTTATGTACACCAACTTTTGAGCTAAACAAGGCACGCAACAAAATTCGCCCCTAGAAAGTAAATTTTAGCAGTTTAAACTTTTTTTTTTTAATTTTAGAAAAATTTCCATGCAAACTTTAACACCCCTTAAAATCCCTTTGGGGGCAGTTTTGAGAAACTGATAATGACGAAACTTTATAATTTATTTCGGAACGTAATGCCAAGTTTGTATGATAGTTTATTAACTCAAGGAATGAGATTTTTCAGACAAACAAAATCCCCCACTTTCACTCCCCTAAAAATCGAATTTTCAAAAACTTCTTCTTAGTGCACGCCTACATTAAAAAAGGAACCCTTGTGAAAAATTTCACGTTCTTCGTCCCAGTAGTTTGGGCTATGCGCTGATACGTCAGTCAGTCAGTCAGACAGATTCTCCTTTTATAGTACTCCTGGGATAATAGATAAAATAAGATATTCGTAGGTAGTCAATACATTCTAATTACTATATCAAGTCAAGTGTTCTAAAGGAAGTTCATCTTGTTTCTTTCGTTACATAACACTATCGTAATCAATGTATATTATAAAACAAAGTGTGCTATCTGCGTGACGCTAAACAGAACCGAGTCCCGGTACCATCAAGGGAGTCAGGTATTTATGTTGTGGTAGCCCTCTATCTCGCATCCATGAAGTAGGTTCTCGTTTTTACCTGAAGGGCGTGCTTTTGAAGATATAAGGGTTAGATTCGCCCTCTAGAAATTTCTAGAACAGTCCAGAACATTCGAGAGTATTCGAGAGCACTCCACAACATTCCAGAATGTCGTGGAGTGTTTGGGAACGTCTCAGATCATTGTAGAATATTCCAGAACACTCGAATGTTATGGAATATTCTGGAACAACTCCCTGAGCCGGGTACCCCAGCTAGTATTGTAAAAATGACAAATTATGTAAGACTAGCAGAAAGAAAGCTAAGCAAAAACGAAGTAATAGCGCGGGCAGGCGATGCGATGCGACGGGGTGGGGCGGGGGAACAAGACATATCACGCGGACGAAGTCGCGGGCGCAAGCTAGTGTAAAATATAATGTCAAGTTCTTTATAATATAACTTCGCCAAGGCAGCGCAGCACACAGTACTGACGTCTATCGTTCAGGTAGGGAATCAAAGTTATTTCATTACATTGTTGTAAGTTATAAGTTTACCATTTTTATCATTTCTAGGGTTCCGTACCCAAGGGTGCCAAACGGAACCCTTTTGTTAAGCATCCGCTGTCCGTCCATCTGTCTGTCAACGGGCTGTATCTCATGTATCGTAATAGGTAGATAGTTGAAATTTTCACAAATAAGTAAGTACTGCATTTCTATTGCCGCTGTCGCAACAAACAATAAAGTAAAATAAATAAATAAAGGGAGTTTTTTTTTAAACTGAATTATTTTTTTAATATGTAGTGTTATACTGTAAGGTGGTACGGAACCCTTTGTGTGTGAGTCCGACTCATACTTGGCCGGTTTCGTCATAAATATATATTTTTGAAATATTAAAATATATATTTAATAAAACAGAGTACCTATATATTTTTCCAATAGTTTGGAGAGCTATTAAATAATCATTTTAACTGAAAAGGTAACCTATTAAATATTTCTTCTGCTTAGTTTCTGGAGCAAGGCATGTTAACATTTTGTGCCATTTTGTGTTTAAAATCCTTTCTTCGTGCTCTCTCTAATCTTAAGTTCCTCTTGTGATTTATACTGATGAATATACTTAGCAAAGTGATAAAGAATACTAGTACGTACAACTTGGTACTGTTACTAGTACGTACAACTTGGTACTGTTACTAGTACGTACAACTTGGTACTGTTACTAGTACGTACAACTTGGTACTGTTACTAGTGCGTACAACTTGGTACTGTTACTAGTACGTACAACTTGGTACTGTTACTAGTGCGTACAACTTGGTACTGTTACTAGTGCGTACAACTTGGTACTGTTACTAGTGCGTACAACTTGGTACTGTTACTAGTGCGTACAACTTGGTACTGTTACTAGTGCGTACAACTTGGTACTGTTACTAGTGCGTACAACTTGGTACTGTTACTAGTGCGTACAACTTGGTACTGTTACTAGTACGTACAACTTGGTACTGTTACTAGTGCGTACAACTTGGTACTGTTACTAGTGCGTACAACTTGGTACTGTTACTAGTGCGTACAACTTGGTACTGTTACTAGTGCGTACAACTTGGTACTGTTACTAGTGCGTACAACTTGGTACTGTTACTAGTGCGTACAACTTGTTACTGTTACTAGTGCGTACAACTTGTTACTGTTACTAGTGCGTACAACTTGTTACTGTTACTAGTGCGTACAACTTGTTACTGTTACTAGTGCGTACAACTTGTTACTGTTACTAGTGCGTACAACTTGGTACTGTTACTAGTGCGTACAACTTGGTACTGTTACTAGTGCGTACAACTTGGTACTGTTACTAGTGCGTACAACTTGGTACTGTTACTAGTGCGTACAACTTGGTACTGTTACTAGTGCGTACAACTTGGTACTGTTACTAGTGCGTACAACTTGGTACTGTTACTAGTGCGTACAACTTGGTACTGTTACTAGTGCGTACAACTTGGTACTGTTACTAGTACGTACAACTTGGTACTGTAACTAGTGCGTACAACTTGGTACTGTTACTAGTGCGTACAACTTGGTACTGTTACTAGTGCGTACAACTTGGTACTGTTACTAGTGCGTACAACTTGGTACTTTTACTAGTGCGTACAACTTGGTACTGTTACTAGTGCGTACAACTTGGTACTGTTACTAGTGCGTACAACTTGGTACTGTTACTAGTACGTACAACTTGGTACTGTTACTAGTGCGTACAACTTGGTACTGTTACTAGTGCGTACAACTTGGTACTGTTACTAGTGCGTACAACTTGGTACTGTTACTAGTGCGTACAACTTGGTACTGTTACTAGTGCGTACAACTTGGTACTGTTACTAGTGCGTACAACTTGGTACTGTTACTAGTGCGTACAACTTGGTACTGTTACTAGTGCGTACAACTTGGTACTGTTACTAGTGCGTACAACTTGGTACTGTTACTAGTGCGTACAACTTGGTACTGTTACTAGTGCGTACAACTTGGTACTGTTACTAGTGCGTACAACTTGGTACTGTTACTAGTGCGTACAACTTGGTACTGTTACTAGTGCGTACAACTTGGTACTGTTACTAGTGCGTACAACTTGGTACTGTTACTAGTGCGTACAACTTGGTACTGTTACTAGTGCGTACAACTTGGTACTGTTACTAGTGCGTACAACTTGGTACTGTTACTAGTGCGTACAACTTGGTACTGTTACTAGTGCGTACAACTTGGTACTGTTACTAGTGCGTACAACGTGGTACTGTTACTAGTGCGTACAACTTGGTACTGTTACTAGTGCGTACAACTTGGTACTGTTACTAGTGCGTACAACTTGGTACTGTTACTAGTGCGTACAACTTGGTACTGTTACTAGTGCGTACAACTTGGTACTGTTACTAGTGCGTACAACTTGGTACTGTTACTAGTGCGTACAACTTGGTACTGTTACTAGTGCGTACAACTTGGTACTGTTACTAGTGCGTACAACTTGGTACTGTTACTAGTGCGTACAACTTGGTACTGTTACTAGTGCGTACAACTTGGTACTGTTACTCCGTGTTGAACATATAATGTGGTAGTGACTGACCTGTCCGGCGAGGTTGCCGGGCAGCGCGTCGGGCGGCAGCTTGCCGGTGGCCAGCATGATGTCGCGGAAGTTCAGCGGCGCGCAGTATACGCGGCACAGCTCCGTGCGCGGCGCCTGCGCAACCTCGCGCGCGTAGCGCAGCGGCGATTCGATCCAGCGCAGCGACGACAGGTCGCCGCGTGTCAGCGTGTTCACGTAGGCGTGCTCCACCTGCAGCTGAGCCTCGGCCGCGTCGCCCAGCGGCAGGTGCCGGTAGCAGCCCCACACGCCGGCGCGCAGCACGTTGACAGCCAGGTCGCGCCGCACCTGCTCTGCGTACGGCGCCGCGTCGGGCCGGAAGGGCTCGCGCGCGCCCGGCAGGTAGTAGCAGCGCAGCGCGCGCCCGCCCGCCTCGCCACGCAGGCACGTGCACAGCCCCAGCACGCCGGCCGAGGCCGCGCGCGCCACGCAGTACACGCGCATGTCCTCGCTCTCGGCGCGCGCCAGCGCCTCGCGCAGCGCGTCCACCCAGCCGAACGAGGTGTCGTCGCCCACGTCGACGACTACGTGGCGCGCGGGCACGGCCGGCTGGCGGCGCAGCAGCACGTACTCGCAGCTGGCGGCCACCTGCCGCGACACGCACAGCAGCCCGGCGCGCTCCACCATGTCCCTGGCGGCGCGCTCGTCCAGCGCCTTGTGCGGCTCCTCCAACAGGATCATGCCGGCCTCGCCCAGCGCCGCCGCCAGGTTGTCCAGCGTGGCGGCGCCGTGCCTGCTCAGGACGTCGGCCGCCAGGACCAGGTGGCAGTCGGTCTCGACGGGCGCGCTCTTGCCGTCTTTGGGCAACACCTTGACGCCCAGGTCCTTGACGGCGGCGGCGTAGGCGGCGGGCGCGGGCCCGGCCGCCAGCGACGCGTCCGCGCGCACCTGGGGCTCGGCCTCCAGCACCTGCAGAGCCAGCGGCGTGAGCAGCGCCTCGGCCGGCCGCTCCAGCGCTGCCTCGGCCAGCTTGAGCTTGAGCGCGCCCGCATTCTCCAGCACCAGCTGCAGGCTGACGGTGAGCGCATCGCGCTTGGAGCGCGAGGTGTGTTCGGTGGTCACGGCGGCGTTGTCGTACGGCAGGAACACGTACTTCTCCAGCTTAGGCGCGGCCTGCGGGTTGGCGCGGCGCGGCGCCAGGCTGGTCTTGACGCCGCGGAACTCGATGCCGCCGGCGCTGATGACGTCGATGTCGCGGTGCATGCGCACGGGCAGTGTGCCGCCCTCGCCCAGCTTGGCCACGGCCGCCAGCTGCGCCGCCGGGTCGATGAGCGCACGCTGCAGCCGCGTGGGCAGGTACAGCTCGCGAGTGTCCACGCCGATAATGCCGAACTGCAGCATGGTGTCCATGAACGAGATCCAGTTGTCGTCCCAGGCGAGCTCGCCGCACGTGCCGCGCGGGTCGGACGAGCGGATGCCGCGGAAGACGCCGCCGTAGTTGTAGCCGCGCAGGCGCAGCTCCTTGTAGATGTCGTCGGTGACGAGCGGCAGCAGGCCCGGCTCGGCGTGCGGCGCGGCTTCGTCCAGCCCGCGCAGGCGCTCGGCGCCGGGCGTGTCCGCCAGGCGCACGTGACCCGTCACCACTACGGCACCACCCTCGCACACGTCGAACTCGCCCGTGCCGTCCAGCACGTTGATGAGGAAGCGCACGGGTGTGTCACGCGACACGATAGTGGCGCGCCGAAACTGGATGTTCTCCATCACGACCGGGGTCTCCTCAGGCTTTCTGTTGTGGAGCTTCGCCATGGTTCTCCAAACGAGGGTCTGGAACCGTTCAAATCAGATTAGGTTCGGAAAGAAATAAAAACTGTTTATTTACGTGAAAGTGACGCACATACATACATTGTTGTTTATCATAACCCTAAAAAACCAAAAACAAGTGCGTATACAGGTTGTTTGGTAGATGGGTGCAAAGCTTGAAGGGGGTGATATCTTAGACCATTTAGAACTTATTAAGCTAAACTTGTCTCAGACGAAGTCTGTTCCTTGTATTTTTTTATTTAAACTCAAAGGTTTTTAATAATAACACCCATTTTTTTTCAATTAATTGTTAATAGTGTCCAGTAAAAGTTGTTATGTTATTATTTTTTATTTATGTAATGTGTGATTACTCAAACAAAATAATTCCAAAATATCTGTGTTATCAGAGAAACATTCTACGCCGTATTCAAGTTTAAGAAACTTTTAAAAATCAAGAAAATGTTTTGTTTACGGCATAATAAAAAAAATTAAAAAATACCCGCAGTTGTTCAAACCTTTTTAAAAACATGCTTGGTTATTGCCCTTTCTTATGAGATACTATTTACGCAGATATCTCATTAGCTCTTGGAATTAGGATGTGGACAAAGCAAATTGAGTATAAAAATTGCTATTTTTGAACAGATCAATAAAATAACATTTTTGTTAAAATAATTTATTGTTCATGTTCAAAATGTTGACCGCGGTTTCTTATACAAGCGCGTGCCCGTCTTCTCACTACTGTAGTCGTGATTTTTAATTTCATCTCCTGATTCAATGACTTGAAAAGCCGTTTGGACTCTTTCTATTAATTCTTCTCTGGTTGAAATTTCAACGTGCGTGTAGACGAGCTCCTTGGCCCGTCCTCAAACGAAAAAATCCTCAGGAGATAAATCGGGTGATCGAGGTGGCCAAGGGATGGGCCCGTCTCTGCCAATCCAGCTCTCTGGGAAACCATTATTTAAATGTTCTCTCACGTTTAGGGTCCAGTGTGCTGGACAACCATCTTGTTGAAAAATCAATGTCTTCTCATTGCCAATATTGGTATTTCGGTCTCGTCCAGAAGCTCTGAGAGATAGTTTTAGAGGAATTCCAGGTAATTTTCTCCATTTAAATTATCTGGTAGGAAGTGGGGGCCAATCAACGTTCGGCCGATTACTCCTGCCCACACGTTAATTGAAAATTTCCTTTGGAACGACACTTGATTCTTCCAGTGTGGATTGTTCTCCTTGTCGGTCCATCGATGAAGATTATGAAAATTGGTAATTCTTTCTTTCAAAAATTTTGACTCATCGGTCCACAAGATGGATTTTAAAAACCATGCATCTTCAATGTCACTATTTAACAAAAAGCGACAGAAGTGAATCCTTCAAATCAAATCAAATCAATCTTTATTTGTGAACATAAGTACAAAAAGATGTTATTTATACATTTTAGCTGATCTGTATGTTCGGCCAATAATCGGCATACAAATATAATGTTAGTAAGCAGGTTATTTTTACTTTCATAATTAATAAAGTATAGGATAAAAGAAATGAAGCAATTGAAAAATGTCATGAGCCGCATAAAATAAAGTAATTGAATTATATTATTAATTATTAAGAACGTCAAAGAAAATTAAATTTAGTCATAATTTGTCATTTAAATAGTCTTCAATCGAGTAATACGTCTTTTCAACTAAAAACAGGAACAATTTTTTTTTTAAATGGCTGACATTTTCCTCACTTCTGATACATTTTGGCAATTTATTGTATAATTTTGGAGCCATTACGAAAATACTGTTCTTATATAAAGCAGTTTTAGATCCAACAGTTTGTAGCCGGTCAGCTCGACGCTGACTACCTACTCGGTCAAATATTATTTTTGACGAACATAGATGTCTGGTATATGTACAATGAGGGCACTGTTAAAATTTTCATACTTTTAAAATATTGTTTACAGCTGTCAGTGGTTTGCAGGTTACAGATCGCTCTAATACACCTTTTCTGACACTTAAACACCATATCTTTACCCGAGGCGTTTCCCCAAAACATAATGCCATATCTTAATGTTGAGGCTACTAGACCGTGATATGCAGTTAGTGCGGTGTTTCGATTGGCCGTTTTACTTAGCATACGCAGCGCATGAGAAAATTGGTTTACTTTACTACATACTTTGTCAATCTGGGTATTCCATTTTAATGTGCTTTCAATATTTAATCCCAGAAATTTTGTCACATTCGTCTCATCAATCCTTTTATCATTATATCTTATATCTAAATTTAAATTCTGATTTACTGTTTGTTGAAATTTCATTATTACTGTCTTATCTAAATTTATTACCAAATTATTATTCTCTAGCCAATTTATAACTGATTTTATGTTAGAGTTAATGTCTGATTCTAATGTATCTAATTGGTCACTGTTGAAAAGTAGAGTGCTGTCATCTGCAAACATTGTCATGGGATAGGTCGATGCTTTTGGGAAGTCATTTATATATATAATAAATAGGAGAGGTCCAAGTATGCTACCTTGTGGAACTCCATACATCACTGTTCTCGGGCTAGATTTAAATGTTGTTTCATGTTTTTTACATATTCTATTAATAACTGTTATTTGCTGTCTATCTTGTAGGTATGATTTAATTAAATTTGATATGTTACCTCTAATCCCATATGCGTCAAGTTTATTAATTAATATTCTATGGTCTACGCGGTCAAAGGCTTTCGACATGTCCATAATTATATAGAGCCAGAGCCGGTTTTCTTTTATCTACTCTGTTGCTAACGAGTTTTAAAAAATCATAGATTGCCATGTCAATGGACTTATTTTTCCGGAAGCCCTTTTGGCTATCGACAAATAATTTATTTTTCTCGAAATATGAATTGATTTGATTGTATATTACTCTTTCAAATATTTTTGACAAAATAGGTATCAGTGCTATAGGTCTATAGGAAGACATGTTGTCTTTATTACCTTTTTTGAAAAGCGGTTTTATGATACTAATTTTTAATTCTTTTGGAAAAACACCATGCAAGATGCACATATTGATCAGGTGACTAAGGACTGGTGCAATTATTGTAGATACTGTTTTAATAATTTTTGTGCTAATACCATCATATCGTGCTGGGAGTATTCTTTAAAGACATAATAATTTTATGAATATCTTGTGGTATTGTAGGTTTCATAAACATGGACGAATTTATTGTATTTATTGGTAATTTATTATTATTATTTGAACTATTAATTGATTTGACTTGATCCGCAAAATAATTATTAAAAGCCTCTGCCATATCAAGAGGGTTGGTAAGTATTTTATCATTTGCTTTAATTCTCATTGTGGATTGATTTGGTAAATTATATTTGTTTTTATTTATGACTTTCCACGTTGCCTTACATCGATTCTTAGCCGAGTGAATGTAACGGTTATTGTGGGCTCTCTGCGTGAGATTGACAATTCTTTTAAGCCGGTTAGACAACGCTTTGAAGTTTGTTTTATTATGTTCAGTCGGTGATAACCTGTATTTCCATAACAAATCTCTTTTTTTCTTGCTACATAATCTAATACCGCGACTAAACCAGTTTGGTTTTACTTTCGTCGATATTTTTATTTTAATGTTAGGAAAACATAAGTCATATAGCAATTTAAACCAGTCATAGAACAATTTGAATGCTTTTTCAGGGTCTGTTTCCTCATAAACATCAGAAAATGACAGTTGTTTTAAATAGTTTGCGAATTTTTCTATATTTTCTTTTGAGTAGTCCCGTTTTGTACAGTGCCAGTAGTCTAAAAGGCACGTTTGTTTAACTGGACATCGTAAAAATTGTCGTGGGGGATCTTCATTTTCCAAACCTTGTACACCCATGCCGTGGAAAGGATATTTGTTTTCTCGGTGCATCGTATTCCACACCTTCCATACCGAAATGTTGAGGTTTCGAGCTCCTACTCTGACGCTCGTAGTAGGATCTGCATCAAAGCTGCAATAATGTCTTCCTCGATACTTGGGTGATGTCTTCCCGGGTTGAGTCCAGATTCCGCGTAATGGATTCCAACTTCAGAAAACCGACGAAATGTGTTGTAAAACACTCTGACATTAGGTAATCTGTGATTCGGATATCTCCCTTAGTAGATCTGTCGCGCCAAAGATCCATTACCGTCAGCTCTGCCAACATGAAGACGATATCGCATATTTTTCATTCGAAAAAGTTGCCATAGTCGATTGATCACACAAATAAAAGTCCAAAATCAGTGAAGGAGCTCACAGCTGGGGCTAGGCTCAACACATTAAACACCTCAAAAATCAACACGTGAAGGAGCGCACAACCTCATGCGGTGAATTGTGTAAATACGAATGTGCAATTAAAACGTCTTGTCACAAGGGCAGTCGTTACTTGAGTAACTGAGGGTCCGAAGATGTGACGAGTCCACCCGACTACTCGGGTACTAGTACTAGTGTAAATAAATAACGACTTTATATCCTCAGCAACTAAGCTGATTTTTCTATTGAATAACAATTCACTAGACGCTACCTGAGAGTCGAAAAAAGGGCAAGTTTGCTATCGTCGCGCGGCGGCTTTTGTTATGCGAGTTCCCAGAATTTGATTGGTGCACGTGCACTATAATTCTAAGAAGGAATCAGTTACCGATTCCTAACAAAAAACAATAGTGTATTAGCAAAAATGTTGCATTATTAATATTCGACCTCAATTTGCTTTGTACATCCTAATTGCAAGAGTTGATGAGACATCAGCGTAAATAGTACTTCAAAAGAAAGGGCAATAACCAACCAGGCATGTTTTTAAAAAGGTTTGAACAACTGAGAGTATTTTTTATTGTGCCGTAAATAAAACATTTTCTTGATTTTTAAAAGTTTTTTAAACTTGGATATGGCGTAGAATGTTTATCTGATGACGCAGATGCTTGGGAATTATTTTTGTTTGAGTAATCTCACATTACATAAATAAATAAAAAATAATAATTTAACAGCTTTTACTGGACACTATTAAAAATTAATTTTAAAAAATGGGTATTTAAAAACCTTACGTTTCAAAAAAAAAATTCAAGGTACAGACTTCGTCTGAGACAAGTTTAGCTTAATAAGTTCTAAATAGTCTAAGATATCACCCCCTTCAAGCTTTGCACCCATCTACCAAACATCCTGTATATTCTAAAAATAATAATTAACCTAGATGGAAATATGCGCCAGTACCGAGCGAAACGGCTAACGCACAGCATAAACGCTACGGCACTCACTGAGACGCGCCGGCCCGGGCCGGTCGCGACACTCACTGAGACGCGCCGGCCCGGGCCGGGCGCGGCACTCACTAAGACGCGCCGGCCCGGGCCGGTCGCGACACTCACTGAGACGCGCCGGCCCGGGCCGGGCGCGGCACTCACTGAGACGCGCCGGCCCGGGCCGGGCGCGGCACTCACTGAGACGCGCCGGCCCGGGCCGGGCGCGGCACTCACCAGGTATCCGGTGGCGGGGAAGAGCACGCGGCCGTCGATGTTGTGTCCGGTGATGAAGCTGTCGTCGTTGCGCGACACGTCGTACTCGATGACGTTCTCGCCCGAGCGCGACGCGTTGCCGAAATGCGCCACCTGCCACTCCAGGCGGTGGTCCCAGCGCACGTGGCTGGCCAGGCCCGGCGTGCCGCGCGGCACAGGGAAGGCCGCGGCCGGGTACAGGCGGCCCACGGCGGGCTGCGCACCGGCCGCGAACAGGCGCCCGGCCGCGGCCAGGAGGTGCACGCATGCGTCGGGCGCGTCGCGCCGCACCAGCGGCACGTGCGCGGCCGCGGGCAGCGCGCGCTTGAGCACAGCCTGCAGCAGCGCGTGCGGCGCCACCTCCAGCACGACGGCGCGCTCGGGCACGGCGCGCAAGGCGTCCGCGAAGCGCACCGGCGACAGCAGGTTGTTGACGTGGTAGTGCGCGTCGCTCAGCTTGGCTGGAACATTACGGTTATCGCTACATTTCATTTGTGTTTTTATACTTCATCGTATCATCAAATAAAAGGTCTTGAAATCGCGACTTGAGCGTTTTAGAGTTAACGAGCAGTGCGCCCCGCGGGGCTTCCCCTCGGCTTAACGAGCAGTGCGCCCCGCGGGGCTTTCCCTCGGCTTAACGAGCAGTGCGCCCCGCGGGGCTTCCCTTCGGCTTAACGAGCAGTGCGCCCCGCGGGGCTTCCCCTCGGCTTAACGAGCAGTGCGCCCCGCGGGGCTTCCCCTCGGCTTAACGAGCAGTGCGCCCCACGGGGCTTCCCCTCGGCTTAACGAGCAGTGCGCCCCGCGGGGCTTCCCCTCGGGGCTTCCCCTCGGCGTGTCTCGGGAGCATTCGAGGATGAATTTCTAAAAAACGATGATACCTAACTAAACTTGAAAGTTTTGCTCTTAAATAAAATGAAAATTCTGACTTCACCATAAATTAAAAAGTAACCGTTCAGAATCCCGCAAATAATCGAGGATTCCGATTAATCGCTAAATCGCCGCTTACAATGAATCGCCAACGTGTCATGAGTAGTGATCAAGTGCGGCTCACCGAGATCCGAGTCCCACTGGTCGCGCGGCAGCGACGAGGACACCCAGCGCTTGCTGCGCGGCTTGGGCTCCGTGATGACCTTCTCCAGCGAGCGGCGCAGCAGCGGCGCGGCGGCGGCGATGTACTTGCTGTGGAAGGCCACGCCCGAGCTGTTGACGCGCCGCGCGAACGTGCCCTCCGCCGACAGCGCGGCCACGAACTTCTCCAGCGACTCCACTGGCCCTGAAACCTGTGCGACACGGCACATTGAGGACGCTGACGTCACGCTGCTCTGTGGCCGCGCGTCGCGCCGGTGCCTCGCTTACCGTGACGCTGTCGTTGGCGTTGTGGCAGGCGGGCACGACGTCGGGCGGGCAGCGCGCCTCGCACTGCTCCCACGAGAGCCCCACGGCCGCCATGGCACCCGGCGCCAGCTTGGCGTCCACGATGCTGCGCCCGCGCCAGTACGCCGCCAGCACGGACTGCTCCGCCGTCAGCGTCTCGTCGGCGTACGCGCAGCCTGCGGGCGAACTGTCTGTCAGGCACGCTCACACGCCACACCGCGGCTGCGCGGCGGGCGCTCACCACTCACCGATCTCGCCGACGGAGTGGCCCACGATGCCGTCGGGGCGGATGTCGAGCACACGCAGCACGTCCACGAGCGCCACCTGCACGGCCGCGATGGACACGAACGAGTTGATGACGTCGTCGAAAGCCGTCGCCGGCGCGTTCGTGATGATGTCGATGAGGTCGATGTTGTGCGGCCGCAGCGCCGCCGCCGAGCGGTCGATACTGGCCGCGAAGGCCGGCAGCTGCATCAGGGCCTTGGCCATGCCGGGCCACTGCGAGCCCATGCCCGAGAACACGAACCACACGGGCCGGGGCTCGCCGCTCTCCATTTCCTGCGCACAGAGTCGTCAGATATTACCGAACATAACATTACGCATAAGGAAGCGGCAGCCAGGCCTAAGCGTTGCGCATACTCACGGTGCACTCCTGCACGGGCGGGTCGGCGAGCACGGCGAACCCGCGGTGCGAGTGGCCGGGGATGTTGTGCATGTGCACGGCGTCCAGCAGCGCGTGCAGGCCGGCGTCGTCCTTGTGCTGCGCCGCCAGCGCGGTGAGCTCGTGCACGGCCTCTTCCGTTCGGCCCGACGCCAGCACGAGGCGCGGCGCCGCGTACCGCGCCGGTGCGCGTGCGCCGCCCGGCTCCGACTCGAGGATGACGTGCGCGTTGGCGCCGCCGAAGCCGAACGAGTTGATGGCCACCAGCCCGCCCTCCCACGGCATGTTGCGGTCCACCACCTGCCGCCACATACACACCCTACTTATAAACTATCTGATTTTTAGGATCACTTCGTTGTCCGTCTGTCTGTCTGTCTGCCTGTCCGTCAGTCTGTCAAGACCCTTTTTCTCAGGAACGCGTGGAGGTATCATATCAAGTTGAAATTAATATCAAATACATAGGTCTACGGTCCCTTAAAATTGTAGCTCTAAAAAAATCATACTTTCTAAGTCAACGCAATTAAACAATACGCTCACACAAAGACAGTTTCTGATACTCGCGAGTAAATCTAACCTGATAGGGCAGGTCCTCCCCGTTGAGACTCGCGAGTAAATCAAACCTGATAGGGCAGGTCCTCCCCGTTGAGACTCGCGAGTAAATCAAACCTGATAGGGCAGGTCCTCCCCGTTGATACTCGCGAGTAAATCAAACCTGATAGGGCAGGTCCTCCCCGTTGATACTCGCGAGTAAATCAAACCTGATAGGGCAGGTCCTCCCCGTTGAAACTCGCGAGTAAATCAAACCTGATAGGGCAGGTCCTCCCCGTTGAAACTCGCGAGTAAATCAAACCTGATAGGGCAGGTCCTCCCCGTTGATACTCGCGAGTAAATCAAACCTGATAGGGCAGGTCCTCCCCGTTGATACTCGCGAGTAAATCAAACCTGATAGGGCAGGTCCTCCCCGTTGAGACTCGCGAGTAAATCAAACCTGATAGGGCAGGTCCTCCCCGTTGATACTCGCGAATAAATCAATCCTGATAGGGCAGGTCCTCCCCGTTGATACTCGCGAATAAATCAATCCTGATAGGGCAGGTCCTCCCCGTTGATACTCGCGAATAAATCAAACCTGATAGGGCAGGTCCTCCCCGTTGATACTCGCGAGTAAATCAAACCTGATAGGGCAGGTCCTCCCCGTTGATACTCGCGAGTAAATCAAACCTGATAGGGCAGGTCCTCCCCGTTGAGACTCGCGAGTAAATCAAACCTGATAGGGCAGGTCCTCCCCGTTGATACTCGCGAATAAATCAATCCTGATAGGGCAGGTCCTCCCCGTTGATACTCGCGAATAAATCAATCCTGATAGGGCAGGTCCTCCCCGTTGATACTCGCGAATAAATCAAACCTGATAGGGCAGGTCCTCCCCGTTGATACTCGCGAGTAAATCAAACCTGATAGGGCAGGTCCTCCCCGTTGATACTCGCGAATAAATCAAACCTGATAGGGCAGGTCCTCCCCGTTGATACTCGCGAATAAATCAAACCTGATAGGGCAGGTCCTCCCCGTTGATACTCGCGAATAAATCAAACCTGATAGGGCAGGTCCTCCCCGTTGATACTCGCGAATAAATCAAACCTGATAGGGCAGGTCCTCCCCGTTGATACTCGCGAATAAATCAAACCTGATAGGGCAGGTCCTCCCCGTTGATACTCGCGAATAAATCAAACCTGATAGGGCAGGTCCTCCCCGTTGATACTCGCGAATAAATCAAACCTGATAGGGCAGGTCCTCCCCGTTGATACTCGCGAATAAATCAAACCTGATAGGGCAGGTCCTCCCCGTTGATACTCGCGAATAAATCAAACCTGATAGGGCAGGTCCTCCCCGTTGATACTCGCGAATAAATCAAACCTGATAGGGCAGGTCCTCCCCGTTGGCCTACAATCATAACATTTGGCAAGAAGCAAGATCTCACAGCACAAGTAAAGGAAAAAGTCTGATTTGTTTTATTTGTAGTGTTATTTTATTACATCATTATTTTATTGCGATTACATGAGTTTGTAATCGCAATAAAATTAATTGTGTTTACCTATTGTGGTACAGTAATTTCATTATAGATGCGTCGTCTCCACACAATGATACCAACATATGAATGTACACAAAATATTTTAGGGTAACATTTGAAACGAGTAACTGTGTAGCTGCTGGCCCATTCGTCTCCATACGGAAATATCTTCTGGGCAGCTAGGATCCATTCAGTTTTCTTGTCAATGTTCACAAAACTTTCAAAAGTGCCTTTTATGTGCTTAATTAAAACGGCTTTGACTTGTTTCGTGGATCCAGTGGTCTCGAGCCTACCGATGTTTCGGTATTTCTACCAATATGGGCTCTCGTTATAAATTAGTCTGTAAGTTTTTTTTTTTCAATAAATAAACGAATTTGATTGAATATTGTATTTTTTTGTCAAATACCGATTTTGGGTACAAAATGTGTAACCAAAATCGGTATAATAATCGGTGTAATATTTGTACTACAAATATTTGTACTACAAATATTTGTACTACAAATATTCCGCAACTCTACCGATCTCGCTCTATGACGTTCGAGATCACGGCGTGGATCGGATGCTCAAATCGCACGAACAAACCCTCGGACCTGCAACACCTAGCAGACCAAGGTTCGTGTCTGTGCGGAAGGTCCCTGAGGAGTCTACGACGTACCTGGATCCTACCGTCGCTGAGCGCCGGGATGTCCGGGTTGGCGGTCTTGTAGTGCAGGTTGGAGGGGATGACGCCGCGCTCCATGGCCACCAGCACCTTGGCGACGGAGCAGAGCCCGGACGCGGGCTCCGAGTGCCCCATGTTGGACTTCACCGAGCCCAGCAGCAGCGGCCCCGTGCGGTCCCTGCAGAACAGCTCCGCGATGGCGTTCACCTCCTGCGGGTCTCCCACCTGGCAACACACGCTTCGTCAGCTCGTCGCGTATACTCACTGCACGTCCACACGCACTAATCGTTTCGTAGCTGACGGTCACAAAGATGGTGCTGACGTTGAACAGGTACACACATGTTGCGTAGGTTTGCTCGATGCACAGATGCAGTCAACGATACTGCACATCCCTGTACGCGAGCGCCCTGGAGCACCCAACGATACTGCACATCCCTGTACGCGAGCGCCCTGGAGCACCCAACGATACTGCACATCCCTGTACGCGAGCGC
The DNA here is from genome assembly GCA_947568875.1 of Fissipunctia ypsillon. Taxonomy (NCBI): domain Eukaryota; kingdom Metazoa; phylum Arthropoda; class Insecta; order Lepidoptera; family Noctuidae; genus Fissipunctia; species Fissipunctia ypsillon. Next base: position 23,562,066 of record OX387658.1, read on the forward strand.
CCTGGAGCACCCAACACGCCACCAATGCGTTGCGTGTTTAACATAACAACGCTTTCTGGGCTGATTTAAAAAACATTGTTAAATATTGTAGTGGTGGCTGGTAGTTTTGGAGTACCTTAGTCCCGGTGCCGTGGGCCTCGACGTAGGCGACGTCGCAGGGGCGCAGCCTGGCCTCGGCGAAGGTCTCCTCGGCCAGGCGGCGCTGCATGTCGCCGGACGGGAAGGTGATGCCCTGGTCCTTGGCGCCGTCGGTGTTGACGCGCAGGCCGCGCAGCGTGGCGTACACGCGCCGCGCCGCGCCGCGCCGCTGCAGCAGCACGGCCACGGCCGCCTCCGAGCGCACGTAGCCGCGCCCGCTGGCGTCGAACGCGGCGCAGCGGCCCTCGGGCGACAGCATGCTGAGCCGGTGGAAGTTCAGTGAGTTGGCGGGCTTCAGGCACAGGTTGCAGCCAGCCACGATGGCGGCGTCGCAGTGGCCGGCGCGGATGGCCGTGGCCGCCTGCGCCAGCGCGAACATGGAGCTGGAACAGGCCGTGTCCACAGCGAAGGACGGCCCCTTGAGGTCGAAGGTGTAGGAGATGCGGTTGGGGAACATGGCGCGGCAGCAGCCCGTGAGCGCATAGCCGTTGATCTTGTCGGGGTCCACGGTCCACATCTCCTCGGTCTCGGAGTTGGACACGCCCACGTACACACCGGTGCGCGAGCCGCGCAGCTCGCTGGGGTTGATGCCGGCGTCGATGATGGTCTCGTGCGTGAGCTCCAGCAGTAGCCGCAGCTGCGGGTCCATGAGGTGCGCCTGCTTGGCGTGCACGCCGAAGAACGTCGCGTCGAAGTGCGCCAGGTCTTTAAGCTTGCCATTGCGTTCCGGCAGACCGTGCAGTCCTGTCATAAGAAAATACTAAATGTTTACTTGTTCTTGGTGCCCTGTGTAAGGTGTCGCTCCTACTCCTACAATAAGATTGCGCAATATTTTTGTGTGCAATTTGATTGAATCAGTCCTTGCACTCAAATTATTTTACCAATTTTTTTTCACGCAATACCATATGCAGTTTTATACAATGAAATAGTTATGCAATATAATTGAAACTCGCTCAAACTTTTGTTCAATTATTGCGCAATCCTCAATGCCATTGCCAACCCCATGCCCAGCGCGAGCGGTCGAAACAATGCCATTGCCAACCCCATGCCCAGCGCGAGCGGTCGAAACAATGCCATTGCCAACCCCATGCCCAGCGCGAGCGGTCGAAACAATGCCATTGCCAACCCCATGCCCAGCGCGAGCGGTCGAAACAATGCCATTGCCAACCCCATGCCCAGCGCGAGCGGTCGAAACAATGCCATTGCCAACCCCATGCCCAGCGCGAGCGGTCGAAACAATGCCATTGCCAACCCCATGCCCAGCGCGAGCGGTCGAAACAATGCCATTGCCAACCCCATGCCCAGCGCGAGCGGTCGAAACAATGCCATTGCCAACCCCATGCCCAGCGCGAGCGGTCGAAACAATGCCATTGCCAACCCCATGCCCAGCGCGAGCGGTCGAAACAATGCCATTGCCAACCCCATGCCCAGCGCGAGCGGTCGAAACAATGCCATTGCCAACCCCATGCCCAGCGCGAGCGGTCGAAACAATGCCATTGCCAACCCCATGCCCAGCGCGAGCGGTCGAAACAATGCCATTGCCAACCCCATGCCCAGCGCGAGCGGTCGAAACAATGCCATTGCCAACCCCATGCCCAGCGCGAGCGGTCGAAACAATGCCATTGCCAACCCCATGCCCAGCGCGAGCGGTCGAAACAATGCCATTGCCAACCCCATGCCCAGCGCGAGCGGTCGAAACAATGCCATTGCCAACCCCATGCCCAGCGCGAGCGGTCGAAACAATGCCATTGCCAACCCCATGCCCAGCGCGAGCGGTCGAAACAATGCCATTGCCAACCCCATGCCCAGCGCGAGCGGTCGAAACAATGCCATTGCCAACCCCATGCCCAGCGCGAGCGGTCGAAACAATGCCATTGCCAACCCCATGCCCAGCGCGAGCGGTCGAAACAATGCCATTGCCAACCCCATGCCCAGCGCGAGCGGTCGAAACAATGCCATTGCCAACCCCATGCCCAGCGCGAGCGGTCGAAACAATGCCATTGCCAACCCCATGCCCAGCGCGAGCGGTCGAAACAATGCCATTGCCAACCCCATGCCCAGCGCGAGCGGTCGAAACAATGCCATTGCCAACCCCATGCCCAGCGCGAGCGGTCGAAACAATGCCATTGCCAACCCCATGCCCAGCGCGAGCGGTCGAAACAATGCCATTGCCAACCCCATGCCCAGCGCGAGCGGTCGAAACAATGCCATTGCCAACCCCATGCCCAGCGCGAGCGGTCGAAACAATGCCATTGCCAACCCCATGCCCAGCGCGAGCGGTCGAAACAATGCCATTGCCAACCCCATGCCCAGCGCGAGTGGTCGAAACTAATTCGTAACATTGCGCAATAATAATGTAGGTGTAGCCTGTAGGTCCCCCTTAGAACAATGAACTAACATTATCAGAAGGACAACATAAGGAAGCAGGCCAACAATAAAATATAATGATAAAATTGGTTCAGTACCTCAAGTAAAAAGAAACACACACTTGATCAGTGGGCTGTGGGCTGTGGGCTGTGGGCTGTGGGCTGTGGGCTGTGGGATAGTTCCTGAGAAATAAAACAACCGTGTCTCGTGTATAAGTAGACACGATATCTATATAGTTATAGTTACAATACATTTATATTTTACGGATATTTTAATTACGATTTATAAGCACACGAATAATAATTATTATATTAATATTTAAAATAAAATATTAATAATAAATAAATAATAATAATAAATTTAAAATAATAATAATATGTATAATAATTCATAATAATAATTATTATGAATTATTATACTTATGTACCTAAACGAGACACGGTTGTTTTATTTCTCAGGAACTATCCCACAGCCCACAGCCCACAGCCCACAGCCCACAGCCCACAGCCCACTGATCAAGTGTGTGTTTCTTTTTACTTGAGGTACTTTTTAGGTAGACCAGGTACAATTTTTTGGTGTAATTATATTTTATGAGTAATGGTTAAATAATAAAATATTACAGTACACCCGCCATGTTAACGTCAATATGGCGGGTGTACCTTAATTTCGAAATAATTTTGTTCTGAAGGTGGTACAATTTTTTTAGAGCTAGGTACTAAATAGTACTATTTAGGTACATTTTTTTGGTAATTGGTATAATTTAATTCGCTATGGTACACCCGCCATTTTCACTCTCAACTTAAGTAGCCTGTCAGATGAGCTGTGTTGTCGGCACAACAATACTTTATGAAAGTACCTTAACATTAACATGTCACCCAACTATTATTATACTAATGATTACATTGCAGTTACGTGGAAACAATTCAGTTATCATTCCTGAGCGACCATTAATCACTTTCGTGTTTCTCGTACATTCGTGTGCGCAAGCGAGCGGACGTGTCGCCATTAACTTTTGCCGAACACGTGTTTGTCAGCGCGCTACCTACGTAAACACGGCCGGCGCGTCACGGTCGCACGCGGAAATCTAACAAGTCAATATTTACTATATTTCCTGCTAACACGATGACATAATTTATGACAGGTTTGACGAGTAAGATCTTTGTTAGCTTAGCGAGATAGGTATCGAGTTGTGCGCGTGTGAGTACGCGGTGACGCACGGCGCATCACGCCACCGGCTGCGCGCGCGCGGCCCGCTCGGGCACGGCCGCGCGCACCGCACACGAGGCGGGCGCGCCGCGCGCTGCGGTCGCCGCCGTCCTCCTCACGTAACGGTGAAAGCCTCACAATGGAATGGACGCGCGGCTGATGCCGTTGACACTACTCATTCATTCGCGCACAATTGGTTAAACCCACTGGTACATGTGATCATTACCTACTAGTGCCCACTGGTACATGTGATCATTACCTACTAGTACCCACTGGTACATGTGATCATTACCTACTAGTACCCACTGGTACATTGCCTACCCGCCCATGTTGTCCAAACCGCTACTACAACGACAGGCGCCACAAACTCTTCCATTTTTGTTACAGTGATCATTAGCAGCTGGTAGACCTCCTGCCTCCGACTCAGTTGTTACAGTGATCATTAGCAGCTGGTAGACCTCCTGCCTCCGACTCAGTTGTTACAGTGATCATTAGCAGCTGGTAGACCTCCTGCCTCCGACTCAGTGGTTACAGTGATCATTAGCAGCTGGTAGACCTCCTGCCTCCGACTCAGTTGTTACAGTGATCATTAGCAGCTGGTAGACCTCCTGCCTCCGACTCAGTTGTTACAGTGATCATTAGCAGCTGGTAGACCTCCTGCCTCCGACTCAGTGGTTACAGTGATCATTAGCAGCTGGTAGACCTCCTGCCTCCGACTCAGTTGTTACAGTGATCATTAGCAGCTGGTAGACCTCCTGCCTCCGACTCAGTTGTTACAGTGATCATTAGCAGCTGGTAGACCTCCTGCCTCCGACTCAGTGGTTACAGTGATCATTAGCAGCTGGTAGACCTCCTGCCTCCGACTCAGTTGTTACAGTGATCATTAGCAGCTGGTAGACCTCCTGCCTCCGACTCAGTTGTTACAGTGATCATTAGCAGCTGGTAGACCTCCTGCCTCCGACTCAGTGGTTACAGTGATCATTAGCAGCTGGTAGACCTCCTGCCTCCGACTCAGTTGTTACAGTGATCATTAGCAGCTGGTAGACCTCCTGCCTCCGACTCAGTTGTTACAGTGATCATTAGCAGCTGGTAGACCTCCTGCCTCCGACTCAGTTGTTACAGTGATCATTAGCAGCTGGTAGACCTCCTGCCTCCGACTCAGTGGTTACAGTGATCATTAGCAGCTGGTAGACCTCCTGCCTCCGACTCAGTTGTTACAGTGATCATTAGCAGCTGGTAGACCTCCTGCCTCCGACTCAGTTGTTACAGTGATCATTAGCAGCTGGTAGACCTCCTGCCTCCGACTCAGTGGTTACAGTGATCATTAGCAGCTGGTAGACCTCCTGCCTCCGACTCAGTTGTTACAGTGATCATTAGCAGCTGGTAGACCTCCTGCCTCCGACTCAGTTGTTACAGTGATCATTAGCAGCTGGTAGACCTCCTGCCTCCGACTCAGTGGTTACAGTGATCATTAGCAGCTGGTAGACCTCCTGCCTCCGACTCAGTTGTTACAGTGATCATTAGCAGCTGGTAGACCTCCTGCCTCCGACTCAGTTGTTACAGTGATCATTAGCAGCTGGTAGACCTCCTGCCTCCGACTCAGTGGTTACAGTGATCATTAGCAGCTGGTAGACCTCCTGCCTCCGACTCAGTTGTTACAGTGATCATTAGCAGCTGGTAGACCTCCTGCCTCCGACTCAGTTGTTACAGTGATCATTAGCAGCTGGTAGACCTCCTGCCTCCGACTCAGTGGTTACAGTGATCATTAGCAGCTGGTAGACCTCCTGCCTCCGACTCAGTTGTTACAGTGATCATTAGCAGCTGGTAGACCTCCTGCCTCCGACTCAGTTGTTACAGTGATCATTAGCAGCTGGTAGACCTCCTGCCTCCGACTCAGTTGTTACAGTGATCATTAGCAGCTGGTAGACCTCCTGCCTCCGACTCAGTGGTTACAGTGATCATTAGCAGCTGGTAGACCTCCTGCCTCCGACTCAGTTGTTACAGTGATCATTAGCAGCTGGTAGACCTCCTGCCTCCGACTCAGTTGTTACAGTGATCATTAGCAGCTGGTAGACCTCCTGCCTCCGACTCAGTTGTTATTTCAATTTGTATTTTACGGTCATGTTTTTCTACTTGTCAGGCAGGTATCTACCTAGTCCTTGACAATATAAAGGCTCCTGCAAGCAGACGCGACACGCGACGCGAACTGCACGTGACACAAAGGCACCGCTTGTCGCGCGACGAGCGGCGACTTTGTGTCGCGTCGCGCCTGTTTGCAGGAGTCTTAAAACGCGTCGCTAAAAATAGGTTCGCTTCGCAAGCCAAATAAGATCATTATTACCTCTTTTAGAGTCAAGCCTCGTAAAGACTGGCGCGACGCGACGGCGCGACTCTACATCGGTAGAACTATGTCCATGAAGTTTTCATAGAAACTGTTGTACCGGTGTCGCGTCGCACCAGTCAGCGAGAGCCGTCAGGCTGCGGGCCCGAAGCCAGCGGCGCGGCGGCACATGTCCGGCGCGGCGGCACATGTCCGGCGCGGCGGCACATGTCCGGCGCGGCGGCACATGTCCGGCGCGGCGGCACATGTCCGGCGCGGCCACCGCTTCTCGCCGCATGTTTCGTGGCCCAGCCTTAGAGTTCAAGGATGCCATTTACAAACTTACTCGAGAATCGAGGGATCCACAACCATAACACTGGCCATAACGAGGTATGCTATATTATTAAATTGATTATTCTAGTACACTGTCCCACTGCTGGGCAAAGGTCTCCCCCAATTCACTCCAGGAATTTTTTTCCCGCGCTACCTCGGGCCAGGCCTCACGGTACGCGTCCAGGTCATCCCGCCACCTCTTTCCGGGCCGGCCTCGGCGGCGCCGTCCGTCTTCAGGTACCCATTGTGTGGAGACTAGCACAGCGGCCATCGTGCACGCGGCTAACGTATCCCGCTCAATCCCGTTTGAGCCTGGTGCGGCAGGCTTCTTGCTGACGTCCATTATACCCGTTTGTCATTATTTAATAAAAATCCTAAATCAAAAAGTTACAGCAGAAAATGAACAATGGCAAAGAACTCAGTGAACAGAAATAATTTGTAGATTGTTAGAGATCGATCTGTCGAGTGGCGGGTGTCCGTGACGAGCTGATGCCAGATACGAACGTTTTCGTTTGTAATGGCGCGTAAGTCAAGCGACCGGACAGATGGCCTCGCAGATTGGCGGCGCTGTCACAACCACACGCAACTCGCCCATCTCGTGGCACACCACGAGTAAACAAAGTAAGCACTGTCTGTGCGAGCAGGCCCGCTTCCGCGAATCTTGTCGTCCTTTTCTGATGGTCTATCATGTATTTACCAGAATCATGGTCACCTCCTAACTATAAACGGCCTAGAATGAACGACGACGGTTGGCGAGGTTAACAATTATCTGCCTACAGCACCGTGAGCCGGCCGGTAGCTTGGTGCTGCTGCAGTGGTCTCACAGCTCGGCACACGGCGCTGCAGCAGCTAGCTGCCTACAGCACCGTGAGCCGGCCGGTAGCTTGGTGCTGCTGCAGTGGTCTCACAGCTCGGCACACGGCGCTGCAGCAGCTAGCTGCCTACAGCACCGTGAGCCGGCCGGTAGCTTGGTGCTGCTGCAGTGGTCTCACAGCTCGGCACACGGCGCTGCAGCAGCTAGCTACCTACTTATTTAGTGAATAATATTTATGTACTCTAAATAGTACAATGTACCTACATCCTTTATTTTACTATCGACAACACGTAGGTACATGCCTACAGAGTATAGAGTAGGCAGGTAGGTACATGCCTACAGAGTATAGAGTAGGCAGGTAGGTACATGCCTACAGAGTATAGAGTAGGCAGGTAGGTACATGCCTACAGAGTATAGAGTAGGCAGGTAGGTACATGCCTACAGAGTATAGAGTAGGCAGGTAGGTACATGCCTACAGAGTATAGAGTAGGCAGGTAGGTACATGCCTACAGAGTATAGAGTAGGCAGGTAGGTACATGCCTACAGAGTATAGAGTAGGCAGGTAGGTACATGCCTACAGAGTATAGAGTAGGCAGGTAGGTACATGCCTACAGAGTATAGAGTAGGCAGGTAGGTACATGCCTACAGAGTATAGAGTAGGCAGGTAGGTACATGCCTACAGAGTATAGACAAACATTATGTATTATAATCTGCAACCAAACAGTAATGTACGAGTAGCACTGAAAGCGAGATTGTTAGAACATTGAAGGGTGCACTCGTAAGGTTTGGTCGTGACTCGCCGCGCTCGAGTCCGCGCGCGCCGCACATGCGCACCGATGTACCGAGCTGAGTGGACACGCAGCTGTTGTGGTTACAAATGTCGAAAACTTTTGATAAAAACTAAAACTGCATTATTAGATTATTTTAAAATTATTTTTTGCTACTCGGGAATCGAACCCGTTGATTTTGAAAAATAACATCTGTTATATTTCGCCAGCCCATAATGTCGCAGCAAATTCTGTGAACATTTGTCAAACAGAAAAGGCTCATTTTGAACAGAATAGGTAGGTCTAGGTGGTTTACTTTTTGTCTCCTTCACCCGCGCGCGTGCTTCTACGCGCTTCTACTTTTTGTCTCCTTCACCCGCGCGCGTGCTTCTACGCGCTTCTACTTTTTGTCTCCTTCACCCGCGCGCGTGCTTCTACGCGCTTCTACTTTTTGTCTCCTTCACCCGCGCGCGTGCTTCTACGCGCTTCTACTTTTTGTCTCCTTCACCCGCGCGCGTGCTTCTACGCGCTTCTACTTTTTGTCTCCTTCACCCGCGCGCGTGCTTCTACGCGCTTCTACTTTTTGTCTCCTTCACCCGCGCGCGTGCTGCTACGCGCTTCTACTTTTGTCTCCTTCACCCGCGCGCGTGCTGCTACGCGCTTCTACTTTTGTCTCCTTCACCCGCGCGCGTGCTGCTACGCGCTTCTACTTTTGTCTCCTTCACCCGCGCGCGTGCTGCTACGCGCTTCTACTTTTGTCTCCTTCACCCGCGCGCGTGCTGCTACGCGCTTCTACTTTTGTCTCCTTCACCCGCGCGCGTGCTTCTACGCGCTTCTACTCGCACTTGGCCGGTTTTTTGTTCAAATCAATTATTCTTTATTACAATCTCAATCATTTATTCAATTATTCTTTATTTATATTATATATTTATTCAAATGTTCTTTATAATTATATTATTCTTTATTGCAATCTCAATCAATCAATTATTATTGATAAGTTCGCGTTTTGAATAAAACTATTCCAAAATAAACGGATTCGAATGCTGGAAAGGAAAATTAATTTTTAACCGACGACGAAGAAAAGGAGGAGGTTCTCAAGTCGACGCTTAGGTAAGTAAGGAGGTTCTCAAGTCGACGCTTAGGTAAGTAAGGAGGTTCTCAAGTCGACGCTTAGGTAAGTAAGGAGGTTCTCAAGTCGACGCTTAGGTAAGTAAGGAGGTAAATTAGTTTATCAAAAATCTAATGATGTAGTTTTAGTTTTTATCAAAATCGGCCGCGTGACCATTTCTTAAACCTATGCATAGTATGATCACATGCTTTAGTATGTACGGTATATTGTGCCCACCTATGTTTATGGTACACCACAGACTACCTACAGTATTTGTCTCTCTGTGCGCGCGCGCAGTGGCGCCCTCAGCGTTTACTTCTTTTATTTTAGAATGGAAACGCAGAAACTAAGCGTTACGTGGTGCTCCACAACACTACACGTTAGTATTATTACCAGTGATGGGAACAGGTAGTGCTAATTTGCCTAAACTTCGAGGAAGGAAGTAATATGGAGTGGATAATACCTCCTCTGAAATCCCAGAATAATTTTAATGAAGTTTAAATCCCAGGATTCAAAAACCACGAATTTTTTATCGGACTTTATTTGTAGTTACAAATTATTGATTTGAAAAATCATAACATTTTTTAGGGTTACATACACACACACACACACACACATTTATATATGTAATTTTTATGGTGTACATAGTAAAGAGTATTCTATCTATCTATAAATAAAGTCCAATAAATAATTCGTGGTTTTGAAATCCCGGGATTTAAACGTCATTAAAATTATTCCGGGATTTTAGAGGAGGTATTATCTACTCCATGTTACTTCCTTCCTCGAAGTTTAGGCAAATAACAATATCTATTCCTATCACTGATTATTACAAACAGTAGTTTCACATTGTTAAGTTTTATTATCATCCTTAAAACGGAAAATAGTGGCCACTGAGCTCCGTTTTATGGATTATAATAACATGCTTATTTTCTGCATTTTCATTCCAAAATAAAAGAAATGACCAAACGAAGGGTGAGGGCGCCACTGCGCGTGTCCTCTTAATCCATCTGTAGGTCTCGAATAGATCGCTTTTAGCCCATTGTGTCACCCTATGTGTAAAATTTCTAGTTTTATATCTGTAATGTTTATGGTGTACATAATGAAGACTATTCTATTCTACAGGGTGGCGATTAGATTATCACATTAATTGAAACCACGCATTCAGTACATGATTCTGGACCCCGCTGCGTTGAAATTTTTCGTCGGTTATTAAAAAAAAATTTTGCTGCTCCATACATTTTAACCTATTTTTTTAATTCCAAAATAAAAATAAAAATTTTGCTAGCAAATTTTTTTTTTAATAACCGACGAATAATTTCAACGCAGCGGGGTCCAGAATCATGTACTGAATGCGTGGTTTCAATTAATGTGATAACCTAATCGCCACCCTGTGTACTGAAGTTTCGAATTTGGCCATCCGCGCACACTTAGAACATTAATCGAGTATATTGTAATATTCTGGTCGCTGCAACCCGCCACACAGCCATGGAGCGCTCCATGCTTGGCATAAGGTTCATAGACCGAGTTCCAAACGTCGAGATCCGAACACGAACGAAAGTTTTCGATATCGGAAAACGAGTTATGGAACTGAAATGGAGTTGGGCAGGACATCTGGCAAGGCGCAGTGATGACAGGTGGAGTAAGGCAGTGACCGAGTGGCGTCCAAGGACTGGAAGACGAAGTGCCGACGTCCGGCGGCGAGGTGGGCAGACGACATTGTTACCGTCGCGGGCAGAACTGGACGAGGTTGGCACAGGAGCGTGGGGATTGGCACATGGAACTAGAGGCCTATGCTCAGCAGTGGAGTAAGTCGGGCTGCGGGTGATGATAGCGATTCCACCGATATTATGGTCAATCGGTGCGTGGCCCTGAAGGTCAAGTAGGTGTCGCATGCGCAGCCAGCGCGTATCAGTAGGTGCCGACAACATGCGCACACAGGGTGGCTGCACCGGCGCGCGCGCCGCGCATGTCTAGCGCCTCGTGTTTGGTACTCTAAGCAGCACAAATGCCATCAACGCTACCAATTGAAGAGGAAAACAATTCAAATTGACAAAATGTTTCTAAGTTACATTGTTCGTTCTAATAATTAATGTCGTATTAAAAAAAATAACTGAACAAATACTTTATTTATAAAACTTTGCATAACATGAAAACATCGTATTGAGCTTTAATAACCAAATGATATTTAAAATTAAATAATGAGCTCCCACTTCACATGATGTGTGCCGCTGTACTGTCGCCGCTGTACTGTCGCCAACATCAGCACATTGGACCACAATGACGTTTGGACACATTATGACGTTACGTCACAATCAGACATTACATTATGTAAGCATCTCGTAAACACAATATATTCTCAGCGTAGCCCACTGATAATATTTGTCGATTTGGGAGCATGGCTCGCATGCACTAAAGTATTGTCTATTTGCGGACTAGTATGTGCCACAATTACCATATACACGGAGATCCGATGCAAACTCTTCTGAGTTGACCGCGCGGGTTTAACATTAGAAGTTTGGTGGGTCCCTCGCATTCTGGTGAGTTGTGATGGCCGTTGGCGAGGGGCTCTGCGCACGCGCTTCTCCAGAGCGAGGATACTCTCATGAAAAATGTGTGTGCGTGTATAATTCAATTTTTGTCATTATTTCAAGACTTCTAATATTAAATATTGTTAAGAATTTCATTGTCCTACAATTACCATAACGTATGAGCTCGTGCCGCCTGTGGTACAGGTTTATCCTAGTACAGGCATCTAACATTATATACCTTTGTAAATTATTTCTAAGATTTTATGTTAATATTTTACCAATTTTTAATACTGAATAAATATTTATTATTTAGTTGGTACGTCGGAGAAGTGAGGCAGTGGGGAGTGAGATAATGATCTTTTAATTTTTTTTTTCAAAACAGTTTTTCTGGGCTGGTAGGTGGCAACACTGGCAATGACTAACAGTAAAGAAAATAAAGTGGGAAAACTTGGACTGATATAATAAAGTCTAAGATCGCCAAAACACAATGAGCCAGCATGGGGAGCCAGCATGGGGAGCCAGCATCGTGAGACAGCATGGTGAATAGTGATCAATGAAAAAAGGCCTCAAACACGATTCAGACAAGAAAATGGTTCTTTTCGCTGCAGTGGTAATAAAAGTTTTATTTGCAATTATTAGATATAAAACTATAAACTAGAGAAAATTCAAAGAAAGAAAAAGAAAACTGGATGTAAAACCTCAAACGAAAAAGTAATTACCTGGAGTCCATCGTCGATCATCTGCGGTGACCAGGTCCACGCCATCGAACAGCTGCTGCGCGAACTCCTCGATGGTGTCTGACTGGGGCAGGCGGCCCGACAGCCCCGTCAGCACGATGTCGTCCTGCGACCCTCGGGCCCCGTTCGTCACGGCACTCGGCATGTCGGCAGCTCAGGTGTTACGCGAGTCTGCAACCAGACCACGGCTTCAGTAGGATAACGCGCTGCGCAGATTGGAAGTTCAACCGGGCAGGCAATTGTCTCTTCGCTCACCTCAACCAATTCTTGTGGGTGTTCCGGGTCGGTACGGGTTTGACCGTCGTTTGAATCCGAAATGTTTAGTTTTGGATATTTATGTTTAACGCACGGTCGGAACGAAAGGTGCGTGATAAGCGCGAGGAGCGTGCGAGCCGAGTGATGCGGCGGCCATGCGACACGCGGTTAAAAGGGCGCGATAGCGGGGTCGCGCCCCGCAGCGTCACGTTTCCACGAGACCCCGAACCCGCGTTATCGCGCCGCAAGGACGGACAAGGTCGGGGCGTTCTTCCTCTTCAAGAATGTTACCAATATGGCCCGCTACGTTCGTTCCCAGCGCTCCCTACGTACCGAGTCCCCACGAACCCGCGGGAACGTGTGTGGTGGCTGATGTGACGTCGACGGGGAGGTGCAGTCGGAGTCCGCTTCGACCTCCGAGTGTTCCCTTTATCTAGAGAGGTCGATCTAGTGACCCCTCGATTAAATACGCAATTAATCATAATCTAAAGTGCAAATCACGCGCCGAATCGTCGCACCGCGTACCTACTCTGCGCACTCGCAGGCCCCAGGGGTGTGCATCGTGCCGCAAACTGGATTTAAACCGAAACGAGTATTTTTGTTGTTGAGTAAACTTAACGTAAACGAAGTCCAGCCCTAATGCGGCGCGCTGGCCGGGCGAGTCGTGCGCCGCGCAGCGTCGCTCAGCGGCAGAGTGGCCGGGCCTGGCGAGCGGTGCGGCGCCCCATCTTTCGACAACAATGGGGCTCTTTGTGCGTCAATTGGCGACGTCGTCGACCGACAGATCGGATCACCTCACACAATGTCTCGTTCCGCTAATGAACCGCGCGACTGCGGGTCGCAGCCCCGCTGGCCTGCCAGCGCTGCTAGTCCTCGCTGCGAGCGCCTGACGAGCTCGTTCATAGTCTCGTGAACCACAATCCTCAAGCTGATCGGCAGGGTAGCACATGCGTCATGCACCAAACGCAATGCTACGCACTTGTTACTGGCGCAGATTTCGGACCATGGATACTGTCTCTGAATACATATATGTCGCAGTGAGATGGTTGCGGCATTGTCTACCTGTATGTATAATGTCGCAGTGAGATGGTAGCAGCCGTGATAAAGTTATATCCCTAAGGATATAGTGATATATATACCGTAATATAGATAAATGAAAGCGGTTCATAACTGTCCGAGTGCCCTAATTTTGTTACTGCGACCAATTTCGACGTAACGCTCGCCGGCCGCTGCCGCGGCACCGCTCGCTTCGCTCGCTCGGCTCGTGCGTAGTTGGTCACAGTTCTAACTTAACTTATTTGGTCGGAGTGCCTTAATAGTTATATTACTAGATCGCACTTGTATCATAGTTATATTCCCAGTAAGTAAGACAGTTATAATAAACTAAAACTAGCTTCTGCCCGCCATCGCCACTTCGTTCGAGAATGGGTAACGGACAGATAACAAATGCAAATAATGTTCATTTTTTTATTAAACCGGTTTTTATGATTCTAAGACCTTGCACATTAAGTCGGGTTAAATAAATAAATAAATAGAGTTTGTAAATAGGAGTTCAGTAAATAGGAGTTCAGTAAATAGGAGTTCAGTAAATAGGAGTTCAGTAAATAGGAGTTCAGTAAATAGGAGTTCAGTAAATAGGAGTTCAGTAATTAACATTTTAACTCTTATTACTTTACTCGTTGCGCCACTAAACTAAAAAGTAACACCGGGACAGATAACCTGATATCAGTATTTTTTGAGTTGGGAACATTGCAGTTCAATCGACGAAACATAGAATTGCAATGTCTGTGCCCTGATATGTAATCCGACCAAAAATGAATGAACGAACAATAAACGGAAATTGTATACCCATCTCCTTTACACTATATTACGTTACGTAATACTTTCTTTTCTTGTCTTTGAATTTTATAACATGACATTTCATTTTAATCGTTTTGTATGTGGTTTCCATGGAGATTTAGTTTATTGATTGAGTTTCATCAATCGACTTAATCTCTCTCTAAATCTTATCTGACGTTTTCGTCAGATAAGGAAAGTATGTAATAACATCGAGCCTTTTCAGGAAAAACATCGTAAGCGCCAAATATCACAAAACTATTTTTTCTTCGTAACCTCTTAATTAGACAGTTTTAAATCTTGTCGCGATGACTCTTAAATTTTATTTTAAATCTACACGACTTTATTGTTGGAATAATTATCATCGTATATAACAACATCGTTAATTAGGAAAGAAAAAACCCTTTCTTTTAAAAAGTGCAAAATGTCGCTTACGATGTTCTTCCTGACAAGGGTCGACATGTTTTAAGTTTTTTATAATTTCTTATATGAGTTCATAGCTTTTGCCCGCGGCTTCGCCCGCGTGGTTGTCGGAAAATATTCTACGGGAACGTACTACCGGGATTAAAAGGAAGCGAAGCGATGATCGCATACCTAATAACCGAGGAAAAGGTCATTGACTCCTGTCCTAGCGCTGCGCCGCCGTCAACCATAATTAATTTGTTACGCGTTATTTTAAATCTGCGATATCTTTTAAAGTATTCATTTAAATGATATGATGTCGATTGAATGCTCAATTTATTTATTTAAATTGTTTTTACGAAAAAAAAATCTGCTGATTCAGACAAAAGTTCAATACCTACTCGACCAAAATGTATGAATCAGCTGATTTTTTTTGTGATTTCAGAGTTGGTCCCATAGTGAAAGTTGTTCATATTCATGGGTAGAACACCCTGTAAAAATTTCGAGACGATAAAAAAAATCATTCAGTATAACTATTACATTTTTATCAATTTCTGAAAGATAAATATTGTTACCGCGGCTCATCTTTAGTAGATTGACATATATGCGGATTTTTGGTTGATCATTTTAAGAAGTACAATCCTTTAAATCATTAATTTAATGTTTCTCTTATGGTTTACGCGACGCACGCCAGTAAAGCTCCCAGTCGGCATGATTTTTTCCGACATCTTCTACAATAATCGTCATATTTATTTATTTTATTTTATTTTAAGTTTTCGGAAAACTTACAGCTAGGCAGACACAATGTAAAAGATACTAACAAGATGATGGCCAATTACAAGTTTTCACAGTTAACATGTACAAATAAGAACTTATGAAACTTGGGCATTAGACAGCGTTACATTCGCGTTTTTTACATGATTAATAATTTACTATACAGTGCAAGTGTATTATTATAAAGCCAGTCTATTTTATGCTGTCGAAAAAGTGATGGCAAAGAATCTTCTTAAATTTAGACACACTAGTATTAAAGAGATCTATATCAACTTCCTGGCAGGTTTCGTTATACATACGGCTTGCTCTAATAATGTAAGAGTTTTTTCTGTAATTAGTTCGTGTCGATGGTATGTGCAACAAACGAGGTTTACGCAGAAACGAAGAACAAACTCGCAGCCCAATTTTGCTCACTAACTCGGGGATTTCGCTGGATCCATTCACAATTTTAGATAAAAATGCTAAATCAGCAATTTTTCTTCTTTCACAAAGAGGCAAAATGTGAAATTTTTTACATCGCTTGTTATAATTCGGTAGATATGTTTTCGAACGAAATTGAACGATATTTCAGCCAATTTACATAAAACTTTAGAGCTCGCCTACATTATAAAAGGAACCCTTGCAGGGGCGCAGCCTTCATACAACCCGATTCCTATCGGCTTCACTTCGGAATAACCACTCTTCTTAATGTCCACTATCGCCAAATAATATGGTACACCTGCGTGTTGTAGCGAAAAGAAAAAGAAGGAAAACACTTTTTCACCACTTTACGTTTAATTTTGTTCCTTAAAAAATAAAAAGGAAAACATTACAATTTAATATAAAAAAAGGAATATTTAATGTATAAAAAAGTTGCGGGTTGATTAATGTAAAATAAGAAGAAAAATAACCGAGAAAACTTTGGTCCGAAAGGGTAAAGTACGCGAATATCGAAAGAAAAAAAAAGACGTCCTATCGAGTCGATTGTAATCGCTGGTTAGGTAACGCTCACGAGATAAACGGTAAAGGGAAAGCGATCAGAGGACCAAGGTACAAGGTATCTCGCGTTTTACAGGCAAATTTAAAGTAAAATTGTCAACGAATTAAAAGTTTGCAGAGAGTTAAACTATCTACGTTACTGAGCTAGTATATAAACAATATCGTAAAAAATCGTTGTCCAACGTAATTACGTCCGGCGAGGTGTCGCAGACAGCAGGAGGCGCTGGCAGAGTGGTCCACGTGGTTGTGTGGCCTTCGCGGCTGGATGCGGCCAATTACTCCGCGTTGACCGTCGATGTCAAGCGTTTATTTGAGCCAGAACCTGGAGGCCGAAAGACGGCTTGTTCTAAACTGATTAATCCTAAGACAAAATGAATTAGGGTTAGACCAGAGTGATCAGACTGAACTTACGATTGAGGAAAACGATTAAAAGATACGTACCAGGTTAATTAAGACGAAACTTCCCGACTCAAACCATGGAAGTATGGGATTCAAAATTGAAAAACCGTTCCGAAAGTAGAAGAAAGGCGAGGAAAGCAGCTTTGTTATTTTTATACAACAAGAAATCGTATTAAATATATAGACACGTAAATTTTCAACTAATTGGGTCAGTGTCAACAGATCAGCTTTTTGCAACTGACGCACACTGAAAAAAATGAGGACCCATCTGTCAGAAAACAATAATTAGAATCACGAAATAAAAAGGTAAAAAAATATCGACCAGAATCAATGATAAACGGAAAAAAGGTTGACATTAAAGAACCAAAAAGTTTTGACATGCAGAGTTATGCTGCAGTGTGTAACTGTGTATCACATCACATTACATATATTTAATACCAGTTTAATACATCCTAAGACTAAAAACATTACAAAAATGCCTACAATTTTTTGTCTAAACAAAGAATTCCGATATAACATGAGTGTCAAAATAAGCCGGCCCTCGCAGCAGTCCAGCACTGCTTCAGAGGCAACAGGACGCCGAACTACAGCGAGTTATCAGGGCTTTCATTTTTGACTAAATGTATTGTCCGCCGCCGACTGAGTATGCTCACTGTCAGCCTCAGTGTGAACGTGGACTCAGTCTCCAGTATGCGTTCTCATCAAGCCGACAATACGCTATAGCGTACAATGCGCTACTTGTGTGAACAAAGGCATTGTTCACACCAAACGTATTGTCGGCCGCTGACTGTGAGCGCGCGTTACGCAATTTATCGCTTTTCCATATAAGTTGTCATTCTCACCGAACCGACTATACGCTACTATGTAGTGCGTTGTCACACTGGGGCTGACAGTGAGCATACTCATAATCGGCGGCGGACAATACGTTTGGTGTGAACGATGCCAAAAGAAGGCGCTGTAATCTAATACGCTTTTACGTTCGGCCACGTAGCCAATCCGCGTCCGCCGTGCATAGACGTGTAGTACAATCCGCGTCCGCCGTGCATAGACGCGTAGTACAATCCGCGTCCGCCGTGCATAGACGCGTAGTACAATCCGCGTCCGCCGTGCATAGACGCGTAGTACAATCCGCGTCCGCCGTGCATAGACGCGTAGTACAATCCGCGTCCGCCGTGCATAGACGCGTAGTACAATCCGCGTCCGCCGTGCATAGACGCGTAGTACAATCCGCGTCCGCCGTGCATAGACGCGTAGTACAATCCGCGTCCGCCGTGCATAGACGCGTAGTACGTATTATCATATAGTCGGCTCGGTGTGAACGAGAAGTTATATGGAAAAGCGATAAACTGCGTAACGCGCGCTCACAGTCGGCGGCCAACAATAATGCCATGAGATGCACTCTGGCTATAAATGACTTTTAACCAACTTCAAAAAAGGAGGAGGTAGTCAGTTCGTCGGATTTTTTTTTTTATGTGTTCCCCGATTACTCGAAGACGGCTGGACCGATTTGGAAAATTCTTTTTTTGTTTGAAAGGGTATACTTTCCAGGTGGTCCCATTGTCATCAGGTCAGGATCTGATGATGGAATCCTGGAGAAATCGAGGGAACTCTTCAAATATCAGGCAGTCATAGTGATTTGGTTATTTTTATAATAACTTACGCATTTGGTCTCGGAAAGCACCATTTGGTGAAGTGGAACTGATGACGAAGACCACAGATGGTAAGATGTCCACCGGAACAACTCAATAATAGTATATCACGGGTTGCGATTCGATTACTTTAAAATGATTGCTAAGCAATATAAGCTCGTAACAATGCAAATGGTGAAGTGGAGCTGATGGTGAAGCACCAGGAGAACTCCTTAAAAATTGACGTTCTTACATCAGGAAAAGCAATGTTTTGTAAAAAGTGATGAGCAGTTGTCATTAGACTATTGTAACTTAGATAAATTACAAACTGACCCACTGAAAAGTGATGAGCAGTTGTCATTAGACTATTGTAACTTAGATAAATTACAAACCGACCCACTGAAAAGTGATGAGCAGTTGTCATTAGACTATTGTAACTTAGATAAATTACAAACCGACCCACTGAAAAGTGATGAGCAGTTGTCATTAGACTATTGTAACTTAGATAAATTACAAACCGACCCACTGAAAAGTGAAAAATATAATAAACTTTTTTGAAAAAAAAAAAAAACAAAAAAAAAGAATTTTCAAAATCGGTCCACAATTTTATTGACAGAGAAATCCATGACCATACCTAGTTATACCATTAAAAAAATACAGTCAAACATGGAAATTATATCTATGAGTCGAACATAGAAATTATATCTATGAGTCGAACATAGAAATTATATCTATGAGTCGAACATGGACCCTCCTTTTTTGAGTCGGTTAAAAACAGTCGATAGCTAGTCGCTCGCGACAGTTGCCCTAAGCCGTTGAATTCGGAATACTAAAGTAACAATGATTTCAAAATTGAAGCAATCAGAAAATGCACTGGAATGGGACTGGATTGGCTACAGACAGCATGAGGTAGCATAAGATAGCATGAGATAGCATGAGCCGGAATAGAAGCACGAAATTAAAAAGTAGATCGCCAATCCATCTACTGGCCTGGATCTCTCGGGGTTTCCCATATAGGCAAAACTGACGAAGTTCCATACAAATATTCATTCCCTATTTAACCGACTCATTGCCACCATCATTTTCCTGCATACTTTGCAACATTGGACGATGACGCGTCAGGCGCGTCATGGGCCTGCATTAAGGATGACGCACCTAGAGCGTCATTGGCCCCCTGTGATGTTTTATGCGTATTTCGCCGTTATCTTGCGTCGATCTGCTAAGAGAAAAAGTTCTTTGTGTGCTTCGATTCGTATTTGTTGGTATTCAAAGGAAATATGGCCTCACAAGGTAGGATTTATTTATTTTAGTAAAATTTAAGGGGGTCCTCAACATTTTTGTAAATTTAATTTTATTAGGTCATTTGTTTGTGATAATAAACGTTTTATTTGTAGATAATCAGCAAGGAGACGAAATTTTTCCTGAATGTAGTAAGGCATTATTCACTGATAAGCATGAACATTACCAACAAGATAACAATAAAGAAAATGATGTTTTTCCTGAATGTTGTAGTCAACCGATTTTGCATATTTCAAAGAAGCGTACATTCATAGGACCATGTGCCATGAACAATAGTCAAAATACAAATTATAATTCAGACACTAGCATTGAAGAAATTATGGATTCTGAAGAAGAGGAATGTGAAAAAAGTTTTTTTTATCTTAGTTTATCTATTACAAACAAAAATCAAAACTTTTCTAGAAAGAAAAATAGTTTATTTTGTACAGAATATACGCAAAATAAAGAAATAAAAGCACCAGGGTAGCCGCAAATTCAAATTTTCTTGTGTTTTTTTTTGCAATTTGCCGTTCAGTGTCAGGCTGTATGTTGAACAAAATATAATTTGCGACCGTAACACGTATGTATTTACAGAATTATAATCATTCAAATCATTAAGATAACCCTCTAAGTTCATATTTTAAGCCCATTGAATGACTTTCATGAAAAAGTCATTTAATGGGATTAAATTAAGTTAGAGGGTTGTATTGGTGATTTTAATTATTATAACTCAGATAAGCCATATTTGTTACGGTCGCGAATCATATTTTAATCAACATACAACCTGACACTGACCCGTAAATTGCAAAAAAACGTAAGAACATTTTAATTTCGTGGGCTTCCACCTTAAATAATATTACGCCATTAAACGGGGTAGTAACCGTTTTCGCGTCGGTGTCTGTTCCACCCCGTATAAGTTTGTAAACTGTTACCAAAGGTTTACTATCCCTGACTTATAAATGTATTCAAAATTAATGGCCAACAGTATTGTCAACTTCAATGTTTAATTTAGGATAAAAAGTGGTAGTTCTCTTTATCTCAATTTTTTAAAATCTGTTTTTAAGTAAGTTCGATGTGACGCGCCAGGTGCGTCAATGGCCTCCCGTGATATTTGCTTATGACGCGCCTGGGGCGTCATTGGCCATGAATCAGTTAACTATTTTCAAAAATCCTTAGTGCTCACCTTCGTTATACAAAAAATCCTTGCGCTCTTATCACCTGAGACCTAGAGCACACCTAGAGACCTAGAGCACACCGTGTCAGTGAGTGAGCGAAGATACAAAATACAAGGAGCTTAGTACCTCGGCGATCTCTCGCGTCCGGCCCTGGTCCAGGCCATGGTACGGAGCGAGAGTGCATGGGAAGCCATTACCTCCTTCTGCGAAGCAGTAATGCTCGTGAAGGAGGAGGCGGGACGCGTGAGGGAGAGGCAAGCTTTGCACCCTCACGCCCCTAGTCGCCGCAGGAGACGCCCTGGGCGTCGGGAATTGGCAGCTGATTCCCGGCCACCGTAGGCGCGGGCTTGCGGACGGCGAGCAATGGGTAGCTCGCCGTCCGGTAAGGACCAAGCCCGAGTCGACGGCGCGTCGTGTTCCACGCGCGCCTCAAAGAGATGTCAGCACTATTGACGGGGTCCGCTAGGGCCGATGCCAGCTAGGGTTGCGGGATGTTCGAAAGAGTTACCGTGGCCCCGGCACAGGCAACAGAAGGAACACGGGTGGGTTTTAGTCAGTAAAAGTCTGACACGCCCTCCCGCTCCGCCCAGAGCGGGAGAAGTCATTTGATGATTTCTCATCCACAAAAAAAAAAAAAAAAAAAGGAGCTTAGTACCTACTTACTAATTCCATGAGTAGATTCATTAAATCGATTTCATAATAACAAATGAGACTTACTCAAAAAGTTGACAGCTGCAATTTAGTGGTCGGAATTATGCAAAATAAAAGAAACCTAAAATATTCATGAATCCGTAAACCCATCAGAATAATGGAAAAAATAAATTGTGTTCGTTCCGTTGAGATTGGGACTTTAGCAGAAAGAAATGGCCTCCACTAGCCGGCCGGGTCCGCAGCGCAGCAGCGCTGGCCCCAGGATGAGAACCGGCAGAGCTTTCTTCGTTGTCTAAGAGCTAGATCCCAGACAATGTCGCTTCATGCTGCCGACTTGCAGCGCACTTAATTCCCACTTAACTACACAAATGGAAATCTGCGCCCTCTTCTCGAGGCTAAGCGATAGGACAACTGCGAAAGTAAAGTCCCTCGGCCCCAGCACGTCACTGGACACGAAGAGAAACTGCGTGTGGGTTAGTTCGTGACAGTCTGTCACACCCCTTCGTCAGGGCTAAGTGCGAGTAGGACTCACGTCAGGGTTCTGTCCCTCGCATCATCATGCAGCATTGAAAGAAACGCTACATGATGATTCGGGTGATCAAAATTTGTCATAACACTCGCGACAGCATTAAGGTGGGTATCCACTATGTTCGCGAACCTCTTGCGCTCCTGCAACTGCTCCACATAGTAGATTCGTACAGGTGGGTTCACTATGTCCACTATGTTCGCGAACCTGCACTTAAATTAAGTTTCTGTGAACATCAACATGGGTTTCTAAAAGGTCGCTCGACCACATCCAATCTCGTGGTCTGTAGTGAGTATCCTACAGAGCACATGTCCAGACGGTCTCAGGGCGACGTTATATACACCGACTACAGCTAATGTTTTGACCGAATTGATCATGCGCTACTTATGCGCAAACTCTTGTTGGTTGGTGTGAGGGGTGACTTGTTTAGATGGCTTTCGTCATACGTGGAGAATAGGTGCCAGACGGTGGTTCTCAATGGATATACGGCGAGAGTGATGTACATTCCGTCGGGAGTTCCCCAAGGATCCTTGTTAGGACCTCTCTTATTTCATATTTTTATAAATAATATTGCCTCTTGTTTCCTTAATCCTAGTCTTATTGTATGCGGATGATATGAAGATTTTGGGTCAAGTGTCAACTGTTGAGGACGCGCGCCTATTACAGGATGAGCTGGATCGGTTCCATGAATACTGCGCTAGAAATATGTAGTTTGGATTTAAATGTATCCAAATGCTATGTATGCACATTTACGCGCAAGCCAAACACTATTAAATTCAGTTATAGGCTTTCGAATGCCTTGGTGGCTAGAGTGAGTGTCATCAGGGATCTTGGAGTTACTTTTGACTCTAAGCTTTTGTTTGATGTACATATCAATAATATAGTCAACCGGGCTTCTAAAGCCATGGGCTTTATTTTTAGGGTCACCTCAGATTTTAAGAATGTTAAAACAATGAAAATTCTCTATTGTGCGTTTATCCGTAGCCATCTTGAATATGCTTCTCAGGTTTGGAATCCAAATTATAATGTATACATTAATCGTTTTGAAGATATACAAAGGCGATTTGTGAGATACACTCAATATCTTTCAAATACCTATCTTCCGAACTATGGAAGTTGGTGTAAAAAATTCCATATTTTGCCTCAATACGAGCGAAGGAAAATTGCAGATCTTGCTAGAAAGTAAATAAGAATATTTAGTGTTATGAACGGATTTACTGACGTCCCTTTGGTGGGCAGGATTGGACTTCGTGTACCGAGTGCATTTCTTCGGAGACCACGTCTTCTCCATGAGCCTCAGGGCAGAACTAGCTACAGACAGAACTCGTACGTGATAAGAGCTTGTCGTACTGTCAATATGGTGTGTCGGGATGTCGAGCTAGGTTTATTTATTCGTAGCATTAAGAAAGTTAAGAAAAGTTTGAATATGTAATTGGTTTTTCGATGCATAACCATTCATTTTTTTTTCAATTTATTTATTTTATTACTATAAGTTTACAGCATGCTAATTAAAAACTAAGCCCCACAAACCCGTAGTAGTAAGTAGCGGGGGTCTGGCGAGCCTTTATACACTACTAAAACTTTTAAATACTTAAGGCTTAGGTTAGCACTTTAACGAATTTCTAAATAATATCTTTTTATTTTATTTTTAAATCAATTTTTATTGGTTTCACTAGTTATGTCTGCCGGCAGACTGTTCAACAGATATGGTGTTCACTAGTTATGTCTGCCGGCAGACTGTTCAACAGATATGGTGTTCGTTTGTTTAGAGCCGAAGTAATCGCCGAAGTAATTGGTGACTCTGGGTACATTGAACTTGCCGGCAGCCACAGATCGCGTATTATAGTTGTTAAGTACATGAGTTAAGTTATGCTCTCGGGTTCCGCGAAGGTTTGCTGCTAGAAGATATTTATGTTTCAAACTAATCGGTACAATTTTACATATTTTAAATAGCTTCCTATAATCTCCTTTACAACTGTTTTTAGTTTTTTGAGTAACATGTACAAGTACAATTGTATTTTGTGAGCGTGGGATACTCCATTTGCGTAATTCTTACATCGCTGTTTTCGCTACTCACTTTAATCATTAATGGAAGCTTGTAATTGGCCATCTTTTACACATTGTACTAGATATTGAAATGTATTAACTGTAAGTTTGCCTAAAATTAATAAAATAAAATAAAAAACGCAACAAACGTGAGGAATGCAACAAACGTGAGGAATGCAACAAACGTGAGGAATGCAACAAACGTGAGGAATGCAACAAACGTGAGGAATGCAACAAACGTGAGGAATGCAACAAACGTGAGGAATGCAACAAACGTGAGGAATGCAACAAACGTGAGGAATGCAACAAACGTGAGGAATGCAACAAACGAACAAAAATACTAAAGTTGCTTATTGCTACTTGTTTGTGGGCAAACGTGAGGAATGCAACAAACGTGAGGAATGCAACAAACGTGAGGAATGCAACAAACGTGAGGAATGCAACAAACGTGAGGAATGCAACAAACGTGAGGAATGCAACAAACGTGAGGAATGCAACAAACGTGAGGAATGCAACAAACGTGAGGAATGCAACAAACGTGAGGAATGCAACAAACGTGAGGAATGCAACAAACATGAGGAATGCAACAAACGTGAGGAATGCAACAAACGTGAGGAATGCAACAAACGTGAGGAATGCAACAAACGTGAGGAATGCAACAAACGTGAGGAATGCAACAAACGTGAGGAATGCAACAAACGTGAGGAATGCAACAAACGTGAGGAATGCAACAAACGTGAGGAATGCAACAAACGTGAGGAATGCAACAAACGTGAGGAATGCAACAAACGTGAGGAATGCAACAAACGTGAGGAATGCAACAAACGTGAGGAATGCAACAAACGTGAGGAATGCAACAAACGAACAAAAATACTAAAGTTGCTTATTGCTACTTGTTTGTGGGCAAACGTGAGGAATGCAACAAACGTGAGGAATGCAACAAACGTGAGGAATGCAACAAACGTGAGGAATGCAACAAACGTGAGGAATGCAACAAACGAACAAAAAACGGTTTTGATTTGACAACATTTAATTTAAAGGCCTAGCTTGCTATGTAGGTAACTAGGTAGAGTTCAAATGGATAACTTGACATATTACATATACGTACACAACACGGCACCTAGAGGTAGTGTCTACAACATATCAGGTAGGTAACAGAATGCAACATTATTCTAAATAAGCACACGTTTTCGAACGCGTCTTTGAGAGTGTAAACATTAATAAACTTTCTTTCACATACATATATTTTCCAATTGGTATTCAACATTAATTCTCATTTTGGCTTGAAATACACGATATTCACGTCATTCGTCTTCAAA
The DNA here is from genome assembly GCA_947568875.1 of Fissipunctia ypsillon. Lineage (NCBI taxonomy): Eukaryota > Metazoa > Arthropoda > Insecta > Lepidoptera > Noctuidae > Fissipunctia > Fissipunctia ypsillon. The sequence goes on from OX387658.1 coordinate 23,587,651, forward strand.
TTCAGCGGCCACTAACGGTCCCTAACATGTTCCATACTAAACGAGCTGTTCCAGACATTATTTTGACTTTAATAGACTCAAAAACGTATATAATTATTCGAAATCTCTATTACTCATGGGGTACGAATTTTAATTCTTTCTGTTACCGCTAGGGGCGCTGTACAATATGTCATACATATCAGTTACGGAGACGCTAGCGAGTTTTGGCTGTGTACACTCATGGTAGAGCTACTAGTTCTACACTACACTAGCGAGTTTTGGCTGTGTACACTCATGGCAGAGCTACTAGTTCTATACTACACTAGCGAGTTTTGGCTGTGTACACTCATGGCAGAGCTACTAGTTCTACACTACACTAGCGAGTTTTGGCTGTGTACACTCATGGCAGAGCTACTAGTTCTATACTACACTAGCGAGTTTTGGCTGTGTACACTCATGGCAGAGCTACTAGTTCTACACTACACTAGCGAGTTTTGGCTGTGTACACTCATGGTAGAGCTACTAGTTCTATACTACACTAGCGAGTTTTGGCTGTGTACACTCATGGCAGAGCTACTAGTTCTACACTACACTAGCGAGTTTTGGCTGTGTACACTCATGGCAGAGCTACTAGTTCTACACTACACTAGCGAGTTTTGGCTGTGTACACTCATGGCAGAGCTACTAGTTCTACACTACACTAGCGAGTTTTGGCTGTGTACACTCATGGCAGAGCTACTAGTTCTACACTACACTAGCGAGTTTTGGCTGTGTACACTCATGGCAGAGCTACTAGTTCTACACTACACTAGCGAGTTTTGGCTGTGTACACTCATGGCAGAGCTACTAGTTCTACACTACACTAGCGAGTTTTGGCTGTGTACACTCATGGCAGAGCTACTAGTTCTACACTACACTAGCGAGTTTTGGCTGTGTACACTCATGGCAGAGCTACTAGTTCTACACTACACTAGCGAGTTTTGGCTGTGTACACTCATGGCAGAGCTACTAGTTCTATACTACACTAGCGAGTTTTGGCTGTGTACACTCATGGCAGAGCTACTAGTTCTACACTACACTAGCGAGTTTTGGCTGTGTACACTCATGGTAGAGCTACTAGTTCTATACTACACTAGCGAGTTTTGGCTGTGTACACTCATGGCAGAGCTACTAGTTCTACACTACACTAGCGAGTTTTGGCTGTGTACACTCATGGCAGAGCTACTAGTTCTACACTACACTAGCGAGTTTTGGCTGTGTACACTCATGGCAGAGCTACTAGTTCTACACTACACTAGCGAGTTTTGGCTGTGTACACTCATGGCAGAGCTACTAGTTCTACACTACACTAGCGAGTTTTGGCTGTGTACACTCATGGCAGAGCCACTAGTTCTACACTACACTAGCGAGTTTTGGCTGTGTACACTCATGGCAGAGCTACTAGTTCTATACTACACTAGCGAGTTTTGGCTGTGTACACTCATGGCAGAGCTACTAGTTCTACACTACACTAGCGAGTTTTGGCTGTGTACACTCATGGTAGAGCTACTAGTTCTATACTACACTAGCGAGTTTTGGCTGTGTACACTCATGGCAGAGCTACTAGTTCTACACTACACTAGCGAGTTTTGGCTGTGTACACTCATGGCAGAGCTACTAGTTCTACACTACACTAGCGAGTTTTGGCTGTGTACACTCATGGCAGAGCTACTAGTTCTACACTACACTAGCGAGTTTTGGCTGTGTACACTCATGGCAGAGCTACTAGTTCTACACTACACTAGCGAGTTTTGGCTGTGTACACTCATGGCAGAGCTACTAGTTCTACACTACACTAGCGAGTTTTGGCTGTGTACACTCATGGCAGAGCTACTAGTTCTACACTACACTAGCGAGTTTTGGCTGTGTACACTCATGGCAGAGCTACTAGTTCTACACTACACTAGCGAGTTTTGGCTGTGTACACTCATGGCAGAGCTACTAGTTCTATACTACACTGTCACTCACGCCTGATAAGAGTTTTAAAGATATAGTTAAATAAAAAAGTCAGTCCTAAAATACTAAATAGCCAAGTATCTGCGACCAACTTGGAAGTAGCGCTCGCTTTGCTCGCTCGGCCCGCGCGTTGTTGGTCCCAGTTCAACCGAACCTAAGCTAAGCCACGGCGCGCTGCCTCCAGCTGAACGCCAACGGACTCTGACCGTAGTCAACAGAACACAGCGCCGTCAGGTGTGTGATGTCGGCTCGACGTTATGTATTGCGCCGTACTCGGCTGCGATATACACGATTAGTGCGCATGCGCACTGACACTGTCTATTACGGAATAAGGTTGTTAATTACGTCACTACGAAGTATCGCGCATATTTGCGTACTACTCTTGTACAGATTGGAAGACTTTAGTAAACAAGTGATTTCCAATCAATACGCGATTAGTTTCACACCCTTGCGCTCTGGCCTTGTACAGAATGGAAAGACGCCGCGTCGCGTCGCATCGCCTGCCCGCGTTGCATTACTTGCCCCGTCGCATCACATCGCCTGCCCGCGTTGCATTACTTGCCCCGTCGCATCACATCGCCTGCCCGCGTTGCATTACTTGCCCCGTCGCATCACATCGCCTGCCCGCGTTGCATTACTTGCCCCGTCGCATCACATCGCCTGCCCGCGTTGCATTACTTGCCCCGTCGCATCACATCGCCTGCCCGCGTTGCATTACTTGCCCCGTCGCATCACATCGCCTGCCCGCGTTGCATTACTTGCCCCGTCGCATCACATCGCCTGCCCGCGCTGCCATTATTTTGTTTTCGATTAGCATTCTTTCTGAATCTTTTTCTTTTTGCTCGGCTTCTAGCGTGATGTTAAATAACCTATAAGCCTTCCTCAAGAATTGGGCTATCAAATATTATAATGTTTTTCAGAAATAAAACTATAATTGGCAATTTTATCGTTTTTTTCTGTAAAAATTGATAAAATAATATTCTGTTTGTGTAGTGATAGCCTCTCTTTGGTTATGTTACTTGACCATAGATGGCGTTAAATTAAGAAAAGTAAAGTAATGACTGTAATTTTTGAGTCAATTCATTTCAATGTTATCTAAAGTTTATGAGAACTGCACCCTAATTGCGTACCTAACACGTTACCAATCACAATCTGAATGATTTTGAAGCATATTGCTAATCCATTGCTTCATATGTTCGAGAAATTTGTCTGCTCAACAACGTAAATAACGCAATGAATGTTGTTGAACTGTCAAAATGAAACCGATTCCTACTGTAAGTTTGTTACGCAATTCGGGTGCTGAACAATTTTTTCTTCGGCTTCCTTCTAACGATAATTGTAGCTGCGCTACTGTAAACTATGAAGGTATACGGTCCCTTTGACGGGTAAACAATTCGAGCTTCTAATTCAAAGCAATTAGAAGATACGCCCATTTAATGTCACTGTCTAGCCAATCCCCAACATTATTTCTCGAACGAAATTCTTAATTATATCCTGTTACACTCATTGTCTTGCCGGGTTTTGGTATGAGTAATGAACTAATAATGATTAATGTTCTTAGTCCGCGAATGTTCTTAATATCACTGTTGATAATGAACTAATAATGATTAATGTTCTTAGTCCGTGAATGTTCTTAATATCTCTGTTGATAGTGAACGCATTATTTGTTGTTACCCCGACTTCTGTTTTACGGAAACCTGTTAGAGTCGGTACTTATGCTATCATTCGTAACAATCGTTAAATGTTGACACTCAGGCAATAGAGTCATCTGTTGTTGCAAGAACAAATGGCATTTTAATGAAGTACCCAAGTAGTTAGATATGTACCTACTTTTATTTATTTTTCAACACAATTGCTCGAAAACTGCACCGACTTTAGGTTCACAATGCAATGTATTGAACACTTGTGCTTTTACTTTGCATTCCCGCACTGCTGGCTAGTTTTTGAGTTAGCTTCAATAATACGTATTTTTCCCAATTAGTCCGGTGTCTGATGTTATAATAACTTCCTATAATTGTAATTTCACAATTAAAATGTAAAAAATAAAAACTAAAAAAAAAAGCACTACAAAGTGAAAAATAGAAAATAGTACATACATTATGAAACAAGTGTGTTATGTTGTTGATTACACTCGAGGCGGTATTATTCGCGCGAGCCGTAGGCGAGCACGATAATAGCCAAGTGTGTAAATGAATGACCAATGCGCACGCGTTTCATACGACGTTTTTCAACACACTTGCGAGGCAAAATATAAATAAAGTTTCACAAACTAATTACCTAAATTTAAAAAATATATGAAATATGGCCCAGGGGATTCCTTTTATCGCGGTGTCTTCGCCGCCGCCGGTTGTAGGAGAGGCAAAGGCACGGAGCCGTCGATCAGTCTAATAGGTATTAACCGGGGCAATTGCGTGGACGTGGTGAGCGCTCTGTTCCCTTCGCGAGGGGAACATACTCCCCCGCCCATGGCTCCGCCTCCTGCGGTGCCCGATGCGGACCGCGTAGCCGACCGTGGGTGACCGAGGTAGAGCTGAGAGTGGCGGTGCGCCGGCTGAATGCCAGGAATACCGCCCCAGGACCCGACGGCTTACCTGGAAAAGCCTGGGTCCTGGCCTTAGAGGCTCTCGGGCCTCGACTATGAGGGCTTCTAAGCGCATGCTTGGAAAGGGGCCGGTTCCCGCTTCGATGGAAGACGGGGAAACTGGTCCTCATTAAGAAGCCGGGGCGCCCTGCGGACTCTCCGTCCGCTTAGCGGCCCATCGTGCTGCTCGCAAAAGTCGACAGAAAAGGCCATGGAGCTCTGGGCAGTCAATACGGCCCCGTAAGGTTTTACAGGCTACCGTGAGCTGATCAAAGCCTCTTCTTACCTCCAACGAATTAAAGCCCAACATTCCTAAAAGATAGTTGGAAGGGTACATATAGGGAAAGAAATGGTATAACCTTTGGAAGAGGCATCTTAAGAAGGTTTTCTGTACCTTTTCAAGCATTAGTGTTTGGGTCGCGGTATAGGGGTGCCAAACACAGGCACTGGACTCGAGTTTGCTTCGAACCAGAGTGGTGTACAACAGCCTGATAACACTTCGGTTGCGAAAGTCACGAGCATTTCGCAACACAAATCCCAGGCGCCTGAAAGATTCCTTCGCAAGGGTAGAAACGTGATCTCTAAAAGTAAGACAGCGGTCAAAAGTCACTCCCAAGTCCTTTATGTTGGCGACATGAGTAATTACTTCACCATCCAAACTATAGTCATAATGGATTGGTCGCAACCCTCTACCGTACGTCATGACGTAGCACTTTCCAGTATTAAAAAATAGCTTGTTCACAATGCTCCACTCAAAGACGGCGTCAATATCCCTTTGCAGGAGTTTGCGATCTTCGCCTGTTCTGATGTGCGCGACAAGCTTTAGGTCGTCGGCATATAGAAGACACTTGGCAAACTTAACATTTGCTATGAGGTCATTAATCATGATCAGGAACAGAGGCAATTGAATTGAGAGGGAATTGTATATTAATTACGCTTATCACAATGTTAAAAGCAACGCAGGAAAAAAATATTTTTTAATATTTGTTTATGCTTATTCTACGTCAAGGATAAACGTATTACCCTGTTTTGAACGCATCTCAACTACCCTTTTTACGACGTTCCATTTTACACACTGCTACTTGACTTATTCCTTTATTTTTTCTCTGTTTCTGAGTTTTATACATTATTTTACGTTTTATTTAACCAGTAAGTATTTCTTTATTAGTCTTTTTATAATACAGATTAATTAAAAATAACATAATAATTGAACGTACGAGTAATTTAACAAAGCAAAAAGTGCAAGTAAAGCAGCGTGGAACTTAATTAAAACAAATATTATTAATACGACAAGTTACTCTGACATTGACTCAAACCGACTGACATTTATGACAACGCGAACCATATTTGTGACCTATTCAATGACTATTACATATTCCTAACCAATACGACCCAAAAGCCACGAGAAAATAATCAGAATACCAATTTTATAATTCCTCAGAATCCTAAAACCATTTTCCTGACAGCAATAGATGACACAGATGTGTATAAAATAATTCATAGTTTAAAAAATACGAACTCGACTGGTTATGACGACTTAAATACCGAAGAGTTATACGTGCATCGAGTTTAGTCACGCTACATAATAAATGTATCCCAAGTGAAGGAGTCTTCCCAAAACGACTGAAAGTGTCTATTGTCTAACCTTTATATGAGAAAGGCTTAAAGTCGGATATGAGTAAATATCGACCAATCACTTTAATCCCCATAATATCAAAAATATTTGAGAAGGTTATGTGTAATAAAATATAGAACTTTTTGACAACATGTAACATCCTTAAAAAGAACAGTTTGGATTTAGAAAGGGGAGCTCGGCGGACTCAGCATGTTTCTTTAGAAAGGGGAGCTCGGCGGACTCAGCATGTTTCTTTAGAAAGGGGAGCTCGGCGGACTCAGCATGTTTCTTTAGAAAGGGGAGCTCGGCGGACTCAGCATGTTTCTTTAGAAAGGGGAGCTCGGCGGACTCAGCATGTTTCTTTAGAAAGGGGAGCTCGGCGGACTCAGCATGTTTCTTTAGAAAGGGGAGCTCGACGGACTCAGCATGTTTAGAAAGGGGAGCTCGGCGGACTCAGCATGTTTCTTTAGAAAGGGGAGCTCGGCGGACTCAGCATGTTTCTTTAGAAAGAGGAGCTCGACGGACTCAGCATGTTTAGAAAGGGGAGCTCGGCGGACTCAGCATGTTTCTTTAGAAAGGGGAGCTCGGCGGACTCAGCATGTTTCTTTAGAAAGGGGAGCTCGGCGGACTCAGCATGTTTAGAAAGGGGAGCTCGACGGACTCAGCATGTTTAGAAAGGGGAGCTCGGCGGATTCAGCATATTTAGAAAGGGGAGCTCGACGGATTCAGCATGTTTCTTTAGAAAGGGGAGCTCGGCGGATTCAGCATATTTAGAAAGGGGAGCTCGACGGATTCAGCATATTTAGAAAGGGGAGCTCGACGGATTCAGCATGTTTCTTTAGAAAGGGGAGCTCGGCGGATTCAGCATATTTAGAAAGGGGAGCTCGACGGATTCAGCATGTTTCTTTAGAAAGGGGAGCTCGGCGGATTCAGCATATTTAGAAAGGGGAGCTCGACGGATTCAGCATGTTTCTTTAGAAAGGGGAGCTCGACGGATTCAGCATGTTTCTTTAGAAAGGGGAGCTCGGCGGATTCAGCATATTTAGAAAGTAGCTCGACGGATTCAGCATGTTTCTTTAGAAAGGGGAGCTCGGCGGATTCAGCATATTTAGAAAGGGGAGCTCGACGGATTCAGCATGTTTCTTTAGAAAGGGGAGCTCGACGCATTCAGCATGTTTCTTTAGAAAGGGGAGCTCGACGGATTCAGCATATTTCTCCTTAATTAAACAAATAACCGAAAGTCTAGACCAAAATTCAAAATAGGGTAGTCTTTCTACTATACCTTATAACTATACATAAACTTTCATTATCAGTTAAATGTATGGGAAGTGGGCGTTGTTCTTTAAAAATATGGGCAAGTGTATGACAGACCACGCAAGGGTCCCGTAGTTGGGATGAATATTTACGCATGCATAATGCACAACATTAACACTCACTGCCAGCAATACATAGCATGTTTCCAGTTCAGCAAGCTGTGGAGTCCGCCGGCGGGTCCCAACGAGTTCGCTGCGGTAGGCCGCCACTCAAAATTAAAAATATTCCAGCAGGCCATGGGGTCCGCCAGCGGCTAGTTAAGAAAGCTTTGAGCACGCCGTGGGATCCGCTGTGACCCCCTAAATTCAAACCTAATTTTATACTACTAGCCTGATAATAAGAAACTAATATGTCTAGTATTTGCGTGCGCCGGCCCTTTGCACTCGAAAACTTGGGGCCCGCCAGCGGATCCCATGGCAGTGAGAGTGTTAATTTTATCGACTGCAAAAACAAGTTTTGTATTTCATAGTAGGTATTTCTCGAAAAAAAACTATGAAACATCAAGTTAATTCGGCGGTTCTACCCGAAAATATCCCAAATCTCAAAAACTATTGAGTTAAAAAGCAGTCACTTGGAAACATCTATAGGTTGACTGGTAGAAAATGCCTCAGGCATTAAGTCCGCCTTTTTACGGTATTCTTTTTACTTGTGCATAAAGTTTTAATACTTAAATAAATATATATTTTTCCAAGCCCTTTCATTTGATATGTCACACGGTACAGTTTGTAAAACTTTTTAAAATTTCATAATTTGCCCCCAAAAGTGACCCCATATCAAATTCACGTTCATTATTTACGTTACACGTCCGTGTTTGGATTACAGAAATTCATATGTGTATTCAACTTAATCGGTCCAGTAGATTCGAAGCAAATTGGCTGCGACAGACTGACAGACAGACACACGACACGAGTGATCCTATAAGGGTTCCGTTTTTCATTCGCACGTACGGAACCCTAAAAAGTTACCCCTATCCACACTGTACGCGTATATATAATATCAAAATTAATTAATGGAAAATATACCAAATAGTTTTTATTTAATTTCTACTACTTTTTTTCAAGCTCGATTTTATTGAGAGTATCGATTATGCTGAATGCAACTTTTGAATCGAAATTAGAAAATTGGGTCGACGGTCAGCACCAGGAAGTGGCACGTCACAACACAATTTTTTGTAATTTTGATCAAGATTTGATCATATTTTTATGTAGTTTATGTATGAAAAATGGTAAAAGTAAGAATGTAGAGAATGATAATATCTTTATTTTTTCGTTGTGCATATTTGTAGCAAGAGATAGGTTGTTTATGTACATATTTGCAGCGAATTTAAGTGGCCTACCTTTTGGATAACTGTAGTTATACCTATTGTAAATAACTTTCGCAGAAGACTGACGCGGTTTTACCAACCTCAACATATAATTAAACATTAGCCACAAACTTATTGCATAAAATAGGCGCGGTAACATATTGTATCTAAGTACACAGTAGGCATAATAAAAAAGACAAGGCCATATCCGCAGCCACGGCCTCCATTATGGCGGCAGCGGAGACCAGTCACATCGGGCCCCCGTCGGACGCAATGTCCGAAATGCGGGCGGAGGTCGCCCGTTTGACAGCCGCCATGGAGCTTCTCCGAAAGGAGAACGCGGAGCTCAGAGCGGACCTGGCTAGGCTTCGAGAAGCCGGCCCGCGGGAGGTGCCACAGGAGGAGGCGCGGCATGGGCAGGTCAGGCCCGTGCCTACTGAGGACCGGGTTCTGGCCCTGGTCCGACGGGAACTGGCTGCCTTCGGGAGCCGGTTTTCCGCCCTGGAGGCTATAGTCCTGCGGCCCCCGCTAGCGGCGAGCCAGCCGGCCTCGGGCCAACGGAAGGCGGCGTCGTATGCCGCCGCCGCGGCTGCCACGGCCAAGCCGGGGTCATCGGGGCAGGTGAAAGGCGGAGCCGTCCCGGAACCCGCGAGAGCCCCAGCCCCGGCGGCGAAACGACCGCCCCCGCCTCCTAAATCCCCTCCGGCTGACGCCGAATGGCAAGTAGCCGGGGAGAAGAGGAAGGCGGGTAAGGCAGCAAGGGCGGCCAAAAAAAAGGAGAAGCGGCAGCGGCGCAAGGAGCGAAGCGTCGCGGCTAGGCTCCGTGCCCCGAAGTCCGCAGCTGTAGTGATCACACTACAGCCGGAAGCGGAAAAGAAGGGCGTGTCCTACCGCGACGTGCTTGCCAAGGCGAGGGCGGCGGTGAACCTCGACGAGCTCGGTATCGCAGATGGCGTCCGGGTAAAGGTCACTGCGACTGGGGCCCGGATGCTGGAGGTCCCCGGTGCGGCCAGCGGCCCGACCGCTGACGCTCTGGCCGAAAGGCTTAGGGCGTCCCTAAATGCGGACGAGGCCCGAGTGTCCAGACCCACCAAGCGCGCTGATATGCGCATACTGGGTTTGGACGACTCAGCGACGGAGGGAGAGGTGATGGCCGCCGTTGTTAGGACTGGAGGGTGCTCAGCCGAGCAGGTTAGGGTAGGCACCATCCGTCCTGACTTCACGGGGATGCGAACCGTTACGGTGAGCTGCCCCGTGGCGGTGGCCCGGAAAATTACCGGGGAGGGCCAAAGGCTCAAGGTGGGCTGGGTTTCCACGCAGGTGAAACTGCTGGAGCCCAGACCTCTGAGGTGCTTCCGCTGCCACGTAGGCAACCACGTGGGAGCTAAATGCACCTCGGAGGTGGATCGTAGCAGCCACTGCTTCTGCTGTGGTCAGCCCGGTCACAAGGCCGGCTCGTGCAAAGCCACGCCGCACTGCTTCGCGTGTGCGGCAGCTGGCAAGCCGGCCAATCACCGGGCTGGGAGCAAGGCTTGCACTCCAGCCGCCAAACCCAGGGCCAGCAAGCCCTCCGCCACCGTCGTCACCGCCACCGCCGCCGCCGCTGCCGCCTCCACTGTCGCCGCCGCCGCAACCACCGCGGCAGGGCCCTCACAGGGGGTTCGGGAGGGGGCTGATATGGAGTGCCAATAATGGCCCCATTACGCCTCCTCCAGGCGAACATCAACCACTGCGCCTCCGCTCAGGATCTGTTGCTCCAGAGCATGGCGCAGTGGTCGATTAACATCACCGTGGTCGCTGAGCCGTACTTTGTCCCGCCCAGGGATGACTGGGTGGAGGACCTGAGCGGCTCAGTGACTCTAATTTCATCGGCCGCCGCCGGTACCCCGTCCCTCGAGGCGGTCAAGAGGGGACGGGGTTGCGTGGCAGCACGGTTCGGGGAGATTGTCGTGGTAGGGGTATACTTCTCCCCGAACCGAACTCTCGCCGAGTTCCACAACTCCCTTGCGGAGTTGAGAGTCGTCGTCGTCGGGTTCCGTTCCCTGCCTGTGCTCGTCCTTGGGGACTTCAATGCCAAGAATGTGGCTTGGGGTTCCCGGCTTACGGACACACGGGGCAGGATGGTGGAGGACTGGGCTCTGGAGACGGGCCTGGTCGTCCTAAACCGGGGTTCTGTCCCCACGTGTGTGCGGATGCGGGGTGAGTCAGTGGTGGACATTTCGTTCGCCAGCCCCGCTCTGTCGCCGCGTGTCCTCGACTGGCGCGTCATGGAGGGGGTGGAGACCTACTCCGATCACCGGTACATCCGGTTTGACGTCTCCGCCCAGACCTCGAGCGCGCCGGTCCGACAGACCCCGAGTGGTCCGCGGTGGGCGTTGAAGCAGCTGGACCGGGAGCTCCTCCTGGAAGCCTCGATCGTGCAGGCCTGGGTGTCACCACCGGACAGGCCTGCTGACATCAATGACGAGGCGGGGTGGTTCCGGGAGGCCATGTCCGAAGTATGCGACGTGGCAATGCCCCGGGACCAGCCCGGACGCGCCCGGCGCCAGGTGTGCTGGTGGTCGCCGGAGTTGACGTCTCTGCGCGACGCGTGCGTTGCTGCGCGACGCGTGCGTTGCTGCGCGACGCGTGCGTTGCTGCGCGACGCGTGCGTTGCTGCGCGACGCGTGCGTTGCTGCGCGACGCCGGTACACCAGGCATCGCAGGCTCCGTATCCGCCCTCCGGATACGGAAGCCATTCAGGCGGAGCTGTACGAGGGGTACAGAGCGGCGAAGACCGCCCTCCGAGCGGAGATCCTGCGGGCCAAGGGACTGGCCCGTGAGGAGTCGCTGGAGACTCTGAACAGGGACCCGTGGGGACGCCCCTATAAAATGGTGCGGAACAAGCTCCGCCCATGGGCTCCCCCGCTGACGCAAAGTCTCCGGCCCCAGCTCGTGGAGGACGTGGTGAGCGCTCTGTTCCCTTCGCGAGGGGAACATACTCCCCCGCCCATGGCTCCGCCTCCTGCGGTGTCGGATGCGGACCACGCAGCCGACGATGACGACGATGCTCCGGAGGTGACCGAGGTAGAGCTGAGAGTGGCGGTGCGCAGGCTGAATGCCAAGAATACCGCCCCAGGACCCGACGGCTTACCTGGAAAAGCCTGGGTCCTGGCCTTGGAGGCTCTCGGGCCTCGACTAAGGGGGCTCCTAAGCGCATGCTTGGAGAGGGGCCAGTTCCCGCTTCAATGGAGGACAGGGAAACTGGTCCTCATTAAGAAACCGGGGCGCCCTGCGGACTCGCCGTCCGCTTACCGGCCCATCGTGCTGCTCGACGAGGTGGGCAAGCTCGTTGAAAGAGTCATTGCAGACCGCCTTTTCGGGCGGCTGGTGAGGGTGGGGCCGGATTTGGCGGAGAGCCAGTTTGGTTTCCGCAAGGGGCGCTCTACGGTGGACGCCATCATGCGCGTACGAGCCCTCACGACGGGGGATGCTGTGGCCCGGGGTGGGGTCGTCTTGGCGGTGTCTCTAGACATCGCCAATGCCTTCAACACCCTGCCCTGGAGTTGCATCAGGGAGGCACTCCGGTATCACCAAGTGCCGACCTACCTCTGTCGCGTGGTCGAGGCCTATCTGACGGACAGGGCCGTCATCTACCCCGGTCACCGGGGAGAGTGGAACCGGCGAGAGATGTCGTGCGGTGTCCCGCAGGGATCGGTTCTGGGACCGCATCTGTGGGACATCGGGTACGACTGGGTGCTGCGCGCTGACCTCCCTGGTGGCGTCAGCGTAGTTTGCTACGCTGACGACACGCTGGTCCTGGCGCAGGGGAGGTCGCACCAGGCGGCGGCCGAATTAGCGGCACGCGGGGTTGCGACAATCGTAGAGAGGATCCGGCAATTGGGACTCGAGGTGGCCTTGCACAAGTCCGAGGCCATGTGTTTTCATGGTCCTCGGAACGCGCCACCATCGGGTTCCCAAATAACGGTAGGAGGGGTTCTCATCGGTGTCGAGTCGACGATGAAGTACCTGGGACTCGTCCTCGACAGCCGGTGGAATTTCGTGGAGCATTTCCGACGTTTGGCTCCCAGACTGGAGCGGGCCGGGGCTGCCTTGGGGCGGCTCCTGCCCAATCTGGGGGGTCCAAACGCCTCCTGCCGGAGGCTCTACGCGGGGGTCGTGCGGTCCATGGCCCTTTACGGAGCTCCGGTGTGGGCGCGTTCCGTGAGGCGGCGACCGGTCCGTCGGTTGAACGCGTCCCAGAGGGTCATGGCCATCCGGTTAGCCCGGGGATACCGCACGGTCTCCGGGGAGGCGGCGAACCTCCTTGCCGGATTACCGCCATGGGATCTGGAGGCAAAAGTCCTCGCTCACATCTGGGAGTGGCGCGAGGAGGCAGGATTCCGGGGCGTAACTCCGTTGCCGCGAGAAATCGCGGCACGGCGGACAGAGCTCCGGCAGGATCTCATGGCGGCATGGAGAGTGCGATTGTCGCAACCCAGCGCTGGGCACGCCACAATTGCGGCGATAAGTCCCCTCTTTGAGGAGTGGCTGGAGAGGCGCCACGGCGTCCTCACCTTCCGCCTGACGCAGGTCCTCACCGGACACGGATGCTTCGGGAGGTACCTGTTCCGGATAAGGCGGGAGGAAACGCCCGGGTGTCACCACTGTGTGGATCGCCCGGAGGACACGGTGGAGCATACGGTGGAGGTCTGCCCGGCTTGGGCGGAGCACCGCCGTGTCCTCGCGGAAGCGATCGGCGGCGGCGATCTCTCGCGTCCGGCCCTGGTCCAGGCCATGGTACGGAGCGAGAGTGCATGGGAAGCCATTACCTCCTTCTGCGAAGCAGTAATGCTCGTGAAGGAGGAGGCGGGACGCGTGAGGGAGTGGCAAGCTTTGCACCCTCACGCCCCTAGTCACCGCAGGAGACGCCCTGGGCGTCGGGAATTGGCAGCCGATTCCCGGCCACCGTAGGCGCGGGCTTGCGGACGGCGAGCAATGGGTAGCTCGCCGTCCGGTAAGGACCAAGTCCGAGTCGACGGCGCGTCGTGTTCCACGCGCGCCTCAAAGAGATGTCAGCACTATTGACGGGGTCCGCTAGGGCCGATGCCAGCTAGGGTTGCGGGATGTTCGAAAGAGTTACCGTGGCCCCGGCACAGGCAACAGAAGGAACACGGGTGGGTTTTAGTCAGTAAAAGTCTGACACGCCCTCCCGCTCCGCCCAGAGCGGGAGAAGTCATTTGATGATTTCCCATCCACAAAAAAAAAAAAAAAAAAAAAGGCATAATAAAAAGGCATGACTCTTTGATGAGACTTAAAAAAGCGCACATCTCCGACTAGTAAATAGTTATCTGTGGCGCACATTACCGCACTAGTGCGGTAATGTAAAAACACGTGTGTTTAATACGTTGCATTATGAACCTAAAACCGGTTCAATATGAGCCACTTTACGAGCAAGTGCGTTGAAATAGTACTTATGATACATGTGTGCTATGTTGGTAATTACCAGTGATCGGAATAGGTAGAGCTATTTAGGTTCATTGACCGCAAACATTGATGTTAATATGGATATTCCACGGGATTCCGACTGATACTACGGGATTTTATTGAATTTCATTCTTTTTGTCAATATGTATAAAAATGGTTTATGTAAGCCAATAAGCGCATGAGCGACGTTGTAAATTTTACGTCAACAGCACGCTATAAATCTTTTTGCCAAGCGCGCGACGTTGCCGCTTTGTTGAGACGCGTAATGTCGCCGCATTATGGAAACAAAAGAAAACAATAGCGGGGTGTTTCTGTCGCTAGAGTGACGCACCTGTTTTTGTCTCTTTCTGCGCCACTAGAATTCAATTCTTTACCAACAGTAACTTGTTGTCTCACTCGATTACTTCGGTTCATAGAGTGAGCTTGTTTGCTTCCTGTTGTGTTTTGTTGTGTGGTGAATATCTTCTGACCCTGGCTTATTTACTGGATTCTGGAACCTTCTTGCTACTATGACTTTGGCTAGCATTTACGGACTCTGATTTGACCTTATTGGATTGGACGTTAGAAGTTATTTTATTGGATACTGATTTGGTAAGTTCTATTTTTTAAGTAAAATATTGAATAAAACTAATGTATTAATCTTATTCTACCGACATATTAGAAAAATTTATTGTTTGGGCTTAGCGAAAAGCTTGTCCTAAGTCGAACCAATAAAAACATTTTAAATACAAAAAGTAAAGTACAGTATTATTCGCACAAAACGCAAAACCTTTTCTTGTTAGCTAAACTTTATTAATACTAATGTATTCCAATCCAGTATTTCTTGACTTTAAAATATGTCACGCACGTGTCAAAATTAACTTGGAAATTTATTAATAGAATGTATTAATTAGCTTTACGGTAAAGTGCAGGAGTCATAGACTAACATGTTTGCAGTTCGTGCACATATGAACTATCATTGAACTGTACTGAGTGTACTACTTGTGTGCGACTAACCGTACCCTCTCTTAGCGTAAATTAAAAACTTTTGATTGACTTTGCATTTTCAAACTTGCACTGGGAATATATATATTTTACTAGTTTTGTTTTTCAAACACTAAGTGTCGATGTGACTCTACTCAGCATTTCTAATTTAACGACATTTTGATTCAGGTGAAGTACTTCAACATGGCGTCAAGTTCTGTCAAGCCTGAAACAGTTCAGAAGTGGATACGTGACTATCCTGAGCTGATTTTTGACGCTGCCAGCTGTATTATTTACTGCACCAAATGTGAAAGCCATTTATTAGTAAAAAAATCTAATGTTAATCATAATTATATTGTTGTCATATTGAAGGTGCTCAACATCGAGGAACATACAAACAGCCTCAAGAAGAATTTTATTTTGACCTTATTCAGTTTTTAATTCTTTGTAACATCCCCTGGTCGCAAATAAAAAAATAATGTCTTCAAAGATTTTTTTCAAAAATACATGTTTGTTGTTTGTTGTTGTAGTTGCAATAACAAAAATACATGTTTGTTGTTGTAGTTGTAGTTGCAATAACAAAAATACATGTTTGTTGTTTGTTGTTGTAGTTGCAATAACAAAAATACATGTTTGTTGTTGTAGTTGTAGTTGCAATAACAAAAATACATGTTTGTTGTTTGTTGTTGTAGTTGCAATAACAAAAATACATGTTTGTTGTTGTAGTTGTAGTTGCAATAACAAAAATACATGTTTGTTGTTGTAGTTGCAATAACAAAAATACATGTTTGTTGTTGTAGTTGTAGTTGCAATAACAAAAATACATGTTTGTTGTTGTAGTTGTAGTTGCAATAACAAAAATACATGTTTGTTGTTGTAGTTGTAGTTGCAATAACAAAAATACATGTTTGTTGTTGTAGTTGTAGTTGCAATAACAAAAATACATGTTTGTTGTTTGTTGTTGTAGTTGCAATAACAAAAATACATGTTTGTTGTTTGTTGTTGTAGTTGCAATAACAAAAATACATGTTTGTTGTTGTAGTTGCAATAACAAAAATACATGTTTGTTGTTTGTTGTTGTAGTTGCAATAACAGAAAAGTGCCTGACGAGTGACGAGTCGCTATTACGAAAAGTGTATTTGGACAAATTTTATAAAAATAAAATTGCCTCCATCTATGAAAACGTTAAAGTTTCTCAAACTTTGGATATCGTTAGATGAGACAACTGACTTTTTAGGTCGTTATATTATGCATTTCTTAGTAAAGCTATAGAGGCAGAAGGAACAGGGTGTAAAGTTCACTCATCCTCCATAGAAAAGGGAGGATCCTCCGACCAGACGGGTGTTGTGTCTGGTGGGCTACTGCCCGACGGTTGATGTCGGGATGTTGTATATATGCTAGTCGCGCGGTAAATTCTGACTGCGCGATGCAGGATTTTGCGTGACGCCAGTGTGACGTGTTCCATTGTGGCGATGTAGATATGCCGCCACAAAGCAATTAAATGAAAACTTTTCTGGTGGACCTTATTTAATTGCCTGTAAAGTGCTCGAGGTGGTTAATGGCCAAACTATTTCAAATTTTGTAATAGTGTTTGGAAAATATTTGGCAAGACAACTTTGAAAGAAAAGTTGATAATGTGTTAATATTATGTACTGATAGTGTTGCATACATGTTGTCTGCGAGCCGAAAATATTTTTTTTTTTTTTACCTCAATTAAAACATGTCACCTGTTTGGCACACGCTCTGTATCGCATATCAGAACAGATACGGTTAGAGTACCATGATGTAGATATGCTAATATCTAATGTGAAAAAAATATTTTTAAAAGCCCCTCGCAGAATAAAAGTATTGAAAGATACGTATCCTAACTTACCTCTTCCCCCACAACCAGCGATAACTAGATGGGACACTTGGCTCGAAGCTGCATCGTATTATGCAAAATATTATGAAGAAATAATAAATGTTATTTCTAGATTAAACAGCTCTGATTCAATGGCAATACGTAATGCGAAAAATATTCTGGAAAAGGAAAATCTACGGAATCAATTAGTAGATATATATAGAAAATACGATACGATTATTTTATTTTCATTAAAAGAGTTGCAGAAACAAAATTTTGCGTTACGTGACTCGTTTTTGGCTTTTGATCAAGTCTGAGCTGCTTTAAATGAATGTAATTCTGATAGAATAAAAAACAAAATTTAAAAAGTTATGGATAGGAATCCTGACATTGACATCCTCAGAGAATATGAAGGAAAATTATCGAAAAATGATGTGAATGACGAAATTTTGTCATATAAATTCGCTTCACTAACCAACAGATGTCGAACACTCGTTTTCCACATATAAATGGGTGTTAGATGTAAAAAGAAATAGATTAAAATGACATAATTTATAAAAAATAATGGTGATCTATTTTAACTCTGGTCATACTCAGTCTTCTAGTGAAGCTGAAGACGAACCAGACCAATGACATTTTTTGTTTAAATAAGTGAATTATTGTTGAAGCGTATTGATTATTTTAATTAAGATTTTTAAATACAAATTGTTCTATTTGATAATGTTTTGATTTTCTGAGGAACAAATAATTTGTATGGTAATATGTTTTTGTACAACTTCAGAATAAAAATGTTTAAATGATTGTTGATTCTTGAATAAGAAATTGTTACGTAAAAAAATATATGTGGTTTAATGAATCAAGTTTATCTATTTACTAGCTTTTGCCCGCGGCTTCGCCCGTGTGGATGTCGGAAAATATCCCACGGGAACGTACCGGGATTAAAAGTACCCTATGTTCCGTAATACTCTATTGGTTTTCGCGGCGGACGCCTGAAAGCTCCCAGTCGGCATGATTTTTTTGGACATCTTCAACAATCATCATATCATCATATTTCAGCCAGTTCACATAAAACTTTAATGAATTATACACCTAAACCTTCCTCATGAATCACTCCGTACATTGGTGAAAACCGAATAAAAATCCATTCGGTAGTTTTAGAGTTTATCGCGTTTAGACAGACAGACAGACGCGGCGGGAGGACTTTGCAAAAAGAATTTGCAAAACTATTACGCCGCTCAATAACAAATATGAAATAACTTTTGACCGAGTGAATCGATTTTAACAAAAACTTGTTTATAAAAAAATCAAAAAAACAACCAACTTCAAAAAAAAAACACTACAAAGCGAAAAATAACTTTAATTTTGTGTCAGTGTCTTTGGTTTAGTATTTTCGTTTTTTGCCACCGATTTCCGAAATAAAAGTAATTTTTCACTTTATAGTGTTTGTTTGGAAGTTGGTGGTTTTTTTATAAATAAGTTTTTATTTTCCATTTTTTAGTTGTGGAACCTACCCCACCCAAATTCGTATACCACTACTTGCTAAGTAAATAACAGTGACAGGAAGTTATTATCACATCATCAACATACACTAAATGGAAAAAAATCCTATTATTGAAGCTAACTCAAAAACCACTCAACAGAATTTGACCAAATTTATATGCAACCACCTCAGGACTATACCCTTTCAAATAAAAACTTTACAAAAAGGCAAATATATGTCGCGCTAAGTCGTGTCAGAAGCTTGGAAGGCGTAGTTTCATCAGGTCTGGACGCCGTCGCCAACAAATTATTAAGTCAACCACACGACGACAGATCGTTGACCAACTCTGTCTTCTGACAATCAAGGCCACACATAATATATGACTCAAGTAGCGCAATTTGAAGCATATTACCATTAAAATAATTTATAGCCAGAGTACATCCCATGACAATTCTAATAAGCCCAAACACGGCTAGGATACATTATTTTATTACGGAGTTCCGGTGCCTACCTTCCGGCTTCATCATCAGATCAGTTCAATGCTACCATTTTCATCAGAACCATTTATTTAAATTTACTTCGTCTTAGGGCTGACTTTTCAATCGTCAGATAACTTTTACCTAAGGAATAAATATGGCGGTTTGACACATTTTCTATACAAAAGCTGTCAAAACGTCAAACATATTCCTCAGATAAAAGTTATCTGACGATTGAAAAATCAGCCCTTAGTCGCTTAACTATCTTAATCGAGATATCGTCACCCGTGAAATACTTATCATTGAGGAGTTCCCGTGGACATATGTGGTCTTCTGCATCAGTTCCACTTCACCAAATGACTACTACTACTAATGACTACTTTCTGAATGCAAATGTTTGACTTGTTGATGAAAATTCGTAATTAATATTATTTAAATGCCTATAATATTTGAGGAGTTCCCTCAATTCCTCATGGATTCTATCATCAGAACTGGATTTTGATAAAAATGGGACCAATCTGGAAGTATGTCCTTTCAACATAAAAAAGAATTTTCCAAAACGGTTTAAAAAAAATACATACAACCGAATTGAGAACCTCCTCCTTTTTTTGAAATCGGTTAAAAATACAGACTAAAATGTTACCTCAAGAAGTCAAGATACGAACTAAGGCTACATTTTTAATCCCTTAAATCTCTTAAAAAGAGGTACACAATTATAAACAACCTTAAAAATACCAACAGTGTAGGGTATGACGGTATCTCTACTAAAACAATTAAAGCAGTAAATGAAGATATATGCCATCACTTGAGTCACATTCTGAACTTGTCGATATCAACTGGAATATTTCCACAGCATCTTAAACTGTCCGTTATAAAACCTTTATACAAAAAAGAATGCAAACAGTTAATGGTGAATTATAGGCCTATTGCACTATTATCAATATTTTCAAAAAATTTCGAAATATATCTTTATGGCGAACTTAATTCATATCTAGAAAAAAATAAAATTTTGTGCAATGAACAAAAGGGCTTTCGACAAAATAAAAGCACGAATATGGCCATTTATGAATTCATACAAAATGTTATAGGCCACGTTGACAAAACAGTACCAGCTTGTGCAATTTATTGCGATATGTCACAGGCTTTTGATTATGTAGATCATAATATACTAATTAGTAAACTTGAAGCATACGGCATAAGAGGCAATATTTTAGATTTAATTAGATCCTATTTAACGAACCGGCAACAGATAACTGTAGTAACTAAAGTGAATCCTAAAAAAAAAAGAGGAAACATTCAGCTCCGTGAGGAGAAATGTCACATACGGTGTTCCTCAAGGCAGTGTCCTAGGGCCGCCGTTGTTTATTATCTATATCAACGACTTGCCAAAGGCAACGAATCAACCAATGACATTATTTGCTGATGACAGTACAGTTTCAATTGCATGTAAGGACATTAATAATTATAAATCTGACATAAATAATTCACTGACATCTATAATTTCTTGGCTTGATAATAATAATTTGAAAATAAATTTATCTAAAACAAATATAATGCACTTTGGACAAAGATTTCATAATCCATTAAATGTAAATTTGATTCATGATAACTACACTATCTAATGTCCGCTTTCTCGGCTTAATTATAGACAGCAAACTAAACTGGAAAGAACACATTGACGCACTATGTAAAAAAATCAGTAGTCAAGCATATGCTTTGTACCAACTTGCTCCATCTATCAACACTAATGTGTTACTATCGGCTTATTATGGACTTGTTGAATCTGTCGTAAGATATGGCATTATCTTCTGGGGCAACTCATCAAATAAAGATATGGCATTTAAAATGCAAAAGCGATGCATACGTGCTATGTTTGGTATCCAAAGTACTGAGAGCTGTAAGCCACTTTTTACAAAGCATAAAATCCTCACACTGCCGTCACTTTATATTTTAGAAATCGCCTTATTTGTAAGAAATAACCCCCATTTGTTTCCTCGAATATCGGAACTTGTAATACGAAATCGCCGGGATAATAGTAAACTTCGTGTTCAGCCAGCTAAGACAGCACTACTGTATAAAAGCGTTGTATGCAGAGCACCGATAATTTATAACAATATCCCTATCTGTGTCAAAAAACTAAATACAGACCAGTTTAAGAAAACCTTTAAAAAAATACTGACAGGAAAAGCCTACTATGATATCAATGAATTCTTAAATGACAAATCGCTCTGTTAAACTGACTGAATCTATAATATTTATTTTGAATCGCATGAATATTTACCAATTGTTTTTTTATTTATAATTTAAAATTAATGTTAATTGTTGCTTTTTTTTAGATTATTTAACTTTGTATATTTCTTTTTTATTTTATATTTTCTTTTTTGAAATCTTATAGTCTTCCGAACTAATTTGTACACCAGCCATGGTCAGACATGTTGTGCCAAAGAATATCTTGTAACACCTATAATAAACATTATACCATGTATATTATCTACACATGTTTTTGCAAATAAATGAATCTTATCTTACACAAATTTTTTAATATTATTTGTGATTTTTAAAATCAACCCCTATTTTAACCCCTTAGGGGATGATTTTTCAAAAACGCTGAACCACATAATTCTTTATTTCCTACCAAATGCATAAATTTTAATTTTCATATCCCTAACTTAAAAAATGCAGGGTTTCCCATACAAACGTTCATCCCCTATATCACCCCTGTAGGGTTATTTTTGAGACAAAAAGTAGCCTATGTCCTTCCCCAGGATACCATCTATCTCCTTGCCAAATTTTATCGAAATCCGTTCAGTGGTTTAGGCGTGAAAAGGTAACATACAGACAGACAGACAGACAGAGTTACTTTCGAATTTATAATATTAATATAAAATATAAATAATATAAATATATAATATATATATATAGTATAGTATGGATAATTGTTATTTTCCTCGCTAGAGAGCTCCGATAAACGCGTGCGATCGCTGCTAATCATAAAGTGCTATAGGGCGAAGCGCGACCTTCGACGCGCTATTTATAGGCACGCGCCGGCCTTTTAAACTGTAATATCTTCGAAAATATTCATTTAAATTACATGCTGTAAATCTATATTACATGCACAATATATTTAAGTTACTTAATTGGATAAGAATTAATGCTGTATTGCTTAAAATCGCTTTGTAAATAAGCCATTATTTCTCGTAAAAAGTAAAGGGTAAAAAATGGTTATTGTGGGTTATCCCTAAGAGATAGACATATACCATCGCGGACTTTTTTGTATACCTTTATAACGTGTACAATACTGTAGTACATTATTTTGATCTATCTCGTAGGGTTCAGCCAGCGTTTGCAATGTAAGCGCAAAAAAATGTGCTTATTTACGACATCACATTAGAAACCTCTAAAATTATCAGTGTTTCTCTACTATATTTTGCATGTATTATACACATAAACCTTCCTCTTGAATCACTATCTATTGAAAAAAACCGCATCAATATCCGTTGCGGAGTTTTAAAGATCTAAGCATACATAGGGACAGACAGACAGCGGGAAGCGACTGTTTTATACTATGTAGTGATTATACTATCCTTAATCCCGTCTTTCTTATATTTACCCGTCAGAAAGGAAGTGTAATCTTTCATTAATCCCGAAGGCGATTAGGCGAGAATAGTTTTTTTATGATTTTACTACTTAAAAACCAAATCCCGGGACTCGGGGGATATCCATATTATTCTAACCTATGGCAAGTACATAAAACAGCTCTACCTAATCCGATCTCTGATAATTACGCACCCATTTTTTATACGGGTTGATTACAATGAGCCAACCCGCACAGAATTAATAGCAATGTTGTAATAAAATAACTAAATATTGAACTAGTTTAGTCCTACTACTTTTTTAAATCGGTCAAAACTATTTGCCACCATACATACAAACGAACCTTCGCCTAAAAAATATATTCTGCAACTCTACGTCTTTCAATACTTTGTTCTGAGGATTGAAACGTAATACCAAGAACTACGTCTAATTCCAAAATAGAGTAAGAACGAAATTGTCAACAAAATGTTTTTAACCGTATTGCTTAATTGTTAAGTTTCATTTTAGAATAAATATTTTTGTACTTATTATAAAAATGACTCTTTATTTTTGAGCGGCATTTTTATTGCCTTTCTCCGATGACAGAAGGACCTAACAAAAATATTTTGCAATCGTGATTTAAACTTTATGTTTGAGTGATAAGGTTTATAATAAACTGAAGTTGTCAATGTTATTAAACTTTTTTCTATATTTCGTAGTACGAATTATGTTTTAAATGTGTGTGTAAACGTGGCCACTTGAGCGACTTTTTTATGTTCCTGATCCTTTAAGACGTAGAGTTGCAGAATATATTTTTTTAGGCGAAGGTTCTGTTGGCGCATCACATATGCGTGTGATTGACTGCGGGGAAGGCGCGGGGTGTCCGGGTAGCGAACCCGGTACGCGACGGCCGCTGTGCGCCCTCCACACCACTCAGCTCACAGTCGCGCTTCACTACGGGCATTTCTTTGTATCATTTTCTTTAATTACGTTGTTCATGTTTATTGTGGTATTACACCTATTTTAATACAGTCCACTTCTTTTATTATAAACTTCGACTGAGCCCATTCAGTTCGTTTGTATGGTGGCAAATATTTTTGACCGATTTAAAAAAGTAGTAGGAGAAAAAAAGTTGTGTGCGGGTTGGCTCATTGTAATCAACCCGTATAAAAAATGGGTGCGTAATTATGTACGGTCTACGCGATTTAGAAGTTATAAAAAAATATTTGTATTAAATCGATTTGATTTAAATGCGAAATGGGTCGCTAGGAAATCTACAAACAAAATCATCTGCCTAGCCTTTTCCCAACTATATTGGGGTCGGCTTCCAGTCAAACCGGATGCAGCTGAATACCAGTATTTTACATGGAGCGACTGCCTATCTGACCTTCTCAATCCAGTTTAGTTACTGGGTAATACGATACCCCTTGGTAAGACTGGTTGTCAGACTTTCGGGCTTCTGCCGGCCCGTAACGACTGTCAAAGATACACGAATGACAGTCGGGACCAACGGCTTAACGTGCTTTCCGAGGAACGGAGGGGTCTTGATATGTAAAGATGGTCACCCATCCACGGACCAACCACGGCAAGCATAGCTTAACCTGATCGATCGACCTTTGCGGCTGTTATTTCTTAGCCACAAGTCACGAGCCGTAGAAATCTACAAACAAAAATAACATATAAAATAACAATACTACTCCATGCATTCCCTTTTCCAGAACAGTCGATGTTTGTTACAATAGTTGGCGCGTTGTCGCAAACATTGGTCAACCAATCATAATATTTGCGATTTGATTTATATTTACTATTTAATTCGGTTTTTATATTATAAAAAAACACTTAACCGCTGAGGTCTATAAACTTGAGATGTCTTTATGCTATAAACTTACCGAAAAAAGATATTCCTTCCAAAATCTGGGTGTTACGGTGGTCATTTACACAGTTTTTGAACGCGCACTGCGGCATTTTGACGTGTTCACATTGTCTATGATTGGACCATACTAATTTGATGAAATAAGAAGAGCATAAAAGTATTTGTCGCGCCGCGTGCTCACACGTTTTGTTTGTATCCGTACTCTGCATTCAAGCAACAATATCTCTTAAACCAATTGTTATAGAATCGAGTTTATGATATCATTATTTAGGTTTACTTAACATCAGTCTGTTAGACGAGTAGTTAAAAAAGGTAGTTCCCAGGGGTGAATTTTGTAATCCCTTCGATAAACTAAACAACGATTTTAATTGTAACGTAAAATTGATCTTTTAGCATTTATTTCAATATGATGCAGCATTTATTGTTATTGGAAGCACTGTACTTTATAACCCACCGCTTTTTTATAGTAGCAATTTTTTTTTTTGGTAGAATATACCGTATTTAGTGTATTTTTGAAATCCCCAAAACCAGCAAATCCGTAAGAGCCGAGAAAAAAAAACTTCACGTAGCGGGTCTAAACTGGTTTCCAAACAACAACACGGTTAATGATATTTCAAAGGACAAGGTCAACAACCCAAAAGTCAAGGTCAACACCCCAAAAGTCAAGGTCAACCAATCAAAATATGCTCAAATCTTAAAATATTACCTTGTGACAAGTTTCGAGGTCAAGAGCATTTTCAATGTCAATGACACGTCTCGAATAATGCGTGATCGACGGAGCCCCGTTTCTCGGGGCTCCTATTACTGGATGGATTAAAATAAAATAACCACGAACCTAACCTAACCTGTCCGAGTCGGGGTGCCCCAAGACCCGAGCTCGCTTCGCTCGCTCTTGCATCCTAAGTTTTCATTGCCTTTTGCTAAGTTGAGATGTCACTTTGTCTGAGCGTAACATGGAACAACCAAGGAGTGATATTCATTCATTGTCTGTGGTAAAATGTCAAAAAATTTCAATTTTATCTCGTAATTATGTGTAAGTTTTTGAAACTTTACTATTTATTTTTTCGAAAACTATGCATTTGCTGGCTCTGTCATTTTGCAAGTGATACATGAAGTCATCTACACGCTACAAAATTATGACGCTTCGGACGAGTGGGTTATAATAAAGTAGGTACAGTGGAGTCCTTTCAATTCCAAAGTTACATTAGGTAGCTACTTTTAGTATGCACACTTCATAGAAGACGACCAAAACAAACACAAAAATGGCCGCCATGCAGGGGGGGTTGGGTTCCGACCTCACATGTAGGATAATTTTATTGATAAAATAGAGCAAACTACTACCCCCTATAAGTTTGTAGTGTACAGTCCGAAACCGGACATAATTATGTAGTGTATGCGCACTTATTCTGACGCAGAACGCTTCTTGCTCAATAAAATAACGTAACGAACGCACATCAGGGAACACACGTACCTAAGGAAAACCAAGGGTAGAGGATTGAGGAATATAATGTTGGTAGCACATATACATTTATTTTAATCTTTCCTTATTTAGCATTTTTTTAAATATAATGCTGAAAATAGTTCCAAGTTTCAACCTACCAAAGCTCGTAGTGAAAAGCTCGGTAAGGGTTACCTTAAAGCCACCTACTTCCTGGCAATATGATAATGTTGCCAGGAAGTAGGTGGCTTTATATACATTATTTAGGAATTTCCTGGTTTTTTTTTAGAATTTGCCTGTTACTTACAGTGAAGGTACAACTAATCCCAATTTGTGACTGCAGACAGACGACGAATCTCGTGACTTATCGTAGTAGAGACAATAATGTATTTTTGTCAGATTTCAATCCTTTATTGAGCATTGATCCGGTGAGAAATATAACAAAACACTAAGCTCTAGCACTGTCCGCAATTTATAACGTGAACGTTCGTCGCAATAATATGGGTTCGCGAGTATCGACCGGCGCGCGATCTGCGGACGTCCGGCACGTCGTGACGCGTCTTCGTTACACACGCGACTATGAACGCGAAATGCGTGGAGGCGACTGCTTGCTACAGTGCTAGCCTATCTAATTGCGGGGTGAGCGGGGCGCGCGGGACGGGCGCGTTGCCATGGTGCGAGATCAGGCCACGTGCATGCGGCCAATGGCAGGACGCGGCCGTCCCTCGCGCCCCGAGTGACGAGCACGCCGCGCCGTCGTGCCGCCGCCGCGCCACACTGCGCCGCGCGTCGCCCGCGCGCTGCGCTCGCCGCCAGGCTCGCACTAGTAGTGCACCACTGCACCACATGATACATCACGTACGGGCCACGACCCGCCCCGACCCTTGCTCGAGAGTCAAGCCAGCCCGAGCCGCTGAGCCTGTAGCTCCAAATTATCTTAATCCGATCCAGCCTGTCCTTTGCTGTCCTCCCCCAGCGATGTCCAAAGCCGAGGTCCGTACCCCACAGGGTACCTAGCGTGTACCTAGTCGATTAGTTGAACCCATTCCATGCCAGTAGACGCACACGGTGCGTTTGATTGTGTTTTATCTGTACCTACGGTGCCATCGAATGGTTTAAGATTTATGCCCTGGCTGGAGGCCTAATTTATTGAGGCACGCACAGATAAGTCCGGTTAAACAGCCGATAACCTCCTAGGGTGACCTGCGAGATGCCATTTCGCAAAAACAAAAGCACGGGCCACGGCACCTCCACCTGAGCACCTCCACCTGAGCACCCGACATGCGCCACATATTATTTTATTGAGTAAATATTGGTATTAGTTGTATGGGAAGATTTGACGGACCTTTGCGTCACTTGCGTGCCCTGTGATCCTGTGACTGTCAGTAGTTGTCTATATGATATCATTATGACTCTACTTCATAAATATAGAGTCTGTAATTACAGTAATTTATAAATAGTTTATTAAAGACACTTATCATCTGCTGCCTAGACATAGCCCAGCCTCTCCCGACGTCGTGTAAAGCTAGGATTTCCTAGGAAAGCGTTCCGTCACATTATAAAGACACTTATCATCTGCTGCCTAGACATAGCCCAGCCTCTCCCGACGTCGTGTAATACTAGGATTTCCTAGGAAAGCGTTCCGTCACATTATAAAGACACTTATCATCTGCTGCCTAGACATAGCCCAGCCTCTCCCGACGTCGTGTAAAGCTAGGGTTTCCTAGGAAAGCGTTCCGTCACATTATAAAGACACTTATCATCTGCTGCCTAGACATAGCCCAGCCTCTCCCGACGTCGTGTAAAGCTAGGGTTTCCTAGGAAAGCGTTCCGTCACATTATAAAGATACTTATCATCTGCTGCCTAGACATAGCCCAGCCTCTCCCGACGTCGTGTAAAGCTAGGGTTTCCTAGGAAAGCGTTCCGTCACATTATAAAGATACTTATCATCTGCTGCCTAGACATAGCCCAGCCTCTCCCGACGTCGTGTAAAGCTAGGGTTTCCTAGGAAAGCGTTCCGTCACATTATAAAGATACTTATCATCTGCTGCCTAGACATAGCCCAGCCTCTCCCGACGTCGTGTAAAGCTAGGGTTTCCTAGGAAAGCGTTCCGTCACATTATAAAGACACTTACCTATCATGTGCTGCCTAGACATAGCCCAGCCTCTCCCGACGTCGTGTAAAGCTAGGGTTTCCTAGGAAAGCGTTCCGTCACATTATAAAGATACTTATCATCTGCTGCCTAGACATAGCCCAGCCTCTCCCGACGTCGTGTAAAGCTAGGGTTTCCTAGGAAAGCGTTCCGTCACATTATAAAGACACTTACCTATCATGTGCTGCCTAGACATAGCCCAGCCTCTCCCGACGTCGTGTAAAGCTAGGGTTTCCTAGGAAAGCGTTCCGTCACATTACAACGGCCGCCCGTCATGAAACTCTCGTCCTCACCAGTAGGTATGTGACACAAACGCTCTGAACTTGGACAGCCATATTGTGTGCCCGTTGTCCGGTTGCTTAGCACTGAAACCTTAACCGGATGCAGGTGAATACCTACCAGGTGCCGTATTATGACGTTTTAATGCCACCATGACCGCTAGCACCATCCCTTTTCGGTGTGGAATCAGAATGGCATTAATACTTCATAACACGGCCCCAGTATATAATGTTTACATGGAGCGTCTGCCTAGCTAACCTCCTACACCCTGGTAATGATACGATATCCCTTGGCTTATCTGCTTGTTAGACTTTTGGGCTTCTGAATTTCACACCTGTAGCGACTGGCATACCTAGATCTATGAATGATAGCCGGGACCAGTGGGCTCTCGGTATGAAATGGAGAGACACTCATCCACAGGCAAACCGCGGCTAGCCTCTATAGCCAAACCTCGATCGACAGATCCATTGTGTGCAGTGCGTTCGGCCACGGGTCGACCAGCTCTATTGATCTATACAAATAAATAAAATTGCAGTGACTGTTTGTAATGTCAAAATAACAGCTTGTTACTAAGTGCATATGACAGTCTAGGATAGGTACTATACTTATAACGAAAAAGCAATTATTTAAATTCTCTTCTGTCTGCCTGTTCCTGTTGGGTCCGACCGATGCTGACGGGACTTTCACTGTTCGATAGCTGATGTTATATATAAGGAGTAACTTATGGTATTTTTATTTTGGTAAAAAGAAATTAGGGTTCCGCGCAAAAAAATTAAGACACATTAAATTCAAAACGGCTAGCGGCTGGACCGATTTTGACCGGACTTTTATTGGCAGATAGCTGATGTTATTATCATCATCATCAATCATTTATTTCGGAAAACATCCATATCGTGTTAGTATTAGAACTTACCAAACTATGTTAATAAGTAGCATGAAAATAAAAAAAATAAAATCAAGATTACAATCAAAATCCAAATTTAAAATCAATATCAACATTTAAAAAAATCAAAATCACAAAATTAAAATCAATTGCAAAATAATAATTACAATAAAAAAAAGAAAAAATAATAAGAATAATAAATAATACCAAAATTACAATAATAGAAAAAAAATTATAAAAAATTAAATTAGAAATAAAACCAAAATTAAATTCAGTTGAGACCAATCAAAATTAAACAAAATATATATATATTAATTATAATAATTAATTATTATATTAATTATGTACTGCTTGTAGTAACAGCTATCTGCCAATGAAAATCCAAATTTACTACTTAGGGTACTTTTATTTTAGAAAAATAATTAGGGTTCCACGTAAAAAAAAAAATTAAAACCCATAAAATTGTGAAGAAATCCGATGCGATTCAAATAGGGATGTATTGACATCCACGAGCATCCACGCGGGCGGAGCCGCGGGCGACAGCTAGTAAATTAATATTTAAAAAAATTGTGAACTTTTACTGATTCAAAATGAATGACATAAGTTTATTTGACCCTATGTCAATCTTTACTTCAATAGTGCATCCCTTCAGGGGGTGGCGCACCAAAACCCAATCTACTTCCTCTTGAAAGAACTCAGAGAGCAATTTTAAAGGTAGCAAACTTCCATCCCTTTTTGTTTCCTGCAGATCTGCTAAACCACTTACCGCATAGCTACCCAAATATGAGAACTTATTTTCAAACGTTCAGAAATAAAAAATGATCTAAAATTACCTTTTACGGCATGCGGCTTAATAAGACAGATCAGGCAACGTCCAAGCTTCAATAAAAACACAAATGCTGCCATCTAGTGCGCCGCGTAATGAAACGTCCTGTGAAACCGGTCGGCAGCCGTTGATTGTCGTTAGTGTGTGCTAAGTTTGCAAAATTTGTTTTGTGACTGTGTCGATTTTTCGTTCGATCTTTCTATGGTAGTGCTAAGAAGACTTATCAAAAGGTCTGAAAACACTGAAAACACGCAAGTAAAAAGGTAATAGTTTAGCGACAATCATCCCAAACCTTAGCATGACGAATATGGAATATTCTGCAGTAACGTGTGTACTAAGTAGTTTCCCATATTTGGCATTATATGCATCGATGGTTAGTTTTGCATTCAGCCAGATGTGGGAGTTTATGCAGTGAAGCATTATTTGATATTTTTTCAGAAAAATGAATCCATTACGATTCTACGGTCTTGATATATGTAGGTACCAAATGAAAGCGAACAAGATGACGATGCTTTGATGTACAAAAGTTTTTTCGGAATTGCTCCTAGAATATATAATAAAATTCCTAATTCCATGAAAATAATGCCATTGTCAAAATTTAAAATAGCACTGCAGAAACTTCTTCTTGACAAATGCTACTATACAATAGACGAGTTTTTAAACGACAAAGAGTTTTAATTATTAATGCTGCATTTAAAATTTTGACATCTGTAATTTTATATGAATATTTCTTTTTATTAATGAAAATGTTTTATTTTTTTATTTTTTAAATTTTTTCTTTTAGTATACTTTCTTTGCATGCTACAATATTTGTATGTCTTAAGACAAAACATAGCGTACTATTTTATAATATGTATGACCTATTGTTTAGCTATGTTTCACAAATAAACTTTATGATTATGATTATGACGATGAACTAGCGGGGGATGATCCGGATGATCAAGACTATGAACTAGCGGGGGATGATCCGGATGATCAAGACTATGAACTAGCGGGGGATGATCCGGATGATCAAGACTGAACTAGCGAGGCATGATCCGGATGATCAAGACTATGAACTAGCGGGGGATGATCCGGATGATCAAGACGATGAACTAGCGGGGGATGATCCGGATAATCAAGACTATGAACTAGCGGGGGATGATCCGGATGATCAAGACTATGAACTAGCGGGGGATGATCCGGATGATCAAGACTATGAACTAGCGGGGGATGATCCGGATGATCAAGACTATGAACTAGCGAGGCATGATCCGGATGATCGAGACTATGAACTAGCGGGGGATGATCCGGATGATCAAGACTATGAACTAGCGGGGGATGAACGGATGATCAAGACTATGAACTAGCGGGGGATGAACGGATGATCAAGACGATGAACTAGCGGGGGATGATCCGGATGATCAAGACTATGAACTAGCGGGGGATGATCCGGATGATCAAGACTATGAACTAGCGGGGGATGAACGGATGATCAAGACGATGAACTAGCGGGGGATGATCCAGATGATCAAGACTATGAACTAGCGGGGGATGATCCGGATGATCAAGACGATGAACTAGCGGGGGATGATCCGGATGATCAAGACTATGAACTAGCGGGGGATGATCCGGATGATCAAGACTATGAACTAGCGGGGGATGAACGGATGATCAAGACTATGAACTAGCGGGGGATGAACGGATGATCAAGACTATGAACTAGCGGGGGATGAACGGATGATCAAGACTATGAACTAGCGGGGGATGAACGGATGATCAAACTATGAACTAGCGGGGGATGATCCAGATGATCAAGACTATGAACTAGCGGGGGATGATCCGGATGATCAAGACTATGAACTAGCGGGGGATGATCCGGATGATCAAGACTAAGAACTAGCGGGGGATGATCCGGATGATCAAGACTATGAACTAGCGGGGGATGATCCGGTTGATCAAGACTATGAACTAGCGGGGGATGATCGGGATGATCAAGACGATGAACTAGCGGGGGATGATCCGGATGATCAAGACTATGAACTAGCGGGGGATGATCCGGTTGATCAAGACTATGAACTAGCCGGGGATGAACGGATAATCGAACTATGAACTAGCGGGGGATGATCCGGATGATCAAGACTATGAACTAGCGGGGGAGGATCCGGATGACCAAGACTATGAACTAGCGGGGGATGATCCGGATGATAAAGACGATGAACTGGCGGGGGATGATCCGGATGACCAAGACTATGAACTAGCGGGGGATGATCCGGATGATAAAGACGATGAACTGGCGGGGGATGATCCGGATGATCAAGACTATGAACTAGCGGGGGATGATCCGGATGATCAAGACTATGAGCATCGCGCAGGACGAGCACGCAGCGTGGAGAGACGTGCGGGGAACGGAACGCAGCCGCGCGGCCGCCGCCGCCGGCCCCTATATAAGCAGCGTGCGCTCACGCTCCCCCCGACCCTCGACCCCGCCCGCCCGTGCGGAGCAAGTAGCTTTAAATATAGCCCCAAATAATAATATCAATCAGATACAACAAGTCCCCACTTGCTCAGTAATCAATAGCGCCCTACCCTTAGACGTGCTATTTAAAAATTTTGTTACACGGTGAGAGGCCCTTATAGCCCCACCAAAGCCCGGTTACGCAGTAAAGGCTCCCGGAGCCAACTAACAAAAGAGGGCACCGACGTCAGTGGCCGTCCGATAAGGAAATGCCCGGGGGTCAAAGGGTTTAAATCAA
The DNA here is from genome assembly GCA_947568875.1 of Fissipunctia ypsillon. NCBI lineage: Eukaryota > Metazoa > Arthropoda > Insecta > Lepidoptera > Noctuidae > Fissipunctia > Fissipunctia ypsillon. Next base: position 23,620,424 of record OX387658.1, read on the forward strand.
AGGGATCAGAAGATAAAGGGGAGAGAGGGCGAGAATTTAGGATCGCTTCTATTTGTGTGAACAGAGTTGACAACTCCTCAAAAGTAAGAGACACATTAGCTGCCGTTCTTTTTAAATGATATTTGGCTGCCTTTACGCCCGCCTCCCAGAGCCCACCAAAGTGCGGTGAATAAGCTGGACTAAATTTAAATAAAATGCCTTCGTTGGCCGTATAGTCAATGACTGAGTCACGACTGGAGCGTAGCACCTTACCACTAGGTAAGGTGCTACGCTCCAGTCGTGACTAGTCGTGCAAATTTCGTGGGGGCAAACAATGAACTATCATTGTTTGCCCCCACGAAATTTGTGCCATTGTCGCACCAAATCTCATAGGGCTTACCTCTGCGCGACACAAATCGTCGCAAACATAAATAAATGCTGATGTAGTGACGTCACTCACCAGCTCCAGGTGCACAGCTCTGGTACTTAAACAAATGCTGATGTAGTGACGTCACTCACCAGATCCAAGTGCACAGCTCTGGTACTTAAACAAACGAATAGACAGAGGTAACATTTATTTATTCGATTACCTCTTCCCTTTTTACTAGAGATTTGAAACGGTCCTGCGAAGTCGGTACCAGTCGAGTGGAAAGGGAAAGTAGGCCGCATCCTAGCTGATGGTCGGTTGCCCATTATAGGCTGTATAGTCTTACCACGAAATCTAGTGCATACAATGCTTTGTTTATTTACTTTGCGCGCTAAGGCCCTCCCAGCTACAGGCCAGTACCTTTCTCTTACAGAAGCTAATAATAATTGTGGACCTGCATGAAATAAGCGATGGTGTTCACTTTGCATTAATAAAAGGGTGAGTCTATGTTTACAGTCTAATATGATAGGATGTTTTTTATTGTAATCAAAGCTTGAATTGTCAAGACGACCTCCTACTCTTAATAGACCCTCCGAGTTAAGAAAAGGATTTAAATGGAATATTTTAGATTTTTTAGTTATTCCTAGACCTTTATTCATAGATATTAATGATACTATTTTAATTTAATATTAAATTATTTTTTCTATTACGAAAAGCGCCTTCATCCTCTCTCCTATTAAAAATTTACCTTGCTGTGCCCGACAGGGTCCATAATTGATTCGATGTTATAAAATACCAACCACCATGTGTACACATTATGGAATGCAATAAAGAATTGAGTATTGAGTATATTAATTCCGTATCAAATGATTCGAGTTGACATAATTTAAATAGAGAAGTATATGATTTATTTATTTCGTTAGTTTGTAGTGGACCATATAATTTAGTTTTGTTCCTACAATTATGCAAAAAACGCAATACACGACTATTAACTAACACGCGACTCGATCCACGGACTTATGAGGTTGCTGTGGCCAAGCAGTTGATCCCTCCTTTAAGAAGGAGGGTCCTTCCCAGCACAAGGGTTCAACCTGCAGACGCTGAGGATCCACACCTCTAGAAGCAAGATCTGCAGGGTTAAGGTGAGTGGGAACATGCCGCCAAGTAAAGCTCTGTGTCAACTCATTAATTTCAATAACTTGATTGGCTACAAATGCTTTTCAAAAATTTGGTTGCGAATTTATCCAGCCCAGTACTACAGTTGAGTCGGTCCATACAACCTTTTGTGTTATCTTATGATATCTAACGGACTGGATTACCTTTGTGGACCACCTGGCACCAGTGGACCACCTGGCACCAGTGGACCACCTGGCACCAAGTAGTGCGCCGCACAAGGCGAGGTGTGGTCACAGCCTTCAGAGGTGCAACCCTAGCCTTCGCACACAATAACTTAACATCTACAATATTGTCATTACTAATTGACCGTAGATAGACACAAGCTCCGTACGCTTCCTGGAAAGCAGCTACGAAACAATGCAATTCAACAGCCATAGGAATATCACATAGTATATACCTAGGCAAACTAATTTAAGACAGATTATTAATATCTTTACCCACTTTCTTTCAATATGGGGTGGCACAGGATCATCCTAGCCTAACTTAGTTTTTAGTTTAGTGTTACGCCTGGCTGGAGGCCTTCATTTATTGAGGCATCCACAGGAAAGCCCGGTTAAGCAGTCGACAACCTCCTATAGGTTGAACTGCGAGATGCCATTCCCCAAAAACAAAAACAACGCTCACGCATTATTCGGATCGACTCGCCACCGGCTAGCAAACACGTAAATACTGTAGTATTTAGCCCCGCTCGGCCAACCTGGACTTGTAATTATTATAATAATATGTTAAGATCTGACCTTAAAAATACGACTCTGGTTCTCGATACCTATATTACTGATCATAGGCCTACAATCATTAGCATCCAACGTGTAATGTCCCACCCTGCCTCTAAACCTAGTCGCAAAGTTGTTGATTATAAAGCTGCAATCACTGACACTTTATCAACGGACTTTGGTGAAGTGAAAAAAAGAGTGGTTGTTCCCGTACCAGAAAACTGACCATGCCGGGTTAGAGGCGCGCAAGTTTGCTTTAACGCTAGATCTGACCCAGATGGTGAATGTGGCGACGCGGGCACCGGATGTTGACGGCCATACACCCAATTGCTTGGACCTTCTGCTGGCATCTGATCCGGACAGTCATTCAGTATCGGTTTCAGCCCCGCTGGGAACGTCTGACCACTGTCTGGTGAAATCCATATCGACCTGCTCTCCTTCAGATGAGAGTCCTAGAGGCACGAGGCTAGTATGGCGATACTAGTCAGCAGACTGGGATGAGATGCGGCACTTTTTTGCGTCTTATCCTTGGCGGCAAGTGTGCTTCTCCTCGGGTGACCCCTCGTGCTGTGCTGACGTGGTTGCGGATGTGATTCGGCAGGGGATGGAGTATTTTATTCCATTCTCCGACATCCCGCTCGGTCATAAATCTCGGCCTTGGTATAATGCAAAATGCGCCCACGCTGAGGCCCGGAAAGAGTCTGCTTACCAAGCCTGGGTCAAGGCCCGCGACCGCAAAGTTAGAGCGGGTAGGGCTTCGCACCCTCCGAGTAGTAAACAGTTCTGGTCCCTGTCCAAAGCGGCTGAAGCGAATTTCTGTCGACCCACTTTACCTCCAATGATGAAACCTGATGGGTCGCTGGCTCACTCTGCAGGTGAGTAAACAAATCTATTTGCATCTCTCTTTGCAAGCAATTCACGTCTGGACGCTGGCTCCAAGCAACCACCTACTGTACCTCATTGTGACTCCTCGATGCCGGAGATCGCAGTTCACATTAAAGAGGTCCGAAGAGTATTGTGCAGTCTAGACGTGAACAAGGCCAGCGGGCCTGACGGCATTCCAGCGAGAGTGTTGAGGCAGTGTGCGCCTGAACTGTCTCTTGTGTTGACACGTTTGTTCCGCCTCTCTCTTAAAAAAAGGACAGTACCAAAATCCTGGAAGCTTGCAAATGTGCAACCAGTGCCCAAAAAGGGCGACCGTACAGACCCTGCCCATTACCGTCCGATCGCCATTACCTCCATTCTGTGCAAGGTTATGGAAACGGTTCTGAACAGTAAGTTGCTGACCTACCTTGAAAACAATGATCTCCTCAGTGACCGTCAATATGGCTTTCACCGGGGACGGTCAACTGGCGATCTTCTTGTGTATGTCACGCACTGCTGGGGCGAGGCCATCGAGAAACACGGCGAAGCACTTGCTATATCGCTTGATATCTCGAAGGCCTATGACAGGGTCTGGCACGCTGGTCTACTCAGCAAGCTTCCTGCTTATGGCATCCCTGCTGATTTTTGTAGCTGGATATCAGACTTCCTTAGTGAACGGTCGATCAGAGTAGTCGTTGACGGCTGCTCTTCCGACCTTATGGCTATTGATGCCGGAGTTCCTCAGGGGTCTGTTCTCTCTGCAACTCTTTTCCTGCTGCACATCAATGACCTACTTCAACCTGGTATTGTTGGATACGCAGATGACAGTACTGTTTCAGAGAGATACTTGTCCAGCGCAAAAACAAGTGGGGCCGAAGTTCGTTCCTTAAGAGAGGCCATGGTAGAGCGGACAGATTTGACCTTAAGTCTTGTCTCCCAGTGGAGTGACGATAATCTGGTCTCTTTTAACGCCACCAAAACACAGGCGTGTCTTTTCACCGCTAAAAAGAGTCGTTTCGATCAAACTCCTACTTTTCGGGGTGCATCTGTTCCTGTAACTGATCGGCTCGAGCTCCTAGGCATGGAGTTGACATCATGTCTCAACTTTGGAGCCACCATCGAGTACAAAGCTCAAACTGCGGCCAAGAAACTGGGCATCCTAAATAGGGTGAAGCGATACTTTACGCCTGGACAGCTTTTAACTCTCTACAAAGCGCAAGTCCGATCCTGCATGGAGTATTGCAGCCACCTTTGGGATGGCTCAGCTAAATACCAACTTGCCGCGCTTGATTCGGTAGAACGCAGAGCTAAGAGGCTCATTGGCGACGTAAGATTGGTGGATGCCAAGCTTCACAGCTTGGCTCATCACCGCAAGGTTGCCTGCCTGTCGGTCTTCTACAGATTGTACTTCGGTAAGTGTGCTCGAGAACTCCACGACCTCATTCCGCCTGTCCCCTTCTACCATCAGACATCTAGACGCACTGCAGGTTACCATCCCTACCTAGTTGCTATTCCACCAATTCGCACTAAGCGTTTCCAAATGTCTTTTGTGATGCGCACAGCAAAGAAGTGGAACTCTCTGCCTGCGTCTGTGTTTCCGAACGTATACAACCCCGATCTCTTCAAAGTGAGAGTTAACAGGCTTCTTCTGGGTAAGCTCGCTCCATCGTCGACTTTGTCTCTGTCATCTCTGACCTAGACTAGAGTCAAGAGCAAACCTATCTTAAATAAAAAAAAAGAAGTATTGGCTATTCAAGACCCAAACAAGGCCGCCGACTCTATGGTTTCCATCATTAGCTCTGTCATCACCAATCACTCCAAATCGGTGCAAATATCTTCGAATCGTCAAATCCTGAAACCATGGACAACAAACAAACTGAACAAATGGACTGCTCCGCTGTATCCGAAATAGAGATAGCATGGCTCGAACGTTAAAGGCAGATCCTAAAAACTTCATTCTCATGGTTACATATAAGCGATACCGTAATTTCTGTAACAAGCTTCTCAAAAATTTAAAACACGCATATGAAAGAAAGGAGTTCCAATTGGCGAAGAACAACCCTAAAGCTACTTGGAAGGTCGTTAAAAATGTTACTGGAACTAGCCTCAATGCAAAGTCCCCCGACGAGCTACTAACAATATCTTCGGATGACAAGTCCTCGGTTAATAAAGTCAACGAGTTTTTTGCCAATGTTGGCAAGAACCTGGCTGACAAATTCTTATCCACCTCGTATGCCTCGGAATATTCGCTCGATGCGCTACCCTCTAACTCGCTAGTACTTTTACCCACAGATGATGTGGAGGTCTCGAATTATTGGGTTACGATCTGATGCTGCGGTAGGTTAGGATGGCATTTCATCGAAAATATTTATTTAATATTTAATATATTTATTCAAGTTATAAAGTAAAACAGAAAATACAATTTTGTTTAAATCTATGTCAAGTTCACTAGTGTTATTTGCCTGAACTAGGACATCCTGTGTTTCAGGCGAGAGGAGGTAAAAATATTGAGATATAATCACTGTAATTTTACAAAATAAAATAGTCATCTAATAGGTATGTAAGTAAGGTGTAAAATCTTACTTTCTAAAATCTTATCATACTAACTTATCGAACTAATTAAAAATAAATAGTACGCTAAACACTCTTTATTTCAAATACTACTAACAACTTCTCTGTATCTTCATAGGACAAACTTTGAAGAGCTACCTTGAGAGTTTTCTTGCAATTTGCATAATTTAGGGAATAGATGTTTGCTTTTGCATTTAGTCTGTTATACAGTAATGGTCCAAGGAAAACATGAAATTTGGCTGTGAAAGCATGTCTTGTACTATTTGTGGGGCAAACAATATCTTTCCGTCTCTTTTTAGTAAATTCAGTGCTGTACCGAAGGGCTGCGTGTTGTTTTAGTACAATGCTCATTATGAATAATTGTCGAACTGTTAGTACTTCACAAGACTTATAGAGCAGGTTAGTGGGGAAGAGGAACGGGCGGCAAGTAGACACCTTGAGAATCGCTCTTTGCGCTCTTTCGATGGGTAGTAATAAAGTTTTACATGCAACCACCACCACCCCATGAGGTAATGCAGTACGTCAAAATTGACTGACATAGAGCAAAGTAAACTTGCCTAATTATTATTGGGTCTGCAATATATCGTAGCTTTTTGAATACGTATATCAGCTTACGAATTCTACTATTTAGAGCATCCATATGTTGTTTGAACGTTAGGGTTTCATCAATTATAACACCCAAGTATTTAATTTTATTCGACTTATTAATATAGGGACACATAAACGGGCAATCTGCAGGTACTGTACAGCAATGAGCATACAACGTTAAAGGAATATTAGAAGTTGGTTTGCGCATCGAAAACTTTATATAATTTGTCTTGTCTGCATTTAGAGTTAGTGAGTTAAGCTGAAGCCATTTATTTACAACACTAAAGCCGTCTTGCGCGAGCTTGTAGATATCATGTTCCAATTCAGCCGAAAAAAGAAGGGCAGTGTCATCAGCATAAGATATTATTGTGCCATGCTTTAGCTTTAGATTACAAAGGTCTTTTATGTATATCAGAAACAAAGTGGGCCCTAAAATACTTCCTTGGGGAACACCAAATGACGTATTTTTTTGGTCTGCGCTGAGAACACTGCCAATCTTCACGCACTGAGTACGGCCTTCTAAGTAACTTTTGAAGAGTTTCAGCTGAATGCCTCTTATGCCCACTGTCTCAAGCTTGCGCAACAGAATAGGAATGGAAACTGTGTCAAAAGCCTTGGCGAGGTCCAGGAAAATTCCTATTGTATGGTTACCCTTGTCAAGTTCTTGAGCCAGATAGTCAGTCAGATGATGAACGGCATCGGCAGTTGAAAGTTTAGGTCTAAATCCAAATTGTCGTTCCGACAAAATTGATTTGTTCTCCAGATATTTGAACAACCTTTTGTTTATTATTTTTTTCCAATATTTTAGACATAGAAAGCAGTAGAGAAATAGGTCTGTAATTTGTTACTTGCTCTCTACTGCCTGATTTATATATAGGGACAACAACTGCTTTTTTGAGGCACTCCGGAAAAATACCCAAAGATAAACACATGCGAAAAATATAAGCCAGGGGTGGTACTAAAATTTTTCTGAACTGTTTAATAATTTTATTTGATATGTTATCCCAACCAACTGCACAGTCGTCTTTCAAAGTCATGATTATACTTTCTATCTCAGTCTCGTCAGTATCTAGCAGAGCAAACGATGTTAAAGTGGAATTCCCTGTAATAGGAGTGCCCGTTAGATAAAGTGATTGACTCCGATTTTTTTCTGCCAAACACTTTCCAACGTTAACAAAGAAATTATTTGCTATGTTAGCAGATGTCAGCTGTGTCGAGTGCGCTTGTAATAAACCTGAAGATGACTCATTTTGTTTCGCCGAATATGTTATATTCTTAATACATTGCCAGATCTTTTTACTACTTGTTCCAGCTTTTTCTAATGCAGATTTATCGTCGTTGCTTTTAACTTTTTTGAGTAGATCATTACAAAAATTACGATATCTTTTGTATGACAGTTGAAGCATAGCATTATCTGGATGAGATTTAGCTTTCATGTGCAGTTTATCTCTATGCTTCATACAGCGGATAAGACCTGTCGTGATCCAGGGTTTTATGTTGCAATTTTTGTTGCTTAACTGCGATATAACTGTATTTTTCTGAATTGCATGTCGCACATTTTCTATTACATACAACATACAAAAGTGCGGGTCAGCGGAATTATAGACTGGATCGAAATTGATGACACGCAAATCTTCCTCAAGTTTATTTATATTCAATTTAGAAATTGTGCGAGTGTTTTGCTTAGGTATGTTACAATCTAGAGTTAGTAGGGCAGCATCGTGATCAGTTATTGTCGAGTTAACAACAAGTGCAAGTGAGGGGTAATTTGATTTTAGCATGACATGATCCAAACAGGAGCCACTATGATGTGTAGGAAAGCTGTGTGCGGGGAGTAGGCCATGATATGCGCATAGGTTGAGGTAGTCCTGAGCAGATGTATCAGTACTACCTGGAAGAATATTGATATTAATATCTCCAATTACAATCGAGTTTTTGATGGATGACAGGTTCTGCAAGACATCATTCAGCGATTCAGTAAAATTGCTAATATTTTTAAAGGAGGGAGGTCGATATAATGCTAATATTGCAAAGTTAATCCAATCTTCACTACCAAACTGTTGCAGTCGTGCATATTAGGTTCCTCAACAGACACCTCCAGATGATTCCTTACATAAACTATCACCCCATCATTTTGATTGTAATTCCTATTACTTTTGTACATATTATATCCCGGTATTAGTGGTATGTTATATTGCTTAGCAAGCCAGCATTCGGTTAAAACAATAACGTCACAATTTATGTTTAACCGTTGTTGAAAGGTGCAAAAGCTATCAAAATTCTTAAAAATACTGCGAATATTTTGTGTTAGTACAGTCAATGGAGTTTTGTAGTCGGACAGATACTGTTTGCAATTTTCAGCTTCACAAACTTTTGACTCGGATACAGAGAAATTATCTAACTCATTAATTATACTGTTAATCATAACTGTGGTACTAAAATATGAATATAGAAAGAAAAAAAACTTAAATGGACTAAATAAATTACTTATTAACGGCGCTCTTAGGCGCCTGCATAATCAATAGAATTAATGTACCTTTTTTCAGCCATTATTTTCGCCGGGCAGTCAGCAGCGCCTGTGTTGTGTTTGTCTGGCTTTTTGTAATGAAAGCAAGTAGCGCATTTTGGCTCATCTCCCTTTTTTGGACATTCTTTGATTGAGTGACCTTGATCGCCACAGTGGCCACAGGTATAGTACGTCTGCCGACAAAACTTGGCAGCATGACCATACTGCTGGCACTTATAGCATCGTGTGACCAATGTGAAATCTCTCACAGGGCATGATGACCAATTCACAAATACTCTCTCTGTTGAGATCAGCGCTTTGCGTATGACTGCAGGTACTTCAACTACGTAGTTGCAGTACTCAGCGTCTTTCTTGCCTGACTTATGGCTTAACTTAATTGAGGTCAAAAACGTCTTAAGGCTGCAGTCCTGTAGTTTCTCGGCAATATTTTGGTTGTACAAACACGCAAAAACCTCATTTTCTGCCATGGATGTCGGCACTCCTATGATAACAACCCTAGGCTTCCTTTTATACGGCTCGTCGACTGTTAGGCCTGACTTTGTTAGCTGCTCCGATTGCCTCAGCTTCTCGATGTCGTCTTTCGTCTCGGTGCTGATAATAACACCGCCATTTTTGGTCTTGCGCAGGCTTCTAACATGAAGCTTCATCTGTTCGGGGCAGATAATTTTTTGGACTAGAGATTTTGTCTCATCACTGGTCCTCAATTAATCTTGCGGATAAATGGCTACAGAACTTACGTTTGACGGCTGGATATAGTTGTTGACACCTTTCTTCACCATGTCAGAAAAGGAAGTTCCCAGTGCAGGTTTAATTGACTCTCCGACTTTTAACTTGAGCTCCTTTAGTTGCTGCGAAAGGTCGAGTTGGCTTTCGAGTGCTTTCATAGCATTGTGGGCTTGAAAGGCTTTAGCTTTGATGGACTGGTACTGTACAGCCATCTGCGATGTTCCATGTCCAACTTTCCGGCATAAGGCATTGATGCGCATTTTCTGGTCCGAGTTCAGCTTGCCATCCGCTGCGATAGTACATACCTCCTGAAGGCTCTGTTCAATGGTCGTCATCCAGTTCTTAATTTCTGATGTCGCTATTGCTTCGAAATCATCGTGCCTTTGGCTCGGCGCTTGAGGGGCAGGAGCGGGTGTGGCTGCGCGCGCGGGTGTAGGCGGCGGGGAGCGAGCACACCTACTTTTCGGGCTGAAGGGACTATCCTCCATTGTGTAACAGGTTATTTACTTGTTAATCACTGATCATCTTCATAAATCCACCTTACATAAACCAAAAGTATGACTCAGTTTGCTTTACTACCGGCTATTTATAAAAACTAGGTCGCGATTTCGCAAGTGATTATTTGTTTATATTAATATTATCGACACGTCCGTTCACTACAATCGCCATCGATGCGCAAAAATGTTAAAATCCTGTATGCCCGCAATTGTCCCAGCCATTACTCATATCTGCAACCGCTCTATTTCCACAGGCTGTTTTCCTACGGTTTTCAAAAGGGCTGTTGTTCACCCAAACTTCAAGAATGGGGACAGACACACTGTAGATAATTATAGACCGATCTCAGTCTTGCCTGCCCTCTCTAAAATATTAGAAAAGATCCTTAATAATCGTTTGGTGGACTATCTTGAGTCATGCAAATTACTGAGTAATAACCAGTATGGTTTTAGAAGTGGCAGGTCAGCTGAAGATACTGTTGCTGCCTTGGTAGACAATGTAGTATCTAAATTAGATAGTAAAATTAAATGCTTGGCTATCTTCTTAGATCTTTCTAAAGCATTCGACACTGTGTCCGTTCCCCACCTCTTATCTAAGCTGGAAGCTACGGGCATTCGAGGACATGCCTTAAAAGTTTTCCAAGATTACCTGTGTGATAGAACTCAATGCGTTAAAATAAATGATGTTATTAGTGACACCATTTCATTGAGTTTTGGCGTTCCTCAGGGCTCAATCTTGGGGCCTACCCTATTTCTTATCTATATTAACAACTTATGCAAAATGTCTCTAATGAATTGTTCAATATCTACTTACGCAGATGATACGGCTCTATTAATTCATGGTAATGACTGGCTTGAAACGGTAAAATACGCGGAACTTGCTCTGAACTCAGTGATGAAATGGCTGTCTAATAATATCCTAACCTTAAATTTAAATAAAACGGTATACTTACCTTTCTCCTTACTATCCACTAACCTCCCTCCATCGGATTCTATGGTGCTCAGAGCTCATACTTGCTCACTGGGTCTATCTTCTTCACAATGTGGCTGTCCTCAACTCAAAAGGTGTGAGTCTGTCAAGTATCTCGGAGTCTATGTAGATAGCTCTCTAAGCTGGAAACCTCACCTTAGTAATCTCATATCACGAGTCCGCAAGTGTATATTTATTTTTTAAAAACTAAGGCACTCCGCGGACCGCCTCACGATTAAAACTGTTTATTACGCCCTGTGTCAGAGCATAATAAACTACTGCATAACAGTGTGGGGTGGGACTCCCAAGACAGTCTTCCTGCCTCTTGAATGCGCACAGAGAGCTGTTCTCAAGGTTATGACCTCGAGGCCTTTTAGATATCCCACCACGGCTCTCTATACCGAATGTCAGGTTCTCACTGTGAGACAGCTCTTTGTCCTTGGCACTATTCTGCGCAAACATCCTTCTGTGGTATATGATCCGAATGCTAACAAAAAGCGTAGACACTTTGAAGTGTGCCCTACTCACGGTTGTAGAACGGCCATTGCTCAGCGTCATTTTGGTGTACTGTCATACCATTTATATAATAAAATAAATAAACTCTGTCCCATTGCTCCCATGTGTCTAAATAAATGCAAAACCGAGCTCACAAAGTGGCTCTTGACATTGACTTATAATAAGACTGAAGATTTACTACAGATATCGATCGCTTAACTAATACGTTTATGTTTGTTGCATATTTATACAGACTTATATTTACACAAGTTTTCATCATATTTATCTCTCCCTCACACACATACACGCACCCATACATAGGTACATAAATAGGCCACATCATAGTTGCATTAGCTAAGAAATATATTATAATTCAATAAGAATATACTGTGCTCATCTTACAACTACTGATACATGTTCAAATCATAGGCGAGGACGCTGGCACTCTAAGCACAAGTTAACCCTCTGTAGCGCAAAATATCAAATTTTAAAAATAAGTAGTGAAAAATGTTAATCGAAAGTAATAAAATACACGTGTTTCTGGAAAAATCTCAATGTTTTTATTTATGTGAAATAAACAGAAATAAAGGGAGTGTGACAGAAATGTCACACTGCATCAAAAGGGTAACTTAACTTAGGTGAAATAGTCTAAAACAATTGTTATGTTTATTATAACAAAAAGCAACTAACTAACTCGAGGAAGATGAATCAAAGACATGATATACACTATACCAATAAATTGCTGAATGTCTGTTGTGGAAACCCGAAAACTATTATTGGGATCCTTTTGCACAATATATAAATTAGTTTGTGTTGTAACAAAATCAATCAAATCCTTGGGAAACAATAACAAAAAAAATCTGGATCGGCGTGTCAAGCTCTAAAATGTCTGTTGGTAAGTTTTCATTTCCTAGAAAACGCAACTGTTGCTCATTCAAAAGCAGACTTTTCTTCTTCCATCGCAGGTTGAGTTTTTGTGGCTTTCCAGGACATCCCACTGATTGGGTTGGTTACGATCCAGTTGGCACAGCTGTAGAAGAAGATGGATCAGGTTGACTAGTTTCTAAACTATAAATGATCTCATCAATATTCACTTCAGCATCTTCATTTTCATCGCTAGAAAACTGTACTTGCGCCATCTCATTGTCACCTTGATAATCTGGATCTGCAACACTGTCATCGTCATCTTCCATGCCATCTTCACTGTCTTCGTAAATATTCAACATCTCGGCTATATCGCCATCCCGAAGAGGTCGAAAAGTCATTCTATAAAGGAAAACAAATGAATTGGAATCAGCCTCTACACAAAGAAAAACTTACCCACGTTAGGCAATGTGACATTACTGGTACAAACACGACAGAAAGTCAAACTCATTGAAGGTGTTCAATTACATAAAAACCCACACTACATCACAAAGTACATGTACTTACCTTATATATTTTCCAAAAACACACAGTATTTATCACGATTATCTATTTTTTACTGATTTTTTTAAAACTACGTAGGTAGTTACACCTGATCAGTCGACAAACAACGGCCGTTACGCGGCATAATCGCCATCTACATGTTTTATGTTTAACTAAGTCGATACATCGGTTTGTTACAGATAAGTTGCATTGACACAAAATAGGTTTGAAAAAATATTTGAATTTTGGTAGGCAGAGAATCAGTCTGTGACAGAAATGTTACAAGGCCCTACAGAGGGTTAAATCTTACTTTGGGTGCCAGAGTTTATCGTAAACACTCTTTTCCCCTAGTTGTAACGCTGCATAGTGTTTAGATAAGTGTTTCTTGTACAATTAAAGTTAAATAATTTTTTTAATTTTTTAATTTTTTTTTTATTATTTATAATATTGTAAAAAAGTCGTCCGTTTCAATCATCTCCCCAACAAGACTATGAACAAGCGGGAGATAAACGGATGATCAAAACTATGAACTAACGAGGCATGATCCGGATGATCAAGACTATGAACTAGCGGGGGATGAACGGATGATCAAGACGATGAACTAGCGGGGGATGAACGGATGATCAAGACTATGAACTAGCGGGGGATGAACGGATGGACAAGACGATGAACTAGCGGGGGATGAACGGATGATCAAGACTATGAACTAGCGGGGTATGAACGGATGATCAAGACTATGAACCAGCGGGGGATGAACGCATGATCAAGACTATGAACTAGCGGGGGATGAACGCATGATCAAGACTATGAACTAGCGGGGGATGAACGGATGATCAAGACTATGAACCAGCGGGGGATGAACGCATGATCAAGACTATGAACTAGCGGAGGATGAACGCATGATCAAGACTATGAACCAGCAGGGGATGAACGCATGATCAAGACTATGAACTAGCGGGGGATGAACGGATGATCAAGACTATGAACTAGCGGGGGATGAACGCATGATCAAGATTATGAACTAGCGGGGGATGAACGCATGATCAAGACTATGAACTACCGGGGGATGAACGGATGATCAAGACTATGAACTAGCGGGGGATGAACGGATGATCAAGACTATGAACTAGCGGGGGATGAACGGATGATCAAGACTATGAACTAGCGGGGAATGAACGGATGATCAAGACTATGAACTAGTGGGGGATGATCCGGATGATCAAGACTATGAACTAGCGAGGCATGATCCGGATGACCAAGACTATGAACTAGTGGGGGATGATCCGGATGATCAAGACTATGAACTAGCGAGGCATGATCCGGATGACCAAGACTATGAACTAGTGGGGGATGAACGGAGGTGCTTGGATGTCAAGTTGGTCTGTGCTCTTCAAAGTTGTTTACAGTTTTTAAAATAAAAGAATCCAGTGAATTACGAACAATATATTACAGAAAGTTTTAACATTTAATCATACATCTCACAAAACGTTATCCAGTTTACAAGTGCAGTGTAAATATTGTAATTATTGTTTTAACATAAAACTATACACCAGTGACTAAATTCTACCCTTCATATTAAAATTATTAAGACATTTAAGTGAAAACACAAAATAATTGTTGACAAGTGTCGCTCGGGAGTGTGCATCATAGTCTGTTTACCCTTGTGACAACTTATGGTGTTTATATACCATAGACTCTCATCGAACAATCACTACGCTTTTTATTTGAAACAGCGCCATCTATCGATACAACTTGGAACTTCTAAGTAAGATCGATTGCCGAAAGAGTCCGTGTTGCCTACTCGCGCGGTACCCCAAATTCTTGTCTCCGGTAGATGCCGCTAAATGCAAACAGTGCAATGCGTTTTACCATCGGTTTTGCGTCGCCCTCCCTAACATGGAATTACCCATGTTAGGGAGGCGATGTTTTTTTTTTTTAAACGTTGCCCCACACTAGGAATTTCTCCTGTGTCGTGGGTGCGTTTACAAACATAGGAACTCACAAACACAAACGCCCAGACCCGAAACAACTACTTGTTGATCATACAAATATTTGCTCCGTGCGGGAATCGAACCCGCGACACGCAGTGCAGTAGTCCAATCGCTCAGCCACTGCGCTAACCGTGCCGTCAAGTAATAAATTATATTTTTAAATATTAGAACATAAAGATTATAAAAAAACATTTAAAAATATAAAAAATAGTAGCCCACCGGTATCGGGAACAGGGTCCAAGCTACCGGCGGTCAGGGCTCCAGAGAGAGGAACCTCCTAACAATGCGAGCCGTGTCCAGAAGTACCGCTTTCTGAATCAAGCCCTTAATCCAGCTGCCCAACGGGAGCCTCCTTAGGTTTTGGTCGAGACTCTTGGCAATTAAGCCATTGGCTGATACAACTATCGGCACAATGATCGCTGAGTCCACATCCCACATGTCGACAACCTCGCGGGCAAAGTCAAGATACTTGATTTGTTTATCTTTCTCGGCTTTCACGAGGTTCCCGTCATGCGGGACAGTTACGTCAATAATCATTGTGCGCCGCTCTATTCGATCCACCACCACTATATCAGGCTTATTGGCAACAATAGTCCTGTCAGTGATGATGGATCGATCCCAGTACAATGTGATATGTCCATTTTCGAGAACTGGGTCGGGCACATACCTGTAGTACGGCACTTCCGATTCCACGAGACTGTATTTCAGAGCAAGTTGCTGATGGATAATCCTGGCTACAAGGTTGTGTCTATGCAAGTACTCTTCGTTAGCTAGACGAGAACACCCGGAGATGATGTGTCGGATTGATTCTCCCGGACGGTGGCATGCCCGACAGATGTCAACCGTGCCGTCCTTCACAATAAATCTCCGGTAATTGTTCGTCATGATAACTTCGTCCATAATTGCACAGACAAAACCTTCGCTTTCCCCAAAGAGGTCACCAAAACGCAGCCAGGCTACGGACGCTGGGAAATCTACATCGGGTTCATGTAGGGCCCGGAAAAAGCGTCCGTGAAGCTCCTTACTCTGCTATACCTCCAGGCGATCGTTAGTGTCAAGCACTACAGGCTTGTGCCAGTTCTCTTTAGCCAAGGAGAGCGGGGTGAGGCCCTTGTCCACTGCAACCACATCTCGATGCATCCCCACGTCGGCTTCAAGGAAATATTCCCTGAGACTGCATATCTCGCGATTGTGGAGGGTCTTGACATTTAAAAAGCCTCGACCTCCACACCTTCTTCACCTCCTTTCGCGGGATATACAGTCTCATTACCGATGATCGTGGGTGATGCATTCGAGATGCAGTCAGCAGCGTACGGACCCTCCTATCCAGGGCGTCGAGTTCAGTCTGAGTCCATTTGAGTATGCCGAAAGAGTACATCAAAACCGGCATGACCCAACCGTTCAAGGCGCGCACCTTGTTTCCGCCTGATAGAAGACTATTAAATACTTTCTTCAGGCGGCCAAAGAAGCGCTCCTTCAACGATTGCTTCATGTCAGCACCATTAATGCCTAACGCTTCCGACATACCCAAATACTTATAGGTTTCGGCTGCGAAGAGGGTTCTAAGGTTTATGGAATCCGAGAGTTGGGTTCTTCCCACGGATTCCATAATCTCTCCTCGCTTTACATGCATGACCGCACATTTGTCCACACCAAATTCCATCCTGATGGCGCTACTGAAATTTTCAGTTTACATTCAGTAGCTCCATCAGTTGCAAATTGTTGGGGGCAAAGAATTTTAGGTCATCCATGTAGAGGAGGTGAGATATAACCTTACCATCTCTCCTCAGCCGATAGCCTAGACCTGAATCCTCCAGCAGTGTGCTTAGAGGATTCAAGGCTAAGCAGAACCAAAGCGGACTCAAACTATCACCCTAAATATGCCTCGCTCGATCCTTATCGGCTCGCTATTCCTTTGGATATTTCGACATCCTGGATAGCGAAGGACCGTCCTCCATTTCCCCATACACGACATCAGGAAGGTGCGCAGAGTTGCATCTACTTTATACAACTCTAGCACCCTCATGAGATGGCTCATACATGATGGTGACATACATGGGTATGTGGCACCGAGTCATAGGCCTTCTTATAATCTATCCAACATGTCGACAGATCCTTTCGGGAACGACGAACCTGTTGGTTAATGGCCATATCAATGAGGAGTAGCTCCTTAGTACCACGGGACCCGTTCCTACATCCATTTTGAGAGGCAGACATGATGAGGTTTGTGTCTATATGTTTGTTAATTTTGGCTCTCAAAATAAATGTAAGATCTTTATAGACCGTCGGTAAACACGTGACCGGCCTATAATTTTTGGGTCCCGCGGTGCTACCTTATTTATGGAGCAGGTGGGTAATTCCAGTCGTTAGGAACTGGGGTAGCGAGCCAGACTCCAAAGCAGCCTGGTACTGGTCCGCCAAGCGAGCGTGCGACCTTATAAGCCATTTGATCCAGAAGTTGTGCAGCCCGTCCGGCCCTGGAGACTTCCAATTAGGTAACGGACGGACTGCACGGGCTACATCTTGGGGGCAGATGGTAATAGCCCCCATTTCTGCTATTGGATCGCAGGCTCGCTCGACTTTCCGAGCCCAATCGCCTTCGGTGTGACTGACAGGTACCGACCAGATACTGCGCCAGAAAGAGCACATGGTATCATCATCCGGCAGGCGCGTGTCAGCCACACCTTGGTTCGGTCGCTCCCAAGCCCTATAAACCCACCTTTCATCGCTCTGAAAGGTGCGATTCTGAGTGTATCGCTCTACTCGCCTCTTATACCTACGAATACGGTTCGCCCATGCATACACTTTCTGCTTCAGGAAGTCGATGCGCTCTGTGACACGGGATATATAGTCCTGAGGGCTAATATCGGTCCCTGAGAACCCCCGCCTCACAAAGCGCATCACTCTAGGGCGAGTATTGTCCTCCCTGAAGCAGATTAGTTTGCCGATGAGCGATCTGGCCCCACCAATACGGCGTTCAATTCTGCACTGCCAAGCTGGTACGGCTGGTTTCGGTCGTGTAGCTCTAGAGTCATTAGCAAATTTGACGTGAGCTACACGACATGCCGCTACAGCCGCGCAGTACAGAACTGAATGAGTATCAGTGAGGTCTTCGCAGTCATCAAAATAGTTTGACAACTGCGAATCCAAAACCGCCACCAACGCTCTATTTTCCACCTCCGGACTCTTCGCTCAGCTCAGCCCCACTGTGAGCGCTATGACGACACCGGCCGCGGCAGTTGCGTCGAGCTCGAGCGACGAGTATTTCTCTCCGCCTACGACGCCACCACCTGCTCGTCGACGGGGAGGACGCCGGCCGCCGGACAGCTTAGGACCTCGAGGCCCACCGGCCTCTGAAAGGGTCCCAGCTCCAGAAAATAGAGCGTTGGTGGCGGTTTTGGATTCGCAGTTGTCAAACTATTTTGATGACTGCGAAGACCTCACTGATACTCATTCAATTCTGTACTGCGCGGCTGTAGCGGCATGTCGTGTAGGCATGGCAGGGGGTGACTTGCAGTCACCCCCTGCCAATTTTATCCGTATATTGTATTTATCAAACATTGGTCAGGCAGGGGCCATAGTCCTTCCATAGTTTTAGATAACCAGTCCACTTTAGCCATCCAAACCCATAGCCCAATTTTTTTTTTTTTTGTCTCCATATCCTGCAATAGTCCTATACCAACCGGGGGTTGTCCTTGGGTGCACTTGCATAGTACGCACAGGGATAATCGCCGGTTGGTGCCTCATTTCCATTGAAAGCGTCTAACGGGCCTCTGCGAATTGGCTTCGGCCCCTCATATGCCTTCCAAAGGTCCCGAGAAATATAAAAAAAAAGATAATAATAATAATATATTTATTCAAGTTATAAAGTAAAACAGAAAATACAATTTTGCTTAAATCTATGTCAAGTTCACTAGTGTTATTTGCCTGAACTAGGACACCTGTGTTTCAGGCGAGAGGAGGTAAAAATATTAAGATATAATCACTGTAATTTTACAAAATAAAATAGTCATCTAATAGGTATGTAAGTATGGTGTAAAATCTTACTTTCTAAAATCTTATCATACTAACTTATCGAACTAATTAAAAATAAATAGTACGCTAAACACTCTTTATTTCAATACTACTAACAACTTCTCTGTATCTTCATAGGACAAACTTTGAAGAGCTACCTTGAGAGTTTTCTTGCAATTTGCATAATTTAGAGAATAGATGTTTGCTTTTGCATTTAGTCTGTTATACAGTAATGGTCCAAGGAAAACATGAAATTTGGCTGTGAAAGCATGTCTTGTACTATTTGTGGGGCAAACAATATCTTTCCGTCTCTTTTTAGTAAATTCAGTGCTGTAGCGAAGGGCTGCGTGTTGTTTTAGTACAATGCTCATTATGAATAATTGTCGAACTGTTAGTACTTCACAAGACTTATAGAGCAGGTTAGTGGGGAAGAGAAACGGGCGGCAAGTAGACACCTTGAGAATCGCTCTTTGCGCTCTTTCGATGGGTAGTAATAAAGTTTTACATGCAACCACCACCACCCCATGAGGTAATGCAGTACGTCAAAATTGACTGACATAGAGCAAAGTAAACTTGCCTAATTATAATTGGGTCTGCAATATATCGTAGCTTTTTGAATACGTATATCAGCTTACGAATTCTACTATTTAGAGCTTCCATATGTTGTTTGAACGTTAGAGTTTCATTAATTATAACACCCAAGTAATTAATTTTATTCGACTTATTAATATAGGGACACATAAACGGGCAATCTGCAGGTACTGTACAGCAATGAGCATACAACGTTAAAGGAATATTAGGAGTTGGTTTGCGCATCGAAAACCGTAAACAGCGTAAGATATTATTGTGCCATGCTTTAGCTTTAGATTACAAAGGTCATTTATGTATATCAGAAACAAAGTGGGCCCTAAAATACTTCCTTGGGGAACACCAAATGACGTATTTTTTTGGTCTGCGCTGAGAACACTGCCAATCTTCATGCACTGAGTACGGCCTTCTAAGTAACTTTTGAAGAGTTTCAGCTGAATGCCTCTTATGCCCACTGTCTCAAGCTTGCGCAACAGAATAGGAATGGAAACTGTGTCAAAAGCCTTGGCGAGGTCCAGGAAAATTCCTATTGTATGGTTACCCTTGTCAAGTTCTTGAGCCAGATAGTCAGTCAGATGATGAACGGCATCGGCAGTTGAAAGTTTAGGTCTAAATCCAAATTGTCGTTCCGACAAAATTGATTTGTTCTCCAGATATTTGAACAACCTTTTGTTTATTATTTTTTTCCAATATTTTAGACATAGAAAGCAGTAGAGAAATAGGTCTGTAATTTGTTACTTGCTCTCTACTGCCTGATTTATATATAGGGACAACAACTGCTTTTTTGAGGCACTCCGGAAAAATACCCAAAGATAAACACATGCGAAAAATATAAGCCAGGGGTGGTACTAAAATTTTCCTGAATTGTTTAATAATTTTATTTTATATGTTATCCCAACCAACTGCACAGTCGTCTTTCAAAGTCATGATTATACTTTCTATCTCAGTCTCGTCAGTATCTAGCAGAGCAAACGATGTTAAAGTGGAACTCCCTGTAATAGGAGTGCTCGTTAGATAAAGTGATTGACTCCGATTTTTTTCTGCCAGACACTTTCCAACGTTAACAAAGAAATTATTTATACAAAATTTCAAATAATTATAAAAATGTCTGTCGTATTATTGGAATTTTATTTTAATTTAATTTTACCTGCCCCAAGCACGATATAGGTACGGGTGCGTGTAAGGCCTGCCAGTGCTGCATGAAAGGGCCGTCCAACCTGTTGGCAACAATGGTAAGAAGACTGCTACCGCTGCGCCGCACTCTACTCTTAGTCTTTATTAGTGAACGAATGCATATTGAATACTACTGTTATATACTTGTTATGTACTGAGCAAGCTCTAGACGACGATAGTATGTACCTACACGTAGTCAATTTTTTATGAAAAAAAAATTTCGTTTTTTTGCATGAGCCACATGAACCATCATGGCTCCCCCTTTATATAGTTTATATATTTTTCACCAGCCTATGTTATCCGGCATAACGCAACGCTTCTAACGCAACCACATACATTGATATAGGACCTGTTGAACCCCGGGACACCTTTTGACTTCAGCGAAATCAGCAGGTCAAAGGCTCCCACACAACACTGCGAATTCGCGTTGCATCGCGTTTTGTGTGAGAGCCCTAAGGGCTAAGCCGTTTTGAAGTTATGATGGTATAAAGAAACTCATAAACATACATGAACTCTGAAAACATAATACTCCTTTTATGGGCAGTCGTGTGACAAGCGCCACTGTAAGGGTCGGACAGTGGCGCTTTTGTTTCGATGTACACAATTGTACTACTTGGTTCCTACTTAAAGGGTCGGACAGTGGCGCTTTTGTTTCGATGTACACAATTGTACTACTTGGTTCCTACTTAAAGGGTCGGACAGTGGCGCTTTTGTTTCGATGTACACAATTGTACTACTTGGTTCCTACTTAAAGGGTCGGACAGTGGCGCTTTTGTTTCGATGTACACAATTGTACTACTTGGTTCCTACTTTAAGATGTCAAAACGGTCATCATACATAGCCTGTGTGCGAACAATGGCCTTGCACGACGCCAAGCACGTGTGTTTATAATATCCAGAATACGTTCAAACTTGGTGGCGCTTTTGTTACGATGTATACAATTGGATGGCTTAGTTCTAAAAGTCACTAAATCCATTTTCTTTGTTTTGAGATAAGATCATTTAAAGTGTAAAAAAAGGTTTTAAGAAATTGTCTGTATAAATAAATTTGGAAAAAAATTAAACAATAGTTTATCGGGTAGGCTTTAATATGATGTTCTTAAAAAATATATACAGTGGATTTCATTTATTACGACCTTGGTTGTAGCGACCATTTACCTATAGCGACGTTAAATCTAAGTCCCTTGAATTTAAAGCATACTTTAGTACAAAATTCATGTGGTTATAGCGACTTTGGATGTAACGCCGAGTTCGGGTGTAGCGACTGTTTTTAATGAATCATTTGTAACAAATTCCTAGAAATCCCATGCAGATATTGCGACCGGAGTCGGCCGCCAAAGACACAAAGATTTTTTTCTTTCACAAACATTTCTTATCTTTTGTTTACATCCATTGCACACAGATGGTCAGCAAGTGTGGAGACCTTTACCTTTTGTTTATAGATATCAACTAAGTAGGTAGGGGAAGCGTGTACGTTTCGGAGCTTTTATGGTTCAGTTACAAAGTGATATTCTGAGTAGCAACTGGGTTTAGTAAACTTTTGAATAAGTATGGCTGCTAGACGCACATTCACTGTTAAAGAAAAGGCGGAAATCATTTCAAAATTGAAAAACGGTGAAAACAATGCTGATTTGTGCAAAGAGTACAAAGTTTCCCATTCAACAGTATCTACGATGTGGAAAAACCGTGATAAAATATTAGAATGCTTTGAATCCAAATCCTTAAAAATTAAGAAAAACCGCAAACCGACGCATCAAGATATCGAAAATGCCCTTCTAATGTGGTTCAAAGCCCAAAGAAGCCAAAACGTACCTTTGAGCGGTCGTCTGCTGCAAGAAAAGGCTAATCAATTTGGCAGACTGTTTGGAAAAATGGATTTTGAGTGTTCGGAAAGCTGGATATACCGATTTCGTCAACGACACGATATTGTAGTAGGCAGTTTGTGGAGAAGCCGCTAGTGTATCGCAAAGTGACTGTGACAACTGGCTAAAAACAGTTTTCCCAAAATTGACTGAAGGTTATACTGATAGCCAAATATGGAACGCTGACGAGACAGGTTTGTTTTTTAAGTTAACTCCTGACAAAACCTTGAAATTTAAAGGGGAAAAGTGCGTTGGTGGAAAATTATCAAAAGATAGAATCACCGTGCTTGTTGCATCAAGTATGGCAGGGGAAAAAAGAAAATTATTGGTCATGTCATAGGCAAGGCAAAAAAACCCAGATGTTTCAAAAATGTTAAATCTTTGCCAGTTGATTACGAAGCAAACAAAAAGGCCTGGATGACTTCAGAGATTTTCGAAAAAGTTCTACGCAAATGGGACTCCCAGTTAAGAAATAACAAAAAGAAGATCATTTTATTTATTGACAATTGCCCAGCTCATCCTAAAATAGAGAATTTGACCAACATAAAACTGGCATTTTTACCACCAAACACTACATCAGTGATTCAACCGATTGATCAAGGGATAATTAAAACCCTCAAAAGTCATTATAGGAAGATTTTAGTACAGAAAATGATGAACGACATTGAAAACTCGGCAGGCCCGTTTTCCGTTAATATTTTAGATGCCATTGAAATGGTAACTACGGCATGGGCTCGGGTGACTCCAGATACGATCAAAAAGTGTTTTCTACACGCTGGGTTCCGTAAATCTTCGGCTATCACAACAATTGACGACGACTCCGATGATGAATTGGACATACCATTGGCACAACTGACTACAGTATCATCAAGCGGAACAAATGTTGCGGACTGGGCAACATATGTTGATATTGACAGTCAACTTATCACTACTAGCGATTTGTCCGATAGTGAAATTGTTGAAACTGTTGTTCCATCACATACGACGCAAGATTAGGAAAATGAGGAGGAAGAAGAAGATTGCAAGGAAGGTGAGATTCCTACAACTAAGGATGTGTTAGGTGTTGTAACAAAGCTTAAAAGATACTGTTTATTTGGTGATGGAAAGGATATTATAGATATTGAAGAAGTAATGAAAATAGAATACACCCTACAGCGTACACTAGCACAAAAAAATAAATTGAAGCAAACTAATATTACACATTTTTTTAAATGTACCGGTGAATAACTATGTGTGCAAATATTTTCAATAATAAATGAATATAAACTACACATGTGTACGTGTCTGTATCTCTTTACCTTTGCCTGTAACGACTTCCGGATATAACGACGAAAATAGAGTGGTCCCTTCATTGTCGTTATACCCGAAATCCACTGTATTATTATTATAATGACCAGTATTAAATACTTAACATACAGGACTTATCGCAAAATTAGTGAAGTTAGGGACTTCTTATGAAAATTCTTTGGAATTAGTGACATATTATCTTAACTAATGACCTTAATAAAGAACAAACAATAACAAAACTATAAACTTCTTTTTATCATTAGCATTAGCTGTTAATTGTAACAGAATATTAAACCTTACTTCTAATCTTCTAATTAGTTTAAAATCACGTTTAACCATATTGAACACAGATGTATTATTATCTCTTTATTCTTCCTCTGTATCGTTATTTTCAAAATCCTGCTCTCTTCCTGAAGAAGTAGCTTTTAACAGTATGTCATCATAAAAGATTCGTTTTTTAACAGAAACATACTCAAGCAGTTTCTTGATATCCTGAAGTTATGCTGGTTTTAATGGAACCATCCCTTGGTAACAGTTACTGAGATTTGCGATGATCTTACCATCCATGCCAACACGATACAATGTCATCTTCTTGAAATTTTGACCTGTCATCGATGTAGCAAATTCAGGGTGTCGAAATCTTTGCAAGCGTACATTTTGGCAAACAGATTGTAAGGGCCTAATTCATCCAATAAAACTGTAAAAGTATTTAAAGCAATTTAATTAGGATTAGAACTATCTGTAAATAAATCGAAGTATTGTGTTTTAGTACAGCTTCTTATAAATAATAGTGAACTTGACAGTATATGTAATTATAAATATTTGGGTGTTTGGCTGGATAGGACACTACGCTGGGCTAAACAAATCAACGAAATAGTCGAAAAAATTCAGAGGCTTAATTTACTTAAAATTCTTACGAATCCCTCTTGGGGTGTCCACCAGGTTCATCTTCGAAGGCTATATATACTCGTAGCTTTAATTAGAAGTAGGCTGGACTACGGGTGCTTCTTATATGACAATAGTGCTAAAACAAATATTTACAAATTAGAAAAAATCCAAAATCAGGCTTTAAGAGTAGTAAGGAGTTTTATAAGAAGCACACCGATACACGTTATGGAGTGCGAGCTCTGTGTTCCTCCACTGCACGTTATGGAGTGCGAGCTCTGTGTTCCTCCACTGCACGTTATGGAGTGCGAGCTCTGTGTTCCTCCACTGCACGTTATGGAGTGCGAGCTCTGTGTTCCTCCACTGCACGTTATGGAGTGCGAGCTCTGTGTTCCTCCACTGCACGTTATGGAGTGCGAGCTCTGTGTTCCTCCACTGCACGTTATGGAGTGCGAGCTCTGTGTTCCTCCACTGCACGTTATGGAGTGCGAGCTCTGTGTTCCTCCACTGCACGTTATGGAGTGCGAGCTCTGTGTTCCTCCACTGCACGTTAGGAGAAGATGGTTAGCATTTAAATACTGCTTAAAGTCATATTCTATATCCGATAACGTAGTAATAAAGCAGCTATCAGAGTTAAGCGCTCTTAGACATACCAGATATTGGGCAAATAAAAAGCCCCCACTACTTGTTAGTGTCTTTGAGGAAGTTAGGGGGGAAAGTATAAGGTCATCTCCGATTTTAGATATGTTCTCATTAGAGGTATGGGTAACTAGGCTTAACATTCCAAATATATTTAAGATTAATTTGGACTCAATTAAAAAACCTAAGCAGACGTATGATGTGAATTTAATTAAAGCAGAAACTTTGAGAGAACTATCGGATAAATATCAAGATTATTATAAAATTTATACTGATGGGTCTAAGAGCGCTACTGGTAATGGCGCTGCTTACTATGATCCTATGAATTCGGATAATGATAATACTTGCTTTAAAATAAATAATTATGTGTCAATTATGTCTTTAGAGCTTTTTGCTATTTCAGAAGTGCTTATTTATATTATATCCATTGAACATAATAGAAAGATATTAATTTGTGTTGATAGCAAAAGTGCACTACAACATATAGCTCGATGCGCCTCTGGTTACAGAGGTGCACCGATAGCTTATGAAATTCTTTCTAGAATACAAAACCTAACTAAAAGAGATATAGATCTAAAGTTGCAGTGGGTGCCCTCACATATAGGTATAAAGGGTAATGAGGAGGCTGACCGTTTAGCAAAGTTGGGTATTGTTGGGGGCAGGGAAAAACACATTAGAACTAATTATATAGAAATATTGCCTAGGTACAAAATTAAATGTCATGAAGTTTGGAATGAATATTTTAATCAAAGATCAAAAGAAAAAGGAATTTGGTATAGATCTCTAGTTTCGGAGCCTCCTCATGTACCGTGGTTTTGTTATACTAGGCTTAGCAGGAAAAATATTGTTACAGCTCACAGACTGAGATCTGGACACATGCCGCTCAATAATTTTGGATTTTTAATGAAAAAGATTGATTCACCTAATTGTGATGTGTGTGGCACACTGGAGGATGTGATACATTTACTCACGGAGTGTGTCAGATTTCAGTCTGCAAGAGAGGATCTAGAAAGAAAGAAAGAAAGAAAAATAGGTTTATTTGTCACAGAAACACGTGCATACAAAACGATAAGAATAAACAGAAAAATAAAACAAAATAGATCCACATTATAATCACGAGCTCAAAACAGAAATAGTCGGAAGCTGCACGTCATGACTGCGACAAGAAGGCTTCCACTCAGCATGATGCTGTGCTATGAGGGACCCACAGCACAGCGCTGATTTTCAGTGGTTACCCGAAAAAAAAAACCTACAAACCTAAAAATCTACTTAGAGAGCTTGAGATAAATTAATATGTACGATGTTAGCATGTTCCATCATATTTTGTCCTCACCTAATTCTAGAGCTGCTCATACTTTAATTAAGTTTGTGTTGTTACGTTTTACATAATTATAAGGTCCGATGGGACTGGTATGTACACCTGTATAAAAGTCCCTAATAATAAATAAAGAGGAAAAAAAAAAAAGATACTGTAAGGGCCAATCGTACAGGCAGCTTACACTTGCAGTTGTCGTTAGTGGAGCACAGAGAAAAACCACAAATACCGTTAAACGTTATATTTATTAACCAGTAATCGTATACCAGTTAGGAGGAGCTCGTGGCTAAGTAATAACAGCCGCATGGGTCGATCCATCAGGTTAAGCTACGCTTGCCGAGGTTGGTCCGTGGATGGGTAACCATCTATACATACCGAGACTCCTCCGTGCCTCGGAAAGCACGTTAAGCCGTTGGTCCCGGCTGTCATTCGTGGATCTTTGACAGTCGTTACGGGTCGTCAGAAGCCCGAAAGTCTGACAACCAGTCTTACCAAGGGGTATCGTGTTACCCAGTAACTGGGTTGTGGAGGTCAGATAGGCAGTCGCTCCATGTAAAATACTGGTATTCAGCTGCATCCGGTTAGACTGGAAGCCGACCCCAATATAGTTGGGAAAAGGCTAGGCAGATGATGATGATGAATCGTATACCAGTTAAAGCTAGGTGATTCTTTCCCTTGACAAGTGTATCGTTTTACAACTTCGTTAGTACTCAAAGTTAATTGTTTATTAGCAGCTACTTATAGGCTGTTAGAATGGCGCACGTATGGACGGACGGCGAGTAGGTCGCTGCGTCCGCAAAGTATGTTCGGTACTCGAGACCGTACACAGCTATTCCAGTTATTGATGGCTTAACATGAGCATCATGCAGGTTCTTGTAATTCTTCATTTTTAAGACGCGATCTTCAGGACTTTCCTCATCCCTTAGATTCTTTTCTAGAAAGACAACTTGGAATTTACCTGTATTGCGTATGTTTTCTAGATCTACGTAATAGTCAGGCGAGTAAACCTTTTCTATTTTAATACGCTTTGTTTCTATGAGTGCAAAGTCTCGATCTATTGGCATCATGCTATGTCCAGGAATCGGATAAGAAATCGAAACTTTTTGAAATATAATATTTGCAAATAATTGATCCAGGAAAGTGAATAGATAGCGATTTTTGTTTTGGCTAAAACAATTATCAAAAACCAACTCCAAGTGAGTGTGCTCTGGAAGTTTATTGTGCGCGATGTAACAGTTTCCGCAAATTAATCTTGAATCTTCAAAACAGTGAAAATAAATGACCGCCTGTGTGTCCAGGATATAGTTTGAAATGGATGGATTTAGTGACTTATCACATAAATTTCAATGGGTTTGGGTATTTTTTGCTTAAATTTGGATTTAGTGACTTTTTGAATTCAGTTCAGAGGATTTAGTGATTTTAGGAATTGGAAAAAAACAAGTTAGCGACATTCAATTAAAAAAAGGATGAGACCAACTCACAGACAAAAAAAAAGAATTTTTTTGAACTGGTAAACTCAATATCGACAAAAATGGACTTGGTGACTTTTAGAACTAAGGCATCCAATTGTACTACTTGGTTCCTACTTAAAGGGTCGGACAGTGGCGCTTTTGTTTCGATGTACACAATTGTACTACTTGGTTCCTACTTAAAGGGTCGGACAGTGGCGCTTTTGTTTCGATGTACACAATTGTACTACTTGGTTCCTACTTAAAGGGTCGGACAGTGGCGCTTTTGTTTCGATGTACACAATTGTACTACTTGGTTCCTACTTAAAGGGTCGGACAGTGGCGCTTTTGTTTCGATGTACACAATTGTACTACTTGGTTCCTACTTAAAGGGTCGGACAGTGGCGCTTTTGTTTCGATGTACACAATTGTACTACTTGGTTCCTATTTAAAGATGTCAAAACGGTCATCATACTTAGCCTGTGTGCGAACAATGGCCTTGCACGACGCCAAGCATGTGTGTTTATAATATCCAGAATACGTTCAAACTTAAAATGTGGGCGCCCAAGCAAAGGAGGTCCAGTTCTCGGCATTCAGTTTCCGAGATAGGTATACGCAGTTTTGTAGTTGGGTGAAAAAATTGCATTTCGCCATTTTAATCGAATATTAATTAATGCTTAATTATCTACAAGTCCACATAGTAAATGACTTTATATGATATTTCTATGTACCAGAAAATGTATTTAGAAAGATCAGAAAATGTACTAAGTTGTACCAAAAATCAAACTTTTAAAATGCTTTTTCTCAAATCAAGTTTTTTGAGTGTTACAACTTCAAATGTCTGATAAAAAAATGTGCCAGTTTTTGAGTATTTTTTTAATCCTTATTATCAATTGAGTATTCTAGATACCGAATCTGGTTTTAACTCAATACCCCACTACTGAACCCTTTTTGCTTGGACGCCCACAAATATTTAAAATGAATGTCTATTTTCACGTAATAAATATTAAAGTCAGATTTAAATAAAGTAAATATGTACCTACTGAATATAAATCTCATAAAATAATGTGTGACTGTCAATCAGTCAATGTTATGTAAAATAGTGTCTGTAGCGGTAACCTTATTGTTTGAAGTAGTTCAAAACGTCAAGTTAACTTAGTTAATATTCCGATGGATAGATGGCGCTGTACCGAATTCCTTTAAATCTGAATCGCGGTGTTAAGAATTTCTGTCGTTTAATGACCCTAGTAACATTTTGTTCAATAAAGACACTTTTTCTTTGGCATACTTCCGAGTATTATTCAACCTTTTTAAAAGTACCTAGATCATCCTTTAACATTTTGGTCCGTTCGAGTCGAATTATATATTCGAATTAGCTAGGAAGTACTGTTGCGGTGAAGTTTTTGCCTTAGTACACCGCGGCAGTTGTTAGGGAACACCGAAGGGGTTGTGGATCGCAAATCAGGTGTTGGAAGGGTTTCCCCTGAGGAGGGAGACAACATCAGGTGGCGCCAGAAGCGTGACGTCATCAGCCAGCCCTGAGAAGAGGAAGTACTGTCAAGCAGAGCACCGTCGGTCGTCGTCAGCAGCGCAACGTGACGTCAGTGGTGACGTGCAGCGTGACGTGTTCGGAGAACAGGTGGAATATTATGTGTGGTGTGAGTGACGAAGATAAACTGTGAGTACATTTTGTTCTATCATCCATCAGTGAAGAAATAGTTTAAATACGTTGCGAAATTCCGCACATTCCATTAACTTAGTCGTTTTCTGCATGAATTTGGGACTTAGAAAAATCAGTGCATATAATTTAAGGACTTAGAATTGTAAGCGAAAAAACGAGGGAACGTGGAATCTGTGCCCGATTTCGCTCAGAGTCAAAGTTTTGCCAAACACTTGTAGAAATTTCAAGATTCACTGATTAGAAGATAAGCGTTGCGGATTATACTAAGTTAATTTTTACTTCAAACTGGAAAAATACGGCAATTTGCAAAGAAATTTAAAGACAATTATTGAAAAGTCAAGATCAAATTTTAAGAAGACACCTAAGGATCCTTTATGTTATCAGTACATTGATGCAAGGTTAGAGAAGTTAGAACGAGATTGGCAAACATTTTGTAAAAATCATTACGAGATATTAGAATTAGATAGTGCAACTGTAAAATCATTAGAAAGTATTGTAAGTGATGTTTATGAGGCGACAGAGGCATTGGTTGATTGAGAGACATTGGTTATAAGTCGGAACTAAAGATCGCATTATGTAGTTATCCCGCTCCAGTCAATGATACATCAGTTTGTAAGAACACCCAAGATGTTTCTGTACCTGTCGTCTGGTTCTTCTGTAAGATTACCTAAAATAACTATTCCTACTTTCTCTGGGAAATATTCTGAATGGACATCTTTTCGCGACTTATTTATTTCTTTGGTACACAGTAACCAATCTTTAGATTCAGTACAAAAATTACATTATTTAACGCATTCTGTGCGAACGACGCGCATGCGCGTTTTTCGGACTTTTGCCATATGCTTGCGACGCGTATGCGCGTCCATCCAATTTACATAACTTTCTTCAAGTGCGGCGCGCCGCACCTGTGCGTTCATTGTTCATTTGTATTGTTTCGGAAACAGCCGCGCATAAGCGTTCATAGCACCACACGAATGTTTTATTGAACGCGTAGGTAAGAGCGTTTGTCGCACAGGGTTAGTGAGCTACTAATTAGCATTTGAAAAAAGTTAGCTAATAATTTAGCAGGTAACGCGTTAAAGGCTCATCTTACAGGAGAGGCAGAACAATTGATAAAGGACATTGCTCTGCGCCCATACAGTGTTCGCCCTGGAACCAAGAGCATAGGAAAATTATGTGTTGTATTGTCGATCATTAGTAAATTCCTACATGATGTTATTTTTAAAGCGGACTAGCTGCAGAATAAATAATAATATTCCTGACGAACACATATCACTAAAATAATATATCAGTAGATTGTAAATATACCGGATTTCTCATTAACAGTCATCTAACCACAGACCATTTTTTTATAACCGTAGATGAAAAAGGAGGCATAAACATGAAGTTTGTTTTTCTGTTTACGTTATTTATTTAATTATTTATTCCCCTTATAACTATCATTACAGATTGCATTACCTAATACGAAAGTACGGTCTCATAAAATGAATTTATTATTAAATTATTTACAATTTAAAATTATTAAGAGCCTTTTTACTATAACCTTTTTGTTAGCTAGTCTTACCACAGACGGACGCCATGTTGTTCTGTGTAGCAAGCGTTGCTGGTGCGCCCTCTAGCGGGATACATTGTCAGTAAGGTTCCCTATTTACCCAGGTTCCCTATTGACAGAGTGAGAGACTGACAAGTGACAAGTGATCATTTAGTGACGTCTCAAAAATAGGGGCGCCAAATATGATACGATAAAAAACGATATTTCCTAAGATTTACTATTGCCATACGTTACAAACAGTATTACATCAACGTATGTCATACGATAATATTAATACCATTACAAGTATGACAATATCCTATTTATAATAACACCATACTTCTCTGCTTCCTATTTACTACCTATTTAAAATAGAGTGTGGCCTCATTCATTAGGTATAGGTAGTAGGTTTTTAAATTATACTTTTAGTGAATAAGAATAATGGAGTGGTGATTGAATGTTTTTATTGTATCTAGCTTCTATTTGCACTATAATCGAAATAAATTCAAAATGTGATTCAAATTAAAACATATGCAACAGTTCAAAAAAAATCCAAAACGTCGATTACAATCGATTGGGCATCCCTAATCTTCTTTCACACGACATGACGTTTGGCGAAGATGGCGGCGATTAAGGATATTAGTCGCATGAAATACTTTTTAATGTTCATTTCGGCATGCAGCTAGTCCGTGTTATAAAAGTATTTGCAACAAATTTAATAAAATAGACAATTAATTATCGTGTATGTCCGATGCTTTTATTGCACAGGGCGATTCTTGACATTGTCCTTTGTACCTATAGCAGCAGCTAATTATGATCAGTGTTGGTCACAGTTGGACTGGAGGTATAATAACAAACGATATTTGTCAAATTGTATTTTGAAAAGACTGTTTAGTCAGCGTAATTCGAATGCCGAGTTTTCTACAATATTAAAAGAGTTGTTGGATACTACAACCGAGTGTTTACATGCTTTAAAAAATTTAAAGATTGATGTAAGCTCATGGGACATTATTATTATTCACATTGTTACTTATAAATTAGATCCAGATACGAGAAAGCAATGGGAACTACATGTCACAAGCGATAACTCGAACGAGTTGCCAACCTTTAATCAGTTTTCAAGATTCTTAGAAAGTCGTTTTCGAGCATTAGAGTTTATTGAGCCTAAATCAAAATCTTCAGTTCAGCCAACTACTTCACAAAACAAAGGTCACGTCAATAAACCAAACGTGTTTCATGTTTCAAATCAAGCTATTGCATGTGAATATTGTTCAGATCATAAATTATGTTTTTGTAAAAAGTTTACAAAAATTGATTAGGATAAAAAACATGACTTTGTTATGAAAAAACACATTTGTTTTAACTGCTTAGGTAGTAATCATTCGGTTAAACAATGCCAAAAATCCACTAGTTGTCGTGTTTGTAATCGTCGTCATCACTCACTTCTTCACCCAAACAACAGCTCAGCAACTACTGTTGCACAAAATAATAGCAATGATAAAAAAAAAAAAAAAAAATTGTTTATTTCTCACCATTTAAACTTATAGTTACTCAATTAGGTACAAGTGCACAAGTAGGTATTTCACAATTTTGTGGTGATCAGGATAAGGTGCACAGAGTATTGACCCTAGCCTAGCTAGTATGATCAGGTCACAAAGGACAACCCGTCCCCACCAGTAGAGGGTTCGTCATCAAATGAGAGTTCACCAATTGTCTCATGTTTTTCGTCAGGAAATAGCAGTCAAGTATTGTTGGCCACTACGTTAATCAATGCTGAGTCGAAATTCGGAGGCAAACAGGTCATCAGAGCCTTGATTGATCAAGGCTCACAGGCTTCGTTTATAACAGAGGCCACAGTACAAACGTTGGGCCTAAAAAAGGTTCACGTAAATGGTATTATTTCAGGTGTTGGTGGAGATAGCACCATCCCTTCAAAAGCAGTAGTCTCTTTGAAGATCCAATCGAGAGTTGATCCGTCTGTTGAAATTGTAGTCAGAGCGTATGTACTGAAATCGATAACCACTCTTCTCCCAGTTATGAAAATAACTGAGTTGCAAGAGTTGGATTTGCATACGATTACATTAGCTGATCCCCAGTATAATAGGCCGAATAAAATTAATATTTTATTAGGTGCTGAAATTTACTGTCAGATCATACAACAAGGACTTTTGAAAGGACCAACAGGTACCCCAGTAGCTCAATGCACCTCTCTCGGCTGGATACTGGCTGGGTTGGTATCTAATAAACAAACTGATAATACAGAAACGAAACTTGTAGTTATGAATGCTACCGTTAATGAGGACGAAGTTCTGAAAAGGTTTTGGGAGTTGGAGTCAGATCATTCTTAAATTTCACAAAAAATGTTATCTGAAGATCAACAGAAATGTGAAGAATATTTTAATAGTACAACGCGTAGAGCACCTGATGGACGTTACGTAGTCTGATTACCTTTTCGCGAAGCTGATCCTGCATGTAAATATGGTAGATTTCGAGAGATAGCTGAAAATAGATTTAAGTCGTTAGAAAGAAGGTTGAATAAAAATAAAGAAATGAAGAAAAGATATACAGATGTTATAAAAGAGTACTTACAGTTAGGTCACGTGATTCTTGTTCCGGAGAATGATGATAAGCAGTCTGGATCTGTTTATCTTTCCCATCATGCGGTCATACGAGAAGACAAGTCCACCACAAAGGTAAGAATCGTATTTGATGCGTCATGTAAGGGTGTAAATGGTGTATCCTTGAACGACACATTACTGATTGGTCCACCATTACAATGTGAATTACGGCATCTAATTATACGATGGAGAGTACATCGTATTTGCCTAGCGGCTGATATTATAAAAATGTATCGCCAAGTCCGAGTCCATGAAGATGATGCGGTGTTTCAGCGAATATTGTGGAGAGATAATCCTGAAGATACGGTGCAGGAATACCAGCTGGTCACTATAACATTTGGAACGGCTTCAGCCCCATACTTAGCAGTCAAGGCACTTGAGCAGGTAGCACTTGATGAAGCAGATAAATTTCCAAAAGGTTCTTGAAGACTTTTATATAGATGATCTCATGAGTGGCTGCGAAACGGTAGAAGAAGGGATTAAATTATTTGAAGAAATTAACATGTTGCTAAGCAAAGGTGGATTTAAAATGCAAAAATGGACCAGTAATAATGAAAGGATAATAAAGGAAATTAATTTAGAAAATACAGAACAAGACATAGGAAAGGAACAAGATTTAGAACAAACTTTGGAAATTAAAGTAGACTCTATAATGAAGGTTTTAGGAGTTACCTGGAACCGTAGAGACGATATCTTCCAAATTTCTGTGAAGCTTACGAAGACCGCAGGACCTGAAGCAAAAAGAACAGTTATTTCTAATATATCACGGTTGTTTGATCCATTAGGTTGGTTGGCACCGGCGTTGATTACAGCAAAGGTATTTATACAAAAACTGTGGTTAGCGGGAATAAGCTGGGATGAAGAAATTCCAAAACGATTATTAGAAGAATGGAATACTTACTGTAATGAGCTGTCACAACTTACGGGGTTCAAAATTCCTAGATGGCTAGGAACAAAGGAGAGTGATATCACAGTAGACTTACACGGCTTTTCCGACGCTTCCAAGGTGGCATATTCGGCAGCAGTCCTATATACGTCGAGTTGATGTCTCTGTTAACGTTCACGTTTCACTAGTTGCAGCCAAAACACGAGTGGCACCTATAAAACAAAACACGAGTGGCACCTATAAAACAAAACACGAGTGGCACCTATAAAACAAAACACGAGTGGCACCTATAAAACAAAACACGAGTGGCACCTATAAAACAAAACACGAGTGGCACCTATAAAACAAATAAGCATACCGCGTCTAGAGTTGTGTGGCGCAGTATTGGTGACACGTTTGCTTGTTGAGATGGCAGAAGTTTTAAATATACTCAAAACTAACTTGTGGGCATGGACAGATTCGACGGTCGTACTCGCGTGGTTGAACAAACATCCAAGTCATTGGAAAACCTTCGTAGCTAACAGAGTTTCTGAAATTCTTTCAACGTTAGACGCCTCTCAATGGGCACACATCCCTTCGAATCAGAACCCTGCCGATTGCGCGTCCAGAGGAATTCGACCTGTAGAACTCATAGATAATATTCTGTGGCTACGAGGTCCAGAGATTTTACAAGAAACAGATATAAATTACCCGAGGCCAAAAGAATTAGAAGTCGATTTAGAAAAGTCTAATAGTAACGCATTGTTCCTCTATCGATACTTCAGTATGGGAAAAATATTCTTCTCTCTCTAAGTTGTTATGTATTGTGGCATATTGTAGACGATTTTTAAATTATAAAACAGATACCGATCGAACTAAATACTTACGTAAATGGGAGATCGACGAGGCTTTAAATTGCTGTATTCGGCAATGTCAAAGGCAAGAGTTTGAAGTAGAGCTCACAGAATTAAAACAGAAAGGCGAAGTTAAGACAAAAGGAAGTAAAATAAGAACACTTAACCCGTATATAGCCGAGAAAGGTATAATTAGAGCTGGTGGAAGACTTCAGGCTCAACTAGAAGAGAAAACAAAACATCCAATTGTATTACTCCATCGACCTCATTTCACACAATAAATCATCAGAGATGCTCACATTAAAACTTTGCACGGGGGACCACAACTCATGCTTACTTACACACGGTCAGCATACTGGATCATCGGCGTTAAAAATTTTGTGAAACATCATGTCCGTCGATGTGTTCCTTGCGTAAAAAATAGTGCGACTGTGAAGACTCAAATAATGGGCTCTTTACCATCAGTCCGCGGAACTCCGTCCAGAGCGTTCTTACACAGTAGAGTAGATTACGCAGGCGCTATCAATGTTCGGACGTCAAAGGGACGACGACATCGGTCTTATAAGGGCTACATATGTTTATTTATATGTATGGCAGCACGAGCTATACATTTAGAGATGGTAAGCGATTTAACTTCCGCAGGTTTTTTAGCAGCTTTCAGACGATTTGCATCTCGTAGCACGCACTCACTGCACGGATTTATGGAGCGACAATGGCACCAACTTCATTGGAGCGTCCAAAGAATTAAGAGAGTTACTGATAGCACAAGAGTCCAACCTGCCTGAGGAACTCGCGAAGAGCTTAGCTCTCATCGGCACAACGTGGCATTTTATTCCTGCACACGCACCCAATTTCGGTGGATTGTGGGAGGCAGGAGTAAAATCCACTAAGTTCCACTTAAACCGGGTCATAGGTAACTCTACACTCACCTTTGAAGAGATGACCACTCTCTTGACATAGATCGAAGCGTGTCTAAACTCCAGGCCGCTATCAATTGCATCTGGCACCGATCCAGATTTTTTATTTATTATTTTTTATTTTTATTTATTGCAGACTTACATACAGCTATCATTACAGTAACCCAATGCGATAATGTAGGAAAAAATAATAACGATACTTATAAATACATTTCAATTCACAGATTATACAATACATTCAATTCGAATTAACATTAATAAAACAAAACAATACAATACATTTTTATACAATCAACTCATTGCCATAACATATAACGTGTAACGTAACTTTTGCGAATTCGCTCAGTGAACAAGAGAGTACGTCTATCTTATGAGCAACCAGGTTTAGTGTGCGCAATGTCCGCGAGAGCGGGGCCTTGGCCATTAGCTTGGTGCGAGCGCGCGGCAGTGCGAACAAATCGGGCCGTCTACGACGCTGCACGTACCCATTGGGCACGCACAAACCTATCTCCTGTAACACCCCCGGATTGTTAGTGTTAACTCGGAACACTGCAAGGACATACGATGCCAACGCTAGATCCCTTCTCGTCTTCAACTTGTTGTATCCCACCATGCCTAAAACAAACAAGGTAGGATACATCAAGGGATACAGGGGGTATACCCCATACAGTCTGACGCCCAGATCTCGCACTGCTTCCTCTCTTTTCATAGGCGCATCTTCCAATTTGTAATTGTAAAGAAGTGGTATTTTAGCACGACTGAATGTCATAATTAAACATTTCGATACATTGAACTGCAGCTTGTTTTTCCGACTCCATTCAACTACACGATCAATGTCCCGCTGAAGGCGGTGACAATCTTCCTCGTTTTCAATGACCAGGAGCAGCTTGAGGTCGTCCGCAAATAGCAGACACCTGGCATCACGCACTACGTCTGGCAGGTCATTGATCATGATAATAAATTGTAACGGCCCAACATTGCTGCCTTGACTCACGCCCGACCTAGTGAAATAAGGTTCAGACCGACAACCACTGAACTCAACGTATTGACGTCTGTTCCGCATATAGCTCGCAAAGAAGTGGAGCAATTTTGGTGTGCAGCCAACCCTCGCCAACTTCGATAGCAAGATATCATTATCCACCAGGTCAAACGCCTTCCTAAAATCAAAGTAGGCGGTGTCCACCTGCACTCCTGCATCTATATGAGGAACCAAGTACGTCATGGTGTTTAAAAGATTGCTGGTTGTACTACGCGCTGGTCGGAAACCATGTTGTGCGTCTGACAATTGCGAAGCCACCTGTTCCTGAATCTCCCGCTGAATGGCAGATTCAAATACCTTCGCTGGTGTCGACAGAATCGCTACTGGTCTAAAAGACTCGACTGCTGTTCCATCTCCCCCTTTTGGTATGGGAATTACGCGGGTGATTTTCCAACATTCCGGAAAGTAGGAAGTATCCAGGCACATGTTGAAAATGTGTACAAATGCAGGTATCCCGTCCGGGCCTGCTGAGCGCTTGGGCTTAAGACGAGCCAGTGCCGCTTGCACCCGCTCGAGTGTCAGCTGTGGCACGTGCACGCGCGCGCTGCTTAGATGAGTGCACACCGTTGACTCCTGGTCATTTTTTAATAGGAGAGCCAATACTTACCGTGCCTGATGCAAATTACCATGCAAGTCCTACAAGTAGCCTGAAACGATGGCATTTAGTGCAAAGTATGTTGCAAAACTTTTGGCGTACATGGGCTAATGAGTACCTGACACATTTCCTCCATAGATATAAATGGACTAATAAGACACCTGAACCCCAAGTAGGAGATGTTGTTTTGGTAAAGGAAGATGACTTACCTCCCGCGAAGTGGCTTCTTGGTAAGGTTGTAGAAAAACACCCAGGCACTGATAATCTTACTCGAGTGGTTACATTAAAATGTAAACATTCTTATTTAAAAAGACCCACTTCAAAATTGTGTGTTCTGCCTGTCACAGATTAGAAATGTAATCATGTTTACTTATTAAGAACAGTCTGTTTTGTTAGATGTGTGTCTGTTACTTATGTTACTACGTACAGCGCCAGTTCCTGTGATTGTAAACTTATGTTACTAAGTACAGCGCCAGTTCCTGTGATTGTAAACTTATGTTACTACGTACAGCGCCAGTTCCTGTGATTGTAAACTTATGTTACTACGTACAGTGCCAGTTCCTGTGATTGTAAACTTATGTTACTACGTACAGCGCCAGTTCCTGTGATTGTAAACTTATGTTACTACGTACAGCGCCAGTTCCTGTGATTGTAAACTTATGTTACTACGTACAGTGCCAGTTCCTGTGATTGTAAACTTATGTTACTACGTACAGCGCCAGTTCCTGTGATTGTAAACTTATGTTACTACGTACAGTGCCAGTTCCTGTGATTGTAAACTTATGTTACTACGTACAGCGCCAGTTCCTGTGATTGTAAACTTATGTTACTACGTACAGTGCCAGTTCCTGTGATTGTAAACTTATGTTACTACGTACAGCGCCAGTTCCTGTGATTGTAAACTTATGTTACTACGTACAGCGCCAGTTCCTGTGATTGTAAACTTATGTTACTACGTACAGCGCCAGTTCCTGTGATTGTAAACTTATGTTACTACGTACAGCGCCAGTTCCTGTGATTGTAAACTTATGTTACTACGTACAGTGCCAGTTCCTGTGATTGTAAACTTATGTTACTACGTACAGCGCCAGTTCCTGTGATTGTAAACTTATGTTACTACGTACAGTGCCAGTTCCTGTGATTGTAAACTTATGTTACTACGTACAGTGCCAGTTCCTGTGATTGTAAACTTATGTTACTACGTACAGCGCCAGTTCCTGTGATTGTAAACTTATGTTACTACGTACAGCGCCAGTTCCTGTGATTATAAACTTATGTTACTACGTACAGCGCCAGTTCCTGTGATTGTAAACTTATGTTACTACGTACAGTGCCAGTTCCTGTGATTGTAAACTTATGTTACTACGTACAG
This sequence comes from Fissipunctia ypsillon, assembly GCA_947568875.1. Taxonomy (NCBI): domain Eukaryota; kingdom Metazoa; phylum Arthropoda; class Insecta; order Lepidoptera; family Noctuidae; genus Fissipunctia; species Fissipunctia ypsillon. Next base: position 23,659,974 of record OX387658.1, read on the forward strand.
TGCCAGTTCCTGTGATTGTAAACTTATGTTACTACGTACAGCGCCAGTTCCTGTGATTGTAAACTTATGTTACTACGTACAGCGCCAGTTCCTGTGATTGTAAACTTATGTTACTACGTACAGCGCCAGTTCCTGTGATTGTAAACTTATGTTACTACGTACGGCGCCAGTTCCTGTGATTGTAAACTTATGTTACTACGTACAGCGCCAGTTCCTGTGATTGTAAACTTATGTTACTACGTACAGTGCCAGTTCCTGTGATTGTAAACTTATGTTACTACGTACAGTGCCAGTTCCTGTGATTGTAAACTTATGTTACTACGTACAGTGCCAGTTCCTGTGATTGTAAACTTATGTTACTACGTACAGTGCCAGTTCCTGTGATTGTAAACTTATGTTACTACGTACAGTGCCAGTTCCTGTGATTGTAAACTTATGTTACTACGTACAGAGCCAGTTCCTGTGATTGTAAACTTATGTTACTACGTACAGAGCCAGTTCCTGTGATTGTAAACTTATGTTACTACGTACAGAGCCAGTTCCTGTGATTGTAAACTTATGTTACTACGTACAGAGCCAGTTCCTGTGATTGTAAACTTATGTTACTACGTACAGAGCCAGTTCCTGTGATTGTAAACTTATGTTACTACGTACAGAGCCAGTTCCTGTGATTGTAAACTTATGTTACTACGTACAGCGCCAGTTCCTGTGATTGTAAACTTATGTTACTACGTACAGTGCCAGTTCCTGTGATTGTAAACTTATGTTACTACGTACAGCGCCAGTTCCTGTGATTGTAAACTTATGTTACTACGTACAGTGCCAGTTCCTGTGATTGTAAACTTATGTTACTACGTACAGTGCCAGTTCCTGTGATTGTAAACTTATGTTACTACGTACAGTGCCAGTTCCTGTGATTGTAAACTTATGTTACTACGTACAGTGCCAGTTCCTGTGATTGTAAACTTATGTTACTACGTACAGTGCCAGTTCCTGTGATTGTAAACTTATGTTACTACGTACAGAGCCAGTTCCTGTGATTGTAAACTTATGTTACTACGTACAGAGCCAGTTCCTGTGATTGTAAACTTATGTTACTACGTACAGAGCCAGTTCCTGTGATTGTAAACTTATGTTACTACGTACAGAGCCAGTTCCTGTGATTGTAAACTTATGTTACTACGTACAGCGCCAGTTCCTGTGATTGTAAACTTATGTTACTACGTACAGCGCCAGTTCCTGTGATTGTAAACTTATGTTACTACGTACAGCGCCAGTTCCTGTGATTGTAAACTTATGTTACTACGTACAGAGCCAGTTCCTGTGATTGTAAACTTATGTTACTACGTACAGCGCCAGTTCCTGTGATTGTAAACTTATGTTACTACGTACAGCGCCAGTTCCTGTGATTGTAAACTTATGTTACTACGTACAGCGCCAGTTCCTGTGATTGTAAACTTATGTTACTACGTACAGAGCCAGTTCCTGTGATTGTAAACTTATGTTACTACGTACAGAGCCAGTTCCTGTGATTGTAAACTTATGTTACTACGTACAGAGCCAGTTCCTGTGATTGTAAACTTATGTTACTACGTACAGCGCCAGTTCCTGTGATTGTAAACTTATGTTACTACGTACAGCGCCAGTTCCTGTGATTGTAAACTTATGTTACTACGTACAGCGCCAGTTCCTGTGATTGTAAACTTATGTTACTACGTACAGAGCCAGTTCCTGTGATTGTAAACTTATGTTACTACGTACAGCGCCAGTTCCTGTGATTGTAAACTTATGTTACTACGTACAGCGCCAGTTCCTGTGATTGTAAACTTATGTTACTACGTACAGAGCCAGTTCCTGTGATTGTAAACTTATGTTACTACGTACAGCGCCAGTTCCTGTGATTGTAAACTTATGTTACTACGTACAGCGCCAGTTCCTGTGATTGTAAACTTATGTTACTACGTACAGAGCCAGTTCCTGTGATTGTAATCTTATGTTACTACGTACAGAGCCAGTTCCTGTGATTGTAAACTTATGTTACTACGTACAGCGCCAGTTCCTGTGATTGTAAACTTATGTTACTACGTACAGCGCCAGTTCCTGTGATTGTAAACTTATGTTACTACGTACAGAGCCAGTTCCTGTGATTGTAAACTTATGTTACTACGTACAGCGCCAGTTCCTGTGATTGTAAACTTATGTTACTACGTACAGCGCCAGTTCCTGTGATTGTAAACTTATGTTACTACGTACAGAGCCAGTTCCTGTGATTGTAAACTTATGTTACTACGTACAGCGCCAGTTCCTGTGATTGTAAACTTATGTTACTACGTACAGCGCCAGTTCCTGTGATTGTAAACTTATGTTACTACGTACAGTGCCAGTTCCTGTGATTGTAAACTTATGTTACTACGTACAGCGCCAGTTCCTGTGATTGTAAACTTATGTTACTACGTACAGAGCCAGTTCCTGTGATTGTAAACTTATGTTACTACGTACAGAGCCAGTTCCTGTGATTGTAAACTTATGTTACTACGTACAGCGCCAGTTCCTGTGATTGTAAACTTATGTTACTACGTACAGCGCCAGTTCCTGTGATTGTAAACTTATGTTACTACGTACAGAGCCAGTTCCTGTGATTGTAAACTTATGTTACTACGTACAGCGCCAGTTCCTGTGATTGTAAACTTATGTTACTACGTACAGCGCCAGTTCCTGTGATTGTAAACTTATGTTACTACGTACAGAGCCAGTTCCTGTGATTGTAAACTTATGTTACTACGTACAGAGCCAGTTCCTGTGATTGTAAACTTATGTTACTACGTACAGCGCCAGTTCCTGTGATTGTAAACTTATGTTACTACGTACAGCGCCAGTTCCTGTGATTGTAAACTTATGTTACTACGTACAGAGCCAGTTCCTGTGATTGTAAACTTATGTTACTACGTACAGCGCCAGTTCCTGTGATTGTAAACTTATGTTACTACGTACAGCGCCAGTTCCTGTGATTGTAAACTTATGTTACTACGTACAGAGCCAGTTCCTGTGATTGTAAACTTATGTTACTACGTACAGCGCCAGTTCCTGTGATTGTAAACTTATGTTACTACGTACAGCGCCAGTTCCTGTGATTGTAAACTTATGTTACTACGTACAGCGCCAGTTCCTGTGATTGTAAACTTATGTTACTACGTACAGAGCCAGTTCCTGTGATTGTAAACTTATGTTACTACGTACAGCGCCAGTTCCTGTGATTGTAAACTTATGTTACTACGTACAGCGCCAGTTCCTGTGATTGTAAACTTATGTTACTACGTACAGAGCCAGTTCCTGTGATTGTAAACTTATGTTACTACGTACAGCGCCAGTTCCTGTGATTGTAAACTTATGTTACTACGTACAGCGCCAGTTCCTGTGATTGTAAACTTATGTTACTACGTACAGAGCCAGTTCCTGTGATTGTAAACTTATGTTACTACGTACAGCGCCAGTTCCTGTGATTGTAAACTTATGTTACTACGTACAGCGCCAGTTCCTGTGATTGTAAACTTATGTTACTACGTACAGAGCCAGTTCCTGTGATTGTAAACTTATGTTACTACGTACAGCGCCAGTTCCTGTGATTGTAAACTTATGTTACTACGTACAGCGCCAGTTCCTGTGATTGTAAACTTATGTTACTACGTACAGAGCCAGTTCCTGTGATTGTAAACTTATGTTACTACGTACAGCGCCAGTTCCTGTGATTGTAAACTTATGTTACTACGTACAGAGCCAGTTCCTGTGATTGTAAACTTATGTTACTACGTACAGCGCCAGTTCCTGTGATTGTAAACTTATGTTACTACGTACAGCGCCAGTTCCTGTGATTGTAAACTTATGTTACTACGTACAGAGCCAGTTCCTGTGATTGTAAACTTATGTTACTACGTACAGCGCCAGTTCCTGTGATTGTAAACTTATGTTACTACGTACAGCTGCCAGTTCCTGTGATTGTAAACTTATGTTACTACGTACAGCGCCAGTTCCTGTGATTGTAAACTTATGTTACTACGTACAGCGCCAGTTCCTGTGATTGTAAACTTATGTTACTACGTACAGTGCCAGTTCCTGTGATTGTAAACTTATGTTACTACGTACAAGCGCCAGTTCCTGTGATTGTAAACTTATGTTACTACGTACA